>WBNH01002681.1:158565-280736 GCA_013401255.1 Urocolius indicus | reverse complement strand
CAACTCAGTACCGACACAATGAAAGAAATACCTGTGTGCCTGGTTCCCTGAGGCTGAGAACTTCCATACACATCTCTCTTCTTTAAAGATCCCAGCTGAGTCACTTAGTATATTAGTTTGGATCCACTAAGCTTGTTTCTAGCAATGGTCTCCATTTGCAGAACAGACCATTTTTACTCCTGCCAATTTCTTATGAGATTTGAGGGAAGAAAGGGCTAGAGGAGGCTGCAGTCAGATGCTCTGCTCCTGATCAGAATCAACTGTCCTTTCTGATCGGCTGCAGAGAGTAAAGGTCCTGCAGCTCTTGCTCTTCTTGCTCTAATATAGAGAACATGCCCAGTGATGCAGATGCTTTTTGGCAGCCTGAGAAAATGCCAGCTCGGGAACAACAGCTGTAGCCTGCTCACTGACATAAACCTGAATCATCCAACTTATGACATAAGTAAGTTTAGGAACCTACACAGATTTCTGACCCTCAAAGTGCATTTTTTATTTACAGCTTTTTGCTTCAAACACAGCCATTTACTTCACGATGTTTTAATGAATGCACTGAAACCTCCTAAGCCCTTCATCAAAAGAGTCATCAGATATTTTTGGCAAATGCATATTTGCAACTGGAATACAAAACTGTCTATTTACAAGAGGTGATACCTACAGCCTTGTATTTGTTACACACAGATTCAAAAGCAAAAGTTTGTAACAGAAATAAAACCTGTATATGGTGCGGTGAAAAACATATTACCAGCTTCCAAGCACAAGGGAAACATCATTTTTTTCTGAATATCTGAGTATATATTGTAGCATTAGCAAAGCTTTTTTTTTGAAGAGCAGTCAGATGACCTACATACAGTACATGTACAATTGACGAGTTTTCTTCTTCAAAAGACATTCTGTTTCCTGACCTAAGTGATGTTTTTCAACTCTTCAGGAATAAGATACCTTTTCTGAATCTGGTATAACAATGAATTTTATGTCCTGGAAAGTGTAAGAAATAAAATAGTTTGAGGGATCCGATGAGCAGATGCAATTTTTTTTCATCCCTTCATTTGTCATTCTTCTGCTTTTCTCCCCTAAAAAGCTTTATTTTTCTCCTGATGCTTGCTTGTCCAAAGCATACTTGACTCCAGATGTGATTTCCAGGTATTTAGAATACCTTGAGCTTTTGAGCAGTTTGATCTTTTAAAGTACAAGCAGAATAAAATCCTGAGTATGATAGTATAGGGCCATAAGACTTTTTGCAAGAAACTATAGTGATTTGCAAATATGTAAACGAGCTTTGATTTAGCAGCAATGAATTGGATCTTTTGTTATAGACTATATAAATCTAGAATAACTTGAGTAATAAGAAGATGACTATGTCCTCCAAAAGATGAAATAAGAGACAGAAACTATTATTATTTGGTTCACTCTGGAGGGAAAAAATCAATTTCACAATATTGTCAGCAAGTTCCTAGAAAAAAAGCAATCAGAGAGAGGCCGTTTTTAGAGGTAGAAACAATACTGCACTATTTAGTGGCCCTATCCAACCCAGTTAGGCAAGTAACTGACTTGGTTTCTGTAAAATTAAACTTTCCTGAATTTTCTCTTTTCACAGTACACTGAAAACCACTGAGATGTTGAAAGTTTCCTGACATGAACCCAATCCCCTAGTTTTCTCTTACTCCCAGCCAGTTCAGAGTGGAAGACCTCGGCGCGATGCCCAGGGACTGCTGGTGCCCATCGCACCGCACTGCCGACCCCACTGCAGCAGCACAGCAGCTTGCGAGGACGAGCTTGGAGAGAAGGAGCTCATGAAGGCCATACGCTGATCAGCATGCCTGACAGTGAAAGGAAGAGCTCCTGTATGTCAGATATACAGCATGAGCTTTAGAAACTCAACTTAGAGACCATAATTTAAAATGCTCTTTGGCCACCGCCCTGGGAAGAGGCCGATAACTGCGTGACAGAGCGTGCACTGGCTTGCAGCCATGCAGGGCTTTTTTTTCCCCTCCTTTTCTTTTTCCTGGCTTCAGGCCTATACTCTGTTTCAGTTTCATTTCACTCCAATGAATCCCATTGCTTTGCTAGCCGGGAAATAGAGGACATGAATTAAATACTTCCAGTAATCATGTCTTGCATAATATATGTTAGGTTTAGGTTCAGCTACCAATCATGACAGCAAACTCATAACCATGACTGAACATGAATCCAGATATTATAAAATTAGATACACTTGGATGTAATAAAAAAATGCTCTGTTTACATGTTATATTTACGAACGTAATGAGCAAAGTTTACCTTGTTACAACTTTATTGTATTTTTGTCAAGTTTCCTTCCCTTTATAAAATCTGGAAGCAAAGTCCACTCAGAGAAGGAATACAACAGAGAACACACACAAAAGGGGTATCGAATAGTTAGTAGCTCATTAAAAGCTTTAAAACTCAAGAAGATAATTGCAATTTCTGAGAAAATGACAGGGATAAATGTTTATAATTTTCCTCTAGTCCTAAATATTATAACTGGTTTTTTTGTAGCTTCCTATTGGGTAACTCACTGATGCTGCAGCTGGAGTGTACTCTTGTATTTTATTTTTCAGTGAAGGCGTAGTTGTAAACATGAACATGCCTTTCATTGTTCCCACAATGTTAGATCTCAATAATTCATTCCTTACTCTTAATACAATTTTTATGTCTACAATTTCACAAAAAACATTTTTGAGTATTTACCCATTAGTATTTTCTCCTCTTAGATAATAACTTTTCAGTGAACTGATTTCCCAAAACCTGGTGCGGTAAATTATTTTTTAAACAGTAGAATCAATTGTATCTCAGCCAAGAGTAATTTGCCTTAGATATCTTATTTGCTGGGATTAAAATTTCAAATATTTTCATTTATCTCAATTCTGTAAATAATCCTGGTTGGAAATATCTATGAACAACCAAGACTATTAAATGTAGATTCGCATCTGTACATGATGTATCTGAGGAAAATAAAAGAAATATTCTAGGATCTGTACTCTGTAAAAGTAGACAAGCTCATAAACTTTTAGTATAGCCTACCTTCCTTCTTCTACTGCTCTACTTGCAATAATCTGTGTTTCCCCTTGTTTTCAACAAGCTCTCACTGACTCTAAATATAAGACGTACTTAGCAAAGTCAACAGCTTTGGCTCAACAAGCTTTCCTCAGGTTCAGCAGGATTACTATACTGGAGGGTCTGACCCCAAATATTTATTCAGGTGCTACCTGGAGCTTTATATTAATACTATGGTATGCCTCCATAGACATTTGCCAATAGCTCAAGTTTCTCCACTTCAGGAGGAGACATGCAATTTGGTACGTGTTGGACTAATTTATCTTTCATCATTCACAGATGATTTAACCTTCCAATCAGTAGCCTAACTGATGGTCTGAATTCTTTAAACCAGATACTAGGAATATGCAATTTTAGTTATTTTCTCTACTGTTGAGATTAAAAGGTCTTCTGCCCATGAAAGTGGCTGTAAGAGTTTGCTTTTTGTGACTCTCTCTAGAACTCATAAACAAAAAGCTCCATTAATGGTTCAATTGCTCATTTATGTTGTTTTTTTTTCTTTTTTTAATAGTCCAAGATTCATAGCACTTTTTTTCCCCCACAAGTGCACTGATATTGTATTGTAATAAACTTCAAAAAATATCCTCTAGAAAGCATTCATTAAAAAGGAATTGACGGTTGCCATTACTTCCATAAATATCTAGTGTTGGTAGTACAAACAATACTTTTTAAACAATTATGTCCTGTCTTAGTACTTGGTTAATAAAGATGTCATGCATTTAACATTTCCAAACCAGTATGAGATTATTTGCTTTAATAATTTCTTTAACCAGCAAGAGTAATCTAAAAAGTTACTTTTAAGAGAGTACATGAAAATCCCATGTAATATCAAAACCCTCAGTAGGCTTTTTTTAAGGATTTGTTATTAAAATACAATATATGGCTAAGACTCTAATTTAGGGGAAATTATTCTCAACATAACTATCTAGAGATCAGAGGAGTAAAAAGATGAATGTTGGCATTTCACTAGTTATTGTATATTGAGCATATTCAACACTGGAAATTCCTTCAGGTTTCCATGTAAAATATTTAATTGCTCTAGCAATAGTCTGAAAACAGTGCAATAAAACTTCAGTAAATTATCAGCAGCATAAATTACATCCCAGTCATCAGCTGAAGATTACATATTTTCATTTTAAAACCTTTCTATCCCTGCAATAAGCTCTGTGTCTTCTTTGAACTCGTCTGCCTTCCACTTCTACCTTCAGCCACGTCTGCCCTCAGATTTACCTGTGAAACCTCAAATGACCAAGACTGAGCTATCATCACTGTGGAACGTGTGGCAAGATGAAGTGTGATAGAAAACCAAGAGAAAATTATACAATAAATTTAGAATCTTTGGAAAGAAAATTAATTTATTCTGTATTTGGGATTTCTCCAATAAATTCTATTTCACGATCCTTTACTGGTGGTCTAAAGAAATTTCAAGAATAAAGACTGGAAAAATACATCTTGGAGTTTTTATATGTATTATATATGATGAAAAACATTTTAAGATTTAAGATTTTAAGTTTGATAGAGAAATGGCCTTCTCTTTTATAGCATTCTATTTTGTGGTCTTTCCTTTTCTCTTTATGCCTGGATTATATTACTAAACTTATTGATCTTTTACATTACATATCATATTCATATTTATCTCGTCATATATGTATTTATCACATACATACTTCCAGTTTTACATATATCCTTTGATTTCTTCTCCCTAGCATTTTAAACCCAAAGTTTTAAATACAGGAATGTAGAGCTAACAGAATAAATTGCATAGGGATGGTACTATACCTAGACTATATACTGTATATACACTAGTCTGAGTATGGACGAGATCAACAGGACACCCTGCAGCAGCAATGAGACCAGCAGCACCAGGGGTAGAATGATCCTTGGAATACTGTGAAAGTATATCATGTCCTGGATTTATTTGCTTAGTTTTGTTGCTAATGTCAGACCTTAGTTTGAAATATGAGACCCAGGTGTGCACTGTGCTATAAGCAAATGTGTGTTTTGTAACGATACAGTCATCTGAGCCAAACACATTGGCATTTTGTACCTCAGGTTAGTGAACTTTAGCTCTCGTACAACAGTAGATTTCCAGTCCCTGTGGATACAGAAACAGCCTTCCATTGTGAAGTCATCTTCTACGGCTTTCTGGCAGCATCCAATATTGACTTTGAGACAGATACTCTCAAGTTAACCTAAAAAAACTGATGTTTAACTAATAAATTCCTTTTGTAACTTTGTTATTTACAGGTATTTACTATTGTTCTCCTCAATTAATTGACCACCGGCACAGCTCTTGGCTGGAATTTCTGGGAAATATCATGATTTAAATGACTGACAAAAAAAAAGTCAAGCTGTACTTCATGTAACAGAGAGGACAATTTGGAGCACTTTGCTTTCAGAAAACTTTTATTTGGCATTTCAGGTATAGATGCATAAATAAACAAAAAAAATATTACTGAAGACTGCTGCTGCTGCTTCTCTACAAAGACTATCTGGAAACAAGCTGCCTTTCACTCTGGTTTTGAAATTTGCTAAAGTTAATTATGAAACAGCTATTTGTAGGTGCCTCCAGTATATAACTGATTTGACTGATAACTTATGCATAAACATTAATGATTGCTACTGAGCTATTTAAGACTGTAATTGTTCCTACACGAGTTCCTACAAGGAAAATAATTACCTTTACAGACGTTTTTGACAAACACTAAATTGCAAGGGATTATACATTTAATTACAAAGAGAGCCTCTCCTCTTGAAATTTAAACATATTTACAGAAGTATTACTTCAAATACTACCTGGCATTCCGATGCTCCAACTCATCGAAATCTCCTTTTACTTGGAAAGAGAGCACTACAACAGGGCTTGAAATGTGTTAAGGTCAATGTTTGTTGTCACACAACTCTCAGACGTAGCTCCCAAAGAAAAGGGAGAAAGGTCCAACTAACTTCAACTAGTGGAAAATGAAAATATCTTACTGGTATTCTCTAAAGACAGAACTTTGAAAATTGATGGCACCTAAAGGTTAAAATTCATAAAATAAGTTTAACCAGTGATTGAGTGGAGCATACTGAAAACATTTGAACAGAACTATCAAGGCTGGATTTAGCTTCAGAAAACCATTTGTAATGTTATTTGGGTTGCATATATTGCCAGGAAGCTGTTTTGAATTCTAGGAAAATCCACATTAGCCACAAATGTCCAATAGACATGTTAACAAAGGGGGAAAAAAAACTCAACAACATGAAAGAATTTTACCTTATAATCAAACAATAGCAAAATATATTTTCATGTATATGAGCAACTTGATCTTGGTGAACTTGCTTTGTCAAGGGGGTACATCCATTCCACCCGCTCCTACCATTCTGTGATTCTGTGATTCTCTTTATATTCTGTGTACTGACATTCTCACTAGAAAAAAACACACAAATTGACTTTTCTGGAAAAGCTCAAATGTAGCATTAATTTCCGATACGTAATAATGGGGATAACATGGGCCTCATTCATTTTGGCTGGGTACAAATTATGTCTCACTGCGTCAATTTAATTCTCTGTGCAGTAAGGGTGACTCACCTAACTAAAACCCTGCAACTTCTCCGGGGGTCATCTGGTGGTGTGGAAACTTTACTGTCCAGAATACCTACAAGAAGGGCATGCCCAAAGCCACCTCTGCTCCCTACATTCAGAGCCTTTACAATCCTCTGCGCTACCCTTTGGGCTGCCTACTCCTAAAAGCCTGTGCTGCTGTGTGCAGCTATGTAAGTCTTGAAGAAGAGTTTGTTACAAGTTTTGTTATTCAAGAAAAAAAAACCCAGAACTTACTGTGTCCAAAATTGTTTTATTGTGGACAAATATTCTCCTGTCCTACGCAGTGGGTAAAATGAACTCCTCTAAAAAGTAGACAGCAATTGCTTCTCTTCTTTAATGGAAAAGTTAATGTTCTGTTTAATACTCTTTTTCTATGAATACAGCAACATGACTGTTCGTCTACAAGGGACACAAATGTTCTTTTTCTCTAATATACTTTCAGTTTTATCTTCTTTGTGGAAGTCAACTGTGATGGAACTTTGAGGTTTGACATGTATTTGAATGAAATATGAAAGATTGAATTAGAATAGGGGCATAGTTTTACCAGACTTGAATTATTTGAAAGGTATTTGAATTATTTGAAATCACAGCTGTATAGTTTTAATTGCATGAGATAGAGACTTATTTTCTATACTTTTGGAAATAATATTGTCATATTAATAGGTTCTGAATTGTGTGTTGTCATTTTGCAAAAAGAGAAAGATTAATTTGGGTTAAAAAATCCAAGTAACACAGAATTTATGAGGGAAGCAAGCTCACAGAGACTACCATTCCATGTATTTTAATAATAGTTAAAAATTTGATTTAGGTCAGTATCTGAGTCATGGGAGCTCTGGTTTTTAAAGTCTTTGCAGCATCTCATTCTGAATCTATAATGTACCGTGAAAAATCCCTACCATAATATATTACTCCCTGGCTTTCCAATAGCTTGTTGCATAAGTAGCAGAATATCATTTTGCAGACTTTATACTTGATAAAAAAGTGCAAACTCCATTTACAATAGATAAACTGAACTTTGGAAGCAGAGTTCACAAAATTATTGCTAATGTCTGGGACTGCATTGCATAGATGTTATCAAACACATATCCTTCACTCCCCAGAATATTTTCCTGAATCAAGTCAAAGCAAGAGAAAAATGCTTAGAAAAATGTAAATGGGAGGTCCTTTACAGCTATTTTTCAGTAAGAGGACATTGAGACAACACAAAATATACAAATAAGCCTCAGATTGAAGTGTCCTCCATCTTTATACACAATAAAATACTTAGCACAATTCAGTGACTTGGTCCTTTCTGTATCCTTTCTTTGCGATGTTCCTTTCATCTTGGAGTCCACAACCTAAATACCATCTTGCAGGTATAACACAAGTTAGCTGGATTTGTGCACATTCAGTAACTGAACAGAAAATGTATCAGCTCATAAAACCAAAATGAAAGTCATGCTGGAAAGTAAGCAAGTGATGATCTTTATAGGCCAAGTGTGGGTGAGTGCCTCAGCATGTTGAGGCCACAGGATCACTGGATGCACTGTTTAGTACTTGTAGGACAATGTTATAGTGGTAATACATGCTACATGAAAAGAAACCTGCATTTCTGTCAAGACAGAGGAACAGATGAAGTCTGTGGAGTGTTTGGGTTTCTCTGGAGCAAAAGTTGCAGTACTAATTGAACAGGTCACTATTAGACTCATTAAAAAATCAAGAAGTAATTAGACTAGCAGGGGACAAAGAATTTAAAGCTAGACAAGAAGACTACACTGTTAATCCCATTGAAAGTGTTAACAGACATACTTCTAAGGCTACATATTACTCAGGTTTTAATGTTGCACTGTCTTGGGAATTAGAGCCTTTAATCAAAAAGTTTTCTTTCCCTGGGCTTGGGGAGCCCATTCTCTTTAAGGCACTCAAGAAGGTTAAAGGTTATAGAGGTGACTGTCAGGAAAAAAAAAAATCTGATAAAATATATGTAAAAAGTTGGAAATAGTAGTCAATTGCACTACGAAATGGATTTTTAAAATATTAGGTATATCTACTAAAATCTATAACAAAACAAGCATTTACTTTTTTAAACGACTGCATAACAAAGCATAAGTAATCTTATTTCTTTCTTGAAGGCATCTAAACCCCCATCATTCCTTGCTTTTGCTGTTTTATAAAACAATAATCTTACAAGAATAATTAATCATTAAAAATTAATAAATTAGTAAAAAGAACAAATTTTAAAAGAAAAGTGAAATTACAAATAAGCCAAGGGGTTTTGGCATGAGATTGAAAAAAAGTACCAATTTGTCAGTGAAGGATCTTTCACGTTCTACTCTGCTCCCATAAGACAACCTTCCACTCCCCCCCACCCCTTCCCACTCCCTGTGTTCAGTTCTGAGGTCCAACACAAGCATTACATAGTTGGAGTGGGTCCAGGGGCCATGAAAATTACCAGAGGGCTGGAGCACCTCTACTATAAAGACAGGCTGAGAGAGTTGGGGTTGTTCAGCATGGGGAAGAGAAGGCTCTGGGGAGGTTATCATAGCTTTTTGGTACCTAAAGGGGCTGACAAGAAAGTTGGGAGGGGCTTTTTACAAAGAGTGATAGGACAAGGGTTAATGGCTTTAGACTAGATCTAAGGAACAAGTTCTTTCTTTTGAGGGTGGTGAGGTGCTGGATTGCCCAGAGAGGCTGTGGCTGCCCCATCCCTGAAATGTTCAGGGTCAGATTGCGTGGGGCTCTGAGCAACTTGATCTAGTAGAAGGTGTCTAGTGGAAGGGTGGTTGGAACCAGATGATCTTTAAGGTCTCTTCCAACCCAAACCATTCCATGATTCTGTGATTTATTGTGACAAGCTTCTCAGCTATTGTAGCACAACGGCATGACACGTAGTATCTCTTACCTTAATATAAAACACATTCGAAGTATTTTCTGTCACCATCCATCACACTAGGGAAGCTTTGAAGATGTACAGTAAAAGTAAAATCAAAGCAGAGTAAATTTTAGTAAAAGACTGAGTCATACTTCACTATGAAAAATTAGAATGAAGTTGTTCAGATATCAGTAGTCCTGTGCTGCACCATGCATTTGGTTTAGTACAGAACGCCTCTAGAACAACTTTTGTTCTGCTTACGTGTTAATTAAATGTAGCAGTATTTGTTACAAAATCACTCAGTTACAAGTACCAGGACATTCCACATAAAGAAACTATTGCTCTGGTCAAGCTCTGAGCCACTGTGCTTAGTAGTCTGTCTGGAAAACATTTTGCCAAGGCTAAGAAAGAACCTAAGTGTTTATCAAGGCCTGGATACTCCAGCTGCTGCAACGTGGCAGGGCAGGCATTCTCTCTTATTCTGCCTCTGAATCACTCTCACTGAGGACACAATTCCTATGATCTTTTTTTTTTTCCCACATATAAAATAAAAAATCTTCCTGCTTGTTTCAGAGAGAAGCCAGAAGGATAAAGTTCAAGCAAATAAATAACTAAACAGTAAATACAACAGAGAGATTTGCAGATGACCAGACAAATTATTTGCATGTTACTTGGTGTTGCCAGTGTTTTCTATGCAGTGACAACACCATTTTTCACTTCTAGGCAGGGACATAGACTGCATGAACTGAGGCTGTTTAGTCTAGAGAAGACTGAGGGGAGATCTTATTAACATTTACAAATATCTAAAGGGTGGGTGTCAGGAGGTTGGGGCATCCTTTTTTTCTATGGTATCTAACAACAGGACAAGGGGTAATGGGATAAAGCTGCAACACAAAAAGTTCCACTTAAGTATAAGGAAAACTATTTTATTGTGAGAGTGACAGAGCAGTGGAACAGGCTGCCCAGAAGGGCTGTGAAGTCTCATTCCTTGGAGGTCTTCAAGACCTACCTGGACATATTCCTATGTGACCTGATGTAGGTGGAGGTGCTTCTGCAGGGGGGTTGGACTAGATGATCTCTAAAGGTCCCTTTCAACCCTGCCATTCTATGATTCTATGTCTCTGCATCAGTCAACAATAGCAGATCCCTCACACACAGACAAGTTAATTTCAAATTAGCTTGCTCTAAAAAAGCTACAAAAAATATGTTTTATTTTTTAAAATAAAAAATTGAAAAGCTTTGTAATGTCACTCAGCAAGCACTCTTAAAATACTCTTACATTGTAAAGCCCAGCCAATAAAACATTGTCTTTAGGCAATCAAAGGTGCCTTTTGTATAGTACGGTACTTGAGCATGAAAGACAGCACTTGGTCTTGGAGCACTGAAACAGCTGCTCAGTGCAGGATGAAGTTGTATTGTGGGACAGTCTCAGTTGTTTAGCTGAGTCCCCTTGTGTTGATTTAATCAGCACTGTTGAAAAATGTAAATAACTGTACAAGATAGTGCATTGTGCAAAATTANTTCTCTCTTATTCTGCCTCTGAATCACTCTCACTGAGGACACAATTCCTATGATCTTTTTTTTTTTCCCACATATAAAATAAAAAATCTTCCTGCTTGTTTCAGAGAGAAGCCAGAAGGATAAAGTTCAAGCAAATAAATAACTAAACAGTAAATACAACAGAGAGATTTGCAGATGACCAGACAAATTATTTGCATGTTACTTGGTGTTGCCAGTGTTTTCTATGCAGTGACAACACCATTTTTCACTTCTAGGCAGGGACATAGACTGCATGAACTGAGGCTGTTTAGTCTAGAGAAGACTGAGGGGAGATCTTATTAACATTTACAAATATCTAAAGGGTGGGTGTCAGGAGGTTGGGGCATCCTTTTTTTCTATGGTATCTAACAACAGGACAAGGGGTAATGGGATAAAGCTGCAACACAAAAAGTTCCACTTAAGTATAAGGAAAACTATTTTATTGTGAGAGTGACAGAGCAGTGGAACAGGCTGCCCAGAAGGGCTGTGAAGTCTCATTCCTTGGAGGTCTTCAAGACCTACCTGGACATATTCCTATGTGACCTGATGTAGGTGGAGGTGCTTCTGCAGGGGGGTTGGACTAGATGATCTCTAAAGGTCCCTTTCAACCCTGCCATTCTATGATTCTATGTCTCTGCATCAGTCAACAATAGCAGATCCCTCACACACAGACAAGTTAATTTCAAATTAGCTTGCTCTAAAAAAGCTACAAAAAATATGTTTTATTTTTTAAAATAAAAAATTGAAAAGCTTTGTAATGTCACTCAGCAAGCACTCTTAAAATACTCTTACATTGTAAAGCCCAGCCAATAAAACATTGTCTTTAGGCAATCAAAGGTGCCTTTTGTATAGTACGGTACTTGAGCATGAAAGACAGCACTTGGTCTTGGAGCACTGAAACAGCTGCTCAGTGCAGGATGATGTTGTATTGTGGGACAGTCTCAGTTGTTTAGCTGAGTCCCCTTGTGTTGATTTAATCAGCACTGTTGAAAAATGTAAATAACTGTACAAGATAGTGCATTGTGCAAAATTACAGTGTGCAAAATATGTGAGCTTACATAATATGTTTCAACAAAGCAATAAAATGCTCCTCTTCCCAGGAGCTGTAGGCAGGCAGATGGTGGATACTCGAGCAAGATCATGCACTTTGCCTGCAGAGATGTGATGCCCTCTGCCTCTGGGGAAGAGACTGCTGCTGCACTTCTGTAATACCCCAGTTTGCTGATCCACAGCACAAAATATACGATTACAGCTGAACTAAAATTGATCACTCTGCATCCCCAGAAGCAGGAAGGTATCACAACAGGGAACAAAAACGAGATGACAGAGTTCTAGGTTCACGTTTTACCCTTCAGGCACATTGTCTCCATGGCTATGATCCACTAGGCTGAAATCAACATTCTCTGGAGTATAGAAGTATGCTTAGTAATTTCATACGGAATTTAATACATTTCACAGTTGTTACTTAATTAAAAGAGAAAACTAGTGGGCTAGAATCAGAGGACAACAAAGAATTGGCAAGCCACTGAGTTGTGGATTAACAGCTACACATTTCTAGCTTTATCTGTGCATGTTAAGGTCAGTATCAGTGTGCATATGGTACAGAGTCATTAAAAATACTTCAGATACAAATATTGTCGAGGAGGATATGTGTGTAATTTTACCTGCCTTCCCTGTTGAGATTTAGATGCACACATTGTAAAGTATTAGATCTGTACTCTTCTGATGCTGCTTCTCCTTCTAGTGCTACAGACTCAATATCCTATAAGTAAGCTTTACACCACATAAATCAGGAAGCTAGTAAAAAAATTTCTGTTTCTGTAAGAGTGCAACAACAACAAAAAGAAATTAAAAGAGGAAAGGCCGAATTCTTGGATCCTTATGCAGCTCTGTTCATCTCATGGATTCTCTTCTAAACACATAAAAGACTGAAAGGAAACAAAAGAACTTCAGCAATTGGCTGTAATTATTTTACCAATATCCACTTGAAATGCTACTGTGTGGCCTTATGGGACACAAACAGATGGGCTTGAGCCTCATATGCAGAACAATGCTAGTATGCAAGATGGATTGTTTACTCCTATTAATAAGCTCAAATATTCCTTATACCACAGTGAATCTGTATTCAGCAGAGATGAACCCAGAGGATTATATCTGGGGACTCCACAAGCCTCTATGTTACTTTAGGAGGACAAATGAAGATGGATGATAACACAGTAAGAAACAATGATTTTTCTATGCATACTTCATGCAATGAATAAACCATATCATTCAGTGCACCTCAGAAAGGAGGTTTTTTTTGTGTCAGGAGTCCCTCCAGACTGAACTGTTCTAAGCTTTTGATTTGAACATTGACGTTGCTTGCTGAAGGTTCTTTGAGCTGCCAGTTGATCCCCTGAAATCATAAGTTTCAAAAGAACTGAAAGACTGCATCAGACTTGCTGTATTGGAAGTTCTCAGATATTGCATGGATATATGAAAAGATTATGTGGCTTGGGGATCAATGTTAACAGACAGGATGTTCTACCTATTGACCTTTCTTATATTAGCATTTCTGATCTGGAGTTAGTTATGCTTTGGCCTGAAACATGTTATACATATTAATACATGAAGAAACTTACACAAAATTTTTCACTGAAACTAGTATTAATTATCTTGTTGAACTACTCTGTGTAATTTAAATCTTTGAGACTTCACAAAATTCCAATTCAGTGCTTGAGGGCATGAAATGTATGAAGTGACTCTAACATTGCTTTCTTTTTCTTCCTTTTGCTCTTGAACTGTTCCCTACTTCTCAAAATCTTCCCTTTTACCTCAAATTCCATTTCATTCTAGACTTTCCTTCTACCTCTTTTCTTCCCTGTTACACTCTCATCTTGCCTTTCACTTTTTTTGAAGGTCTCAGAACTTGCTTACTTTCAAGCATGATAACTGAAGTCTGCTGTGAGGTGGTGAGTGCTGGAGTAAACACTAGGCATGTCAGTCACCCCAGAGGAAGAGATATCTGAAGGGCCAAAGCTCTTGATGTCTCAAACACTCAAGAATATAAAAGTGTTAGACAGATCTGTATATATTTGCATGAATCTAATGTATCTGTGTCCTTATACCTGTTTCATGCTATAGTCAGAGCTAAGGAGCTAAGGAAATACCTTAAAAACATGAAAGATCCATATATGTCTACATCAACATAGTACAGTTAGACCTGACTAAAGACTTTCAGACTCTGATACTGTGGGGAAAAAATGCTTTTGCTTGCAATTAAAGAACATAATGAACAACAACAACAAAAAAGCATTTTAAAGCCTCTGTTATTAATAAAATATTTTTTTCAGAAATATCTAAAGCAACTTTGAAATTGGGTTGTCATGTCAGTTTTAACTCAAAATCCAGACTCAGTACTAGCTTGCCATATCAAAATCATGAGCTCATAAAATGAAGCATTTAGAGCCAAGGAATTCTCATGTTTTAATTGAGCAGGTGAAGGAAGTAGAGATCCCATTTGCCCTAGCAAAAAAACAAAAACCAAAACCCAAAAACATTTCAAGAACTTTCTAAATGCGTAATGGTGGTTGAAACTTGGAGGGAATCATCAGAAACACTGGCTGTTTAAAGACAGACTTCATTTGAAGCTGTGATCTTACTCATGAGCTGAATTCAGAGGTATTCCACAAAAGGCTCTTCTATTTTTGTGTTTAAATTAAATAAATGGAGGACAGACATTTCAAAGAAAATTGAGTAATCTCTCCTGTATTGCATCTTTCTAAACAGCAAAAGACCAAAGACACCAGGAAAAAAGCATCTCGCTTTTGTTCTTAAGGAACACATAAAAGACAAACTAATTCACCAGTTGTCAAGGAAGGGCTGGCAGATGCCCTAATTTGGAAAGGGAATAGTCAAAGTATGGAGTTAACAGCTTTTTTGGTTGGAGACATTTCAATGATAAAAAGAATATCATACATCAATGAAAACCAAGAGGAGAGGTAATGTCTGAAGATACTGCCAGTGTAGTATCTCCTAAAAATTACTGACTAATCCTGCATGCCTTTGTGAATGGTTAAAGAGAAGATATATCTGTATTAGCAAATAGTGCAGTTCAGTGGGGTTGGCTGGTAGACCGACTGGTTGAGAACCTAACATCCAGACTGAACATAGTTATGGGTATTATTTAGTACTAGTCTAATCCCATTCACTCAGTGACCACTCATAATTGGCCACTTCTTGGTTTATCCTCATCCATAAAAAACACAGTCTACATCCTGTGAGACTCATCTGCAGGATAAACTAAAATGTGGCAAAGTAAAGACTATCACGATATTTACTTCAGAAGATTGTTCCTAATCTGAATTGACATACTACAACATATGCACCCACATTTGCGTTCCTGCTAGTTGCTATGCTGAACTCTGAAAAAAAAAAATCATAATGTCCATAGATTTCACCTCCTGATCCAACAGCTGTAGATGGATCCAACTACTAAAACACAGACAAGAGAAACATTACTGAAAAATGCTGGATATTATAAATATTTTATTTGGAGTTTCAGAGTCAATGTAGTCAGGCTGCCAAAGGCTACTGAAACAATGACTGGGTTATAAAAATGTCACTGAGCAATTTGAATGTCTGTAACGTGGGACTGAGCATGAGAAAGACTTGGTATGACTGTTTTAAAATTTCTATATTTGAAGTCAAATTACATTTTCTGAATTTTTGCAACACAAGTGTGGGGAATTTAAAAACATTGGACAGAGAAACCAGATAGATGTCATTTGATGGCTGCAGGTTTGGAAAGATCAAAAACTGCTCCAAAGACAGGCAAAGGCATACAGTTATGTTTTAAGATTATACATATTTATTAATGCTTGATGTTCAAGGTCAGAAAAAACTATTAGATGAGACATTTAGAACATTAGGAACATTAGTTTGACCTCTCGCACGCTGCAGGACATGGTATTTCAGCCAGTGAGCCCTGTATTAAGCCTATTAATTTATATTTGCTTCAGCACTTTCCAGAAACATGTACAGGCTTGTAGATGAGAAAAGTAGGTTCCTGTCTTTCTTTGTTAGTTTAGTTGGCCTCAGTCTTCAAAACTTATGCCTTACTTTTAATTAATTAATGAAATAGTTTAGCAAAAGCATAGATTACACTATTCAATGGCACAGGTGGCCAGTATAATTTATGCTCTAAGTAGCTATTTAAAAAGACAAAGGTAGTTACTGTAATTAAGGAATAAAACTTGGGTGAAGCTGTCCGAGAAGCTGCTGCTTGAGGACTGGCTGGACATCGCCCAGTTGCTGGTGAGCAACTGTTTTCATTTGCATTCCTTGTCTCTCTTGTGTTGGATTTCTCTATGAAACTTTTCATTACCACTTGCCGTTGTTGTTCTTGTTATTTTTGTTGTTGTTGAATTAATAAACTGTTCTTATCTCAATCCATGACTTTTCTCACTGTTACCCTCCCAATTCTCTTTACCCCATCCAGTCAAGGGGAAGTGAGCAACGGGCTACGTACTGCTTAGTTGCTGATGGGTTAAAACATGACTCAGGAAACGAAAATATGGCAACTGAATGAGAAAATAGTTGTTTTGAGATTTTCTGCCCCTCAGTATCATCTCTAGTAAATATTTACACAAATTTGAAGTAAGTATAAGACTATGTTTCTTTACACAAAATGGTCAGACCAATCATTCCTTTTCAACATTTTTGTTATTATTAGTCCTAAGCAGACACATATAAAGACAGAGAAGACAAATATGTGACATTATAAAATATTAAGCAATAAACTGTAAGCAGTTGTATCATTAAGGAATAACAGAATATATATGTGCACAAGGGACAGAGTTAATACTATTCATTCAACCTTAACTGGCATTTCACGGCTTCTGAAGGCTTAATTGTCTACCATTAACATGCTTCTTGCACTCTAAGGATGTACTTTATACCACTCTTTTTTGCTAAGGCAAATGTTATTGTAGCTATGTGTTCGGTTTGTTTTTTTCTTTTTATTTCAAAGCAACCTATAGATACATTAATAGCTGCTACACATACAGAGAGAAATATGTATTGCTGGTGAGTAGAACAAAATAATGAGAAAAATTATTCTAAAAAGCACAAGATACTTCCTGAAATTTCCCAACTCCTTTTGGCACACCACAGAAGACTACTCTGCATAACATGGTTACAGGCTCTCCAATTAACATGTTATTTTTCTGTATTCTTCTATATAATTTAATGTTCATATCTGTTTTTCAGCAGACCTAAGTCTTTCTAAAGAGTAAAATATAGCAGTGGATGTCCACGTAAGCTAATATAAATTTGTATTGCAAATGGTATTATTATTCAATAACAGTCTTACATTTATTACAATGTCATATACTCTTTAGCGACTTACATTGGAAGATGTTTTCTTGAAATCCCAAATTGGAACAACTGGCTGATTCATAAGAAGGCTGTGCTGCCATTCAGCAGGATCTGGAAAGACTCGAGATTAGGGCAGAGAGGAACCTCATGAGGGCAAGTGCAGAGTCCTGTGTCTGCAGAAGAACAACTCCACGCACCAGTACAGTTTGGGGATTGACCTGCTGGAGTGAAGCTCTGCAGAGAGAGACCTGGGAGTCCTGGTTGATAAATTGATCATGAGCCAGCAATGTGTCCTCGGGGCCAAGAAGGCCAATGGCATCCTGGGATGCATCAAGATGAACGTGGCCAGCAGGTCGAGGGAGATTCTGTTCCTCCTCTACTCTGCCCTAGTGAGGCCTCAGTATTGTGCCCAATTCTGAGATCCCTAGCTCAAGAGGGACGAGGAACTTCTAGAAAGAGTCCAGTGCAGGGCTACCAAGATGATCAGGGGACTGGAGCACCTTCCTTATGAGGAAAGGCTGCGGGAACTGAGGCTGTTTAGACTAGAGAAACACTTGTCAACATTTATAAATATCTAAATGGCAAGTGTCAAGAAGGATGGGGCCAGTCTGTAGTGCCCAGTGAGAGGACAAGGAATAATGGGCACAAGCTGGAACACAGGAAGTTCCATTTGAACATGAAGATAAATGTCTTCCCTGTGAGGATGAAGGACCCCTGGCATGGGCTGCCCAGGGTGGTTGTGGAGTCTCCTTATCTGGAGATTTTCAAACCTGCCTGGACATGTTACTGTGCAACACTGTTGAGGTGAATCTGGTTTATCAGCACAGGCTGGATTGAATGATCTCTAGAGATCCCTTCCAACCCTACCATTCTGTTATTGTGTGATTCTGTGAAATGTGTGATTGGCTTCTTAAAAAATATGGGTTTACATATTGTGGTGGTGGAACTGGTGCTGGGCTCTAAAATCATTATTTAAACAGGGATTCCTAGGACAGAGACAGACTTGTTTCAGGCACTGTGTCTATTGCTGATGAGTGCATTAGAAGTAGATCAATGGAAATTTCCTTACCTCACAGTAGTATGAATGACTTTGTGAGAACGAACAGCTAACAAGTGATAAAAGCCTATAAAAAGACCAATATAACACTTTGATATTAAGACTACCTAAAATATGTTAGATGCCCCAGAAAACTGAAGTATCCAGTAAAATATATATGCTTTTAAAATAAAACATTTTTCTCTTCCGTTTTTATATTAAATGGTCAAAAAAGTACTTGCATTTTATGTGCTGAAGGTCAATTAGAATAATGCTATCCTCCCATCCATAGAATGAAATCAGTTTAAGTGTGCACCTCCCGAGCTGTCTAATAAATTCCTGCTGCGGTGCGATCTGCGAAAATCATTCACCAGCCTCTGCATCTGAAACCATCATTTAAAAGCAATTTGTACAACCAGCATGTTCATGAAGTTGCATTCTGGACCATGCAACTGCTAAATTTACTGTGTTTGGATATTCTAATTCTACATATACGCAGAAAATGGGTAAAATCAAATTTCACAGATAATCTGCTGCTCTGCTTCACAACCTGATTTTCACATGAACGTCCTTGCAATAAAATATCTTGATGGTGTTTTCACATCAATAGGTTTCAGCTGTAGCATGCTATGCTTCAACAAAAACAAAATTGTTGCATTATAACAGAAAGATTTTTTAAAATGTTTTGAGTCTCAGAAAAGTTTTGGAGATTCTTTCCAATGGGATTTTTACCATATCTATAGAAATAGAATTTTTCTTTAAGGTAATCATTTTACAGTCTCATAGATTCAGCTGTATAAAAGTAGAGGTATTGGGATTTTAGCACAGTTCTCTTTCCCCCATGCTCTTTTCTCTCAATATAAGCCAGCAATGCAGCTCTTCCGCTGCATAATCTTGAATAAAAATACTACGTTGATAAAACAAGGGAATGACACAGAGAAAAGACATTAAGTCACTAAATCAGATTCTTTCATTATGTTTGTTATCCACTTGGTTTTGTCTTCACTTTCCATACTTCTCAGCTTTCACTTCTGTATTAACAGTGAAAAACCAGAACTCCGTGTGGCTCTACTATCTATGAGGGTGTAAATTTCAGACTCCCATCAAAATCCCTTTAGGACAGTTAAAAAACTGAAGGTATGTATTTTTTTATGCAAAAGAAGATACTAATGTATAATCTTGTGAAGTTTCAAACTCTAAACAAGCCAAGGAAGCAGACAGGTGGTCAATGCTTTGCTGCTCTCTGTGACTGCAGGGCATCACCTCAAGCTATTTCCAGTTCTTAGACAGCCTTATTTCTCATCCTTTCTTTCTACTGTCATACACTACTTGCTTTTATTCTCTTTCATTTTTTAACCTCTAAAGATGTCCCTGATGTTGTTTTGAAATGTCAGAGAATGAGTGCTACAGATACTGGAAAAGGAAAATTAAAATAGAAAAGAACCCAAACCAGCCTCACTCATCTTCCATTCTTCACTTAATGGGGATAAATTAAATCATAGAATCATATAATGTTAGGGGTTGGAAGGGACCTTTAGGGATCATCTAGCCCAACCCCCCTGGAGAAGCAGGTCAACCTAGATCAGGTCACATAGAAACATCTAAGAGTCAGACATCCAGTCAGAACTAGTCATTTGGTCTTCCTCTGCAGTTAATACGGCAAGATGGGGACCATCATCCAATACCAGAATAGATGTCTGAGATGGGAGAACAACAGTTTTGGACAGCCTGTGTTACTTTTCAGTGCCAGTAGAGGGTCTGAAATTTATATACCCAACTTTTACATGCTTAAACTGAGAGAAGATGTCCTGCCCAGCACCTCTGCAGTGCACAGCGGAACACATGGAGATGGAAGTTTGATGCAGCCACAACACAAAGCACAAAGCTGTATTCTCATTCTAAGTCCTGTTCCCAGCAAGGCTGGTTTGCTCAGGCACAACACAATACTGTGACAGCAATGTAGTACTTCCACTGCTTGGGCTGGGCTAACTGCAAATATGCAGGGTGAGGGTAAGCTGTCTGGCTGCAGATATGCGTTTAGACAGGGTAAAAGAGAAGTGGGATTTGAAATACCAGGAAGGGGAAAAAAATATTTTGATCCTAGGCTAGTGCAAGAAAACACAATCAACCAAAACTTTGCCAAAATATCCATCAGTCTTAATTTTACATGAAAAAAACCCATCATTTGATCCTAAATCTATATGGATTATTCTTCCAAAAGGTTTAATTGAAGAAATTGAAAGAAAAAAAAAATATTGTTGTCAACAGAAGTGCTATTTTCCAGAGTGCATTAAGAACTTTCAATAACACAGACATACAGACACATTTATCCTATCGAAGCAGGCTTATAAAAAAAGTAAAAACCCAAGGGTCACTTGAGAATCCATTAGAAGCTATTTTGGAGTGATGGAAAGTGAAGTATTAAAAGAAATAACATATGTATGAATAAGTCATCTTTCCAGTTTCTTCACTTCTGCAAACCTTAAACCCAGTAATTTTTCTACATAGGTTTCTGGCAGAAAGAATGACTTTCAAATCAAAGTGTCCTGTTTTGCAACCATTAGCTGGTAACATAGTTTTTAATGTTTTTGTAGTGACCCATGTACAACTCAAGCATAATTCTTTGTCTTTTATTGCAAAACTACTTTTGCACTGTGCTTCTGGCAGGAGTATGGTGATTTAGATGACACAGTAAAAGTTAATATTATAAACTTCAGCTCATGATCTGTTGCACCAGGAAGATCTATTAAGATTAGGTACATATGAGCACACAGAAAATAACTTGTTGAAGGCTTACTAAAATGCTTGGCTGATTTGTTGCTTTTGACTTTCTGAATAGTCAAACACAACCGCCATATCCTTGGATCTGAACCATTTATGGTCACATAGCATGACTTTGTGCAGTGCTTTAACTACATTATAATCCTTCCTTTCAGCAAGCACTTACCATGTGAAACATGTTAAAATGAATGCCTTTGAAAAAAAAATCTTAATTTCTGAGGCACAAGCACAAAATATTGATAAATGAGAGACTTTCCTTGAATTAAAAAAGAGTGACTATTCTTAAAGAATTTCCAAGCCAGATCTGTTTCTAACTGGTGCTACCAGAGGGTGAATATACACATCTTATGCTATAGCTTATGTCATTGATGAACTGTGGTAAACCACGAACTGTGTACAGCCCCTTATATGCTTTATAACTGCGTATTATGTGCTTTGAGCTCAGTTCAAAAAACAGATTTAACATACTTCACTGTAGTGGACTTTAGGTACAAAAAAACCCAACACCCCTACTGAGATTCCCAAAGCAAAGCAGCACCCTCAGCCCATAAGCGTTTACTTCACACTTGGAAAACTTCCCAGGAACATATATTTGGCTCATGATCACTGTGGTTATGGCTGAGCAGAAGAAACCTGAGATCCTAAGCAAACTGCAGCTAGATCTAGAAATTAGATGAGAATAAAAATCCTTTGCTCAGATGCACCTAATACACTCCTTAATCTTTCACATTGTAAAGATTAAAATAATGACTGCTTAAAGTCATTCTTCTTTCTTTTTATTCAAAATCTGGTAGATCAACTGTCTTGAGAGTCCTCTCTTGGGATTAGGGCCCTGAATTGTGAAGATGACTGTTCTTAAGTTCCTGCGAGTACTTAAATCCTTTAATGAATTGGATTGTGAACAAGTCTCATCAAGCTTGCTCTTGCAAAAGGAAGACAGACTTTACTGAGATTTTTCCAGTATCTTCTCATGTTCCATCTGTAAGTTCTTCTACTTGAACCACCTGTTTCTTTCCTCTTTCTCCTTCTGTCCTCAGCTCATTACAAACAGGCTAATTTTATTCCAGTATTCTGTTTCCACAAGTAATTGCCTCTCAACACAAAGCAACAGACATTCCTCAACATCATCCTACCATCAATAAGAATCAAGGTTTCTAGTTCTAAATTTTCTGCCAATTGATTTTCCTGGAAAGTGAGTCAACTTAGTAGGATTCCTTACTTTCCCTCCTCAGATATTCTAGTGACAGTATTTTCATTTTCAAATGTTTGTGCAGAGTTTGAAAGGTTTCATTTGAATTCTAGCACAAAGAGCCATGGGTTCATATGATGGGCTGTCTGCATCCAGGAAAGCCACTTTGTCCACTCTTTATCAAAAATAATTCCACTGAAGGGCACAAAATGCTGCATTCATAGGTAGTAAGAATTGGGAAATATGGGTATTGCCAAAGGGTCTCTACTTTTCAAAAAGAAAAACTCAGATAGGTAGTGTGGGCTACTTCCAAGCTAGTAACATAATTGGGCAATACAGCCTGAAGCCTTCAGGAGGAAGACTTTTTCCCAGGCAGTTTCACAATAAATCAAGTCTGGATTGACTCTAGAGATTTTTGAAGATTTCTGTGAATTTCATGGGTAGCAGTAGGTTGTGCAGAAGCATGTAACTTTCAATGTGAGATTTGTAATCACTAGGTGAGCTGCCATCTAAAAGTAGGAATTTGTGATTTTTTTTTTCTTCTGAATCTTCTTCTCATGAACACATGAGAGATTGACCTAGGCATCTTTTTAACAGTTTAAAATAAATTTTGTAACTCAAAACAGATAAATTTCATATTTGCAGAAATATTAGAATAAAAATATTCATTCATCTTGTGCATGAATAAACATGTAACCAGAGGGAGCATGTAGAACTAAAATCCAGGTGGTATTTAAAGTGCCATTACAAAACCATAATTATATATTAAACTGAGAGACAAGGGATAGCTTAGTACCTCAGCTGTTGTACAGCTACTGAGTGTAAATGAAGTGAATTTAGACTCCTCTTTACAATATGTTGCAGCCACAGTCTTTTGCAGAAGTATCTAATTACTGTAGATCTAAGCAGCTACTCAGAAAAGCTAAAAAGCTGATATTGGCTAAGCAGTTTATTCACAGTTCTGGGTGGCAATCCTTTAGCTTTTCTCAAGAGAGAGTTTCAGTTTTATCCACATGAATCAAAACACTTCCAATGGGGGTGTAAGAGCCATTTCTTAAGACTGTTCATTAGAGCTAATAAACTGGAACCAGTTTGGCTGTTGCAAAAAACAACTCATTTTCCTTCCTTCACCAGCCACAACTAAGGCCCACACTGCTCCCTGTAGGGCACTGTCTGCCCAACAGACCCTGCATGGACATAAAGCCTACGACAGAAACAGAGAATTTGTGCAAGAAGGGATCTGACCCATGGACACAGCCTTTTGCTCTCCTTCTAGAAATAAACTGGATTTGCAATGGGATCTGGATTGGGAACAACCACATTTAAGTTACTCCACATCCCATCAACTGCAGCTATTCTAGAGTAAAACAGTGTGGTCAATCTAGTTTAATAATTATCTGTTTGCTGTTGTTTTGGTTTGGTTTAGTTTTGTTGTTGTCAATTGGCTCGGTTTGGTTGGGTTTTTTAACATTTATTGGCTTGGTTTCAGGAACCATAAGAACAGTAAACTCTTCAATGAATGTATCTGAGCAATTCTGATGTTCCAAGAGATATTTTAGAGAAATATAATTCCCTTGGAAGAAAAACATATACATTCATTTCAAAATGTTCAAACATCAATTCAGAAATATTTCTGCTAGCAATGTGTCCATTCAAACTGAGAGACGTTTGTGTGTTTAGGTACATGAATAAACTCTCATGATTCATCATAAGAATATTTGTATTTTCCACATTACATATATTCTTAAGCTACTTGTCTGCCTAACAATCTGGTAATTTTCCTCTTTACTCATGGATTCATTTATAAAACAGTGGTGTCTCTCACTAAGACAGAAGCTCAGGTAAGACCAAAACCCTACTGTGGGAACTAATGTTATAATAAATTAGAGTGGCAGATTTTTTTTTCCATTTTGTAAATAAAGTTTTGACCTAATTATCTAAAAATACAATATGAAATAATTATTTCTACTTTAACAAATCTGCAAGCACAAATGATAAATTTGATTTGACAACTGGATATTCCCATGGCATGCTGTTGACTCATGTGTCCTCTAATATGAGTCACAAGCCAGCATTTTGTCGTTGTTCTCTAGACAGGAAAAATAAATAGTTGCAAACAGCAAATGTTCAGGTCCTAACTATAAATACATTACTTACAGTTAAGTTTAATCAGCTTCCTCCTTCTAAATTTCCACTGGAATAGAATATGTTTAGTGTGAAAATGAGTAATCTTTCTTCAGTGCAGACCAGGGAGTCTTACAAAGTACTTTTCCAGAAGGCAACAAAACTTAACATAGTTCATACCCACTGGACAGTCAATGGTGTCTTTTCAGTATGGCTCAGTAAGTTATATGGTCTGTGTTAGGAATAACAAAATGTTTGCCCTAACAGATACCAAAGCAGTAAGACAAAAGTACCTGTTTTCTGTACTTCATAACACTTGCTAGCAAAATAAGATGGTTCAGTGACGGTTTGTTGTAAACTACAAAGACCTGTGTAGCCTGAAATTAATGCTAACTAACGATGACCTATTTTTCCATGCTCTGTCACACAAAGTGAGATGCTTGAGCTTCAGGAGGTAAAGCCCTGCATGTGTTGTGTGCTGAGCTTGTGTGTCAAAGTCAAGAAGCTTCATGCTGAAGGCACAAAAGCCCTTGCAGACCCACCAGTGCACAGAGTAGTGGTCATGCAGGTTTCCCACACAAGTAGCTTCAACTGTTGAGACACATAATTTGGCTCATCTGCTAAGAGCTACCTATCAGTCTTTAACAGGACACTGGCAAAGATGCTCTCCTGGGTACAGCTTAAGATCAATTTAAAAATAATTAAGTAAATTCATACATTCAGATGTTACAAACAGGTATGTAATGACAATGTTTCTGAGAAAACGATCATAACTTACAAATGCTTCTAGATAAAATCCACTTTTCTTTTTTTTTTTTGTATAGACGCTGTGTAGAAATTATATAGAATCTCCACCAAGGCACTCTAAAGAATTCTTTCTTTTCTTACAGTGTATATATTGTTTCTGCTCATATTTAAACAAAAATTCTTGAAGAAATCCCTTCAAACATCAAAAAAATGGGGTACCCATTTGGACCCTTTTGGAGTTCACTTAGTCCAATGAACTCCTGGCTGTAGCTAATTCAGAGGCTCTAAAGTAAAGTACAATAAGGACAAATTAAATATTATGACATTACCTGGCTTTATAGCTGCCTAAATTGCATAGTTACATACCAGTTGGTAACTGCATACTTCACACATTGAAGTATGATAAATTGCAATTCCTTTTGAAAATATATTAGACAATTAGTAGGATTATTCTGCATTTTTAACCAAAAAGTAATCTGTTAATGAAAAATGAACAAAAAAAAAAACCTTACAAGATACATTACTCAATTGGTGGTGAATCCAAAAGTTCTAGCTTGATGTTCAGTGTTACCCTTGATCCAATATGAGTTCCTTTATTTAGTTCATTTCACTCATAAAAGTATTTCAATCAGCATTTGTGTGACAATGACATGCACATTTTTATTATGATAAATGTTACCATCTAAAAATTCAACAACGTAATGAGTTTGTTTGGAGCCACTCTTTGCTTGGTAACAGGGGGAGAGGGCTGCAGTGCTGGTCCCACTTTCAGTTCCTGAAACATCCCTTGGCTCTGACGGGGACCCACCTGTGTCCTTGCCAGGCCAATCTGGCACCTCTGCCATCATTATTTAAGAATGGGAATTTGTAGTGTGTAGGATGAGATGGACAGAAGAGTGGGACAAGATGGAGGTGACTATGTCACAGAAGAGGGAAGGGAGAATGAGCGCTGGACCAGAGACCCCTCTGCACCCCATGGTGAGTGTGTGGCTGTGCCCTTGTAACTCATGGAGGCCAATGGCTGGACTAATGACTGCCAGTAGCTCTGAGAGGACCCAATGCCAGAGGGGGTGCATATTTCGGGCCCAGTACCAGAGGGAGTGGAGAGGAGCTGCAGGCCTTGGGATGAATGGACGTTGGAGTGGCCTGTGCAGGGCTGCCCGGTGTGTGAGGGACTCCGTGTTGGAGCACTGAAAACCAGTGAGGAGTTTGCCTGCCCTGAGGTGAGAGAAGTGGCAGGAACCATCAGGAAAAGACTACCTGTCCCTCTGAACTGGTCAGAGTCGGGAGGAAATAAAAGACACTGGGATCAGGTGCCTGAGCCTAAGAAGAGGGAAGGGGTGGGGGAAGGGGTGCACTTTTCATTATTGTCCTACTATGTCTTGCTTTCAGTTGGGTATTTCTGTCTGTTATGGTTTTGGTTGGTGAAGGATTAAATTAAGTTTTGTTTTCTTCTCAAAGTTGAGTAGTCTTGTCTGTTTTACCTAGGACCCTAAGTGAGCCTTTCCTGCCCTTAGGGAGTTTCAAAGGCTCTTGATACTTTTCCCTGTCTTGTCAGGAGAGAGTGAACAAGAGTCTGATCATGGTTCTTTGCTCCTTGATGAGCCTAAACCATGACAAATGGTAATGTCTGATTATGAAAGTACACTTTCACAGGGCAAACTGGCTAATAAAAAAGGAACAGTGATTGCATTTAAAACTCGTGTGCTACTTCACTGATCCATTCATTCAGATTAAATAAAGGTCAAAAATCATCAAGAAGTAATAAGTAAGAATTACTTCCATTCTCTGGCAAAACTCTGGTCTTGGTCAGGGGATTCCTGCTCTCTCCCAGTTCTCTTGTGTAGTGTTAATCACTGCTCACCAGCTGCTTGTTCTCAGGTGGCACATGAACTCATTGTTTCCTTACAGAGCACATACTGTTTCTTCAAAATGAAAAAAATCTACTCAATTGTAAGGTCTTACTAAGAAGTATATTCTAGATTTAACCCAGTAAAATTTTGCTATTGTTTAGTCAAGGTGTCTTGAAGTATCCATGTTTATTTTTGGTATCTTTGTTGTTTTTTCCATTTATTTCAATTTATTTCCATTTATTTGAATAACCTTCAGACTTTTAGCTGAGACCGAAATGCTTCCCTCAGCTGAGAGAAGGTATGTCCTCTGTGGTTCAAGAGGTTTGGTCATATAGGAATAGGGCTGGAAAAACTAAGCACTACGGGAATGAAGGAACACACAGATTTTTCCCATTTCCCACTTAGAATCCACAGTACTAAGACTGCTTGGTATGAACAATGCCGAGAAGAATTGTAGCCACATAAAAAGGGGATGTGCAACAAATACACTACATGTGAAACTACATAAGGTAAGAAACAGGAAACCTCAAAGTCAAACTTTAACCTGTACTCTGTAACATACAGGATCCTTGCCCAGGCATGGAGGCACCTGGTCCAACATTTGCAGTTTTGTGCGTGAGCCCTGTCTTTTAGAAACCACACTGAAATGAATACTCTCTGTTAAAACATGGCTGAAGAAAATGGTGTTTGCTGTTCCAGTGGTACTACATCCTTTCGGCTTTTAAGAAATGTATTCAGAAATGTGTTACGAGACCTTTGTTCAAATCCCTCCTCTTAAAAAAGTGATTCAAACACATCCAGGTTCAGCCCAACTAACGCAGAATGCCAAGCACAAGACCACAAGGTATTCCAAGGGGAGGTGTAGACAACTTAAATCATTCCTGCTTTCCACTTTTGCATCAATATTTGCTGGGTAAAAGACAGATGCAGCTCAAGGCTTAGTTTTAGGGTACTTAGCTGTGATGGTAGTTCGGGCTTCTAGTCCTTGCTGTACCTTTTCATTCAGCATTTCCTGAACCTCATGTGTTCCTCAGCAGTACAGCTAATTAACTGTGACAACCACATTCTTCTTTGCTTTAATGTTAACATTCATTAATGTTCTTTCTTTTTAGCTAGTGGATCTTAATTGTTTAGGCCAAGTAGAGCAGCCCATATGAAAGGAATTTAGAATAAATCCCTCATCACAGAATTGCTGATGGCTTAATTATTCTCCTACACAGAAAATGGAGACATTTAGTTATGAGGTAGTTACACAGACTTCCCTTACAGTAAATGGGGAGAAATGAGCATTTTTAGACATGATTCATCTCATTCTAAAGCAGCTGCTTAGTATATGCCACACAAACTGCACTCAACACATGCCTGCAGCTATCTAAAATTAGGTGAAACTAATCACATCATAATTACTGTAAACTGCCTCTACAGTCAACAAAAGAAATAGCAACTTCATCTGGCAAATCACTAAGACCCAATTGTCCATCTGTAATTGCCCCTCTCTGTTTCCACTGACATAGTGGTGAGCTGTTGTGGTTTAACGCCAGCCAGCAACCAAGCACCACACAGCTGCTTTCTCATTCCTCACACCACCCTCCAGTGGAATGGGGAGAAGTAAAACCAAGTAAAACCCATGGGCTGAGGTAAAAACAGTTTAACAATTGAAATAAAATATAATAGTAATAAATAAAATAAATAATAAATAATATAATAATATATAATAATAATAACATATAATAATATATTAATATAATAATAATATATAATAATGAATGAATAAAATAAATAAAAAGATAACAACAGATTGATGTAAAACCCAAGAAAGACAAGTGATGCACAATCCAATGGCTCACCATCCACTGACCTATGTCTCAGCAGTGATATATCCCTCCTCATAAAATCCTCAAAGTTTGTATACTGGGAATGACATCATATGGTATGCAACATTCCTTTGGCCAGTTTTGGTCAGCTCTCCTGGCTGTATCCCATCTTCTTGTGTCATCCAGCCATCTTGCTGGCAGGGCATGAGAAGCTAAAAACCGGATTTAATATAACCACTACTTAGCAACAACTTAAGCCATCATTGTATTATAAATATTATTCTCGTACTAAACCCAAAACTCCATGCTGTCATAGCTACCAAGAAGAATAACCCTGAAACCAAGACAGGAGCTAATGCAGTTCTGAAATAACTGTGGTACATGCGATCAAATGAGCTAGGAGCCTCCAAGGGTAGGAAACCTCAAAAAGTAATTTTTCTTCCCAGGCATGTCTAGCAGACAATACATGGACCTTAACTGTTTACCTCTTCTGCCAACATAGTACTCAGCATGTGAGCAAGGTTAAAATGACAACTTTAAAATAAATGAAGTTGAGAGTTTCGTTTTTCTTTTTTTTCCTGTTCTTGAGATCAACAATATACTAATGTGGCTTTTTATACTACAACATGAAGCACATGAGGCATTGTACACTACAAGTTATAAAGAGAATACCCACTGATCCCATTCCTGAGGAACTTTACATCAAGGATAATAAAGTCTTTAAAATATTCAAGGCCATTGCCACATTTCAAGTGTGTTGTATTGAGCTATTAAACTAAAAAATTCAGCTCATTTATAACAAGGTCTTTCAGAAGTATAAGGCTTCAGGACAACAGGATGAATTCCTTGGAGATGAAACAGGAGGACTGAAAATAAAATTATCCAACTGAACAGATTTCTTTTTATAAGAGGGGATAAAAAATTGTAGATACTGAAAATTGCTCACAGATTGATAGTTTCGGTTTGGACACAGCAGTGAAACAGTGATTGATCTGAGCTTATCAAAACCAGAAGGAAATTCAAGGCTGTTTCTACACAAATTTTTAGTTGGCTCTGTATCTTGTTCCTAACAGTAACAGATGTTTCAGAAAAAGGTGCAAGAATTCTGTATCACACTTATGCGCAGTAATCTACATTTGATCAATAACTATTTCTAAAAGTAGAGGTTAGTATAAGCCTTGAGGTGTACATTTTCTCAGCCTTTTAAAAATGTTGAAAATAATTATGATTAAGCATTCTGAAGATTGATACACAATTTTTCAACAAACTATTTCTCACAGATAAAGAAAGTCCATTGCTTTGCTGTCATTTGTGCAAATAGTTTTCCCACTAAAAACAATAATTATGTTATCCTTGTTACTACAGAAAAATAAGTGAAATATTTTCTCGCTGCATTTTTTAATTATTACGGACAAGAAATATTGTTTATCATAGTTACAGTTTTCTGGTTTTCATCAGTCATATTTGGTATAAATTGTCTAAGCATGGCCATAAAAACTTTTAATAACAGAGTTTGGAGAATTTGAACTGCCTTATAATTTGAGCTGCACTGACCACAGAAATAAAGACAAATTTGTAAGGTGGCTTTTTAACAGAGGATTTCAGCTGATCAGGTAGCTCTCTTCAGCTGCATTATTTCAATATTTTACATTGTCCACATATTCTTAAAATGAGATTTTATATATGTACTTATAAACACAGCTGTGAAAAAGCAAAGCTGACATATCTAATATTAAAGAATGCAACAAAATCTATAAAGAAGTCACCATACAACAAACTACCTGGATACCACATGAAGAATTTTTTAACAATATGAGCAACAGGTAGAAGAAGGCTGTGCTGCTATTCAATGAGATCTGGACAGGCTGGAGAGTTGGGCAGGGAGAAATCTAATGAAATTCAACAAGGGCACGTGCAGAGTCTTGCATCTGGGAAAGAATAACCCCACGTACCAGTACAGGTTCATTGGGGAATGAATTGGTAGAGAGTAGTATAGGGGAAAGGGACTTGGGATTCGGGTGAACAGCAGAATGCTCATGAGCCAGCAATGTGTCCTCATGGCCAAGAAGGCCAATGACATCCTGGGGTGTATTAGAAGGGCTGTGGACAGGAGGTTGAGAGAGGTTCTCCTCCCCCTCTACTCTGCCCTCGTAGGACCACATCTAGAATATTGTGTCCAGTTCTGGGCCCCTCAGTTGCAGAAGGACAGGGAGCTGCTGGAGAGAGTTCAGTGCACGGCTACCAAGATGATTGAGGGAGTGGAGCATCTCCCTTACAAAGAAAGGCCAGAGCTCTTTAGCTTGGAGGAGACTGAGGGGGGGATCTCATTAATGTTTACAAATATGTAACAGGTAGGTGTCAGGAGGATAGAGTCAGGCTGTTCTCAATGATGTCCAATGATAGGACAAGGGGATAGGACTATGATAGGACTAGACGATCTGTTGAGGTCCCTTCCAATCCTTAAGATTCTGTGATTCTGAGATTTGCCAGACTGGATCTGCTTTGTTAGTGTAATTGTATTTTGTTTGTCCTTTCTCAGTGCTTTGGCAATTTGGTCAGAAACAACCTGGAGATCTTCTTGAGCTGGTGCTGATAACAAGTGTTATCAGGTAACCACTTTAAGCAAAGCAGATATATAAGTTTGCAGGTATCCTTGTTAAAGTCTGCCACCTACTCAAGCTGAGAAGCTTTCCAATTGTGTAGCAGTCTAACCAGCCCTTGCTGCTCTTGTCCAAAGGCTCTTGCTGCATTATCCAAGCAGCAGAATTATCCAGCAGCAGAATTACACATCTATTTTCAGATTCAAAGAGGCCAAGATTCAAACAGTGAAACTGTTGCATTTATTGTTCAGACTCAACAATTTCCCAGATACCACAGTGTACCCACACCTAAACAAGAGATTGTAAACACTGACCTAGCTACTCTGGGGGGGAGGTAGTCCTGATAAAGTACTGTATTAAATACAGTGCCTTGCAACAGCAAGAACAAGTGTTTTAAGATTTTTTTAATCTATATATATAATTGAGGTAGAGCAATACCTTCCTATTTTTCTCTACATTGGGATTATGATTTAAATTTTTTTTTCTTTCTCAAAATAGTCTTAAATATTTATTTTTCATTATTCTGCAGCACCTCTGGTTTAACAATTTTTTCTATTCTGATTATCTCTCTCTCAGCCTTACTATCTTATAGGGGTCTGAGCTGCACAACTTTCCACAGGTACCAACACAGGTCTTTGAAAGAGCTAAAGATTTTTCTGTTTGTTTGCATTGATTACGTTTTTCAGAAGTGACTACCTAATTTTATCGGTGAACAAGAAACAAACTCTCTTTTAGACAGAAAACAGCTGTAAGGACTGCAACCATCATAGTAAGTAACATGACCATGAAAATTACATGTAATTTGTAAAAAAATAAGTAACTGTAAGTGCCAATATCCTGCTCATTAATTTTTACTCCAACATGAACACAAAATTTGAAAGTACATTTACTAATATGAAACAAATGAAAAAAGAAATTGCTTTATCTGTTTTAAGGTTTTATCCTGTTTGGCCTTTTGGGAAGTGACTGGTGATTTACAATTAACTTACAATGGAGCAAAATCTTTGCTGTTTTTCTCTCTAATAAAATATAGCTGTATTTTCTAGATTTCAGTAAGGCAGTCTTACATCCTTCCTGCTGCTGCGCTATGTACTGTATTAAAGGTATCAACCTACTTGGCAAATATTCATTGTTTTTTACGTCTTCAGAGCCCTTTACACAGAAGAGGAAGGTTAGACTCCAAGAAGAACTAATAATATCTAGGAATATATTATGAAGGAAAACAATACTACACAGGGGAGAGATTTTTGAAAGATCTGAAGGGTTTTCTTTCGTAGTGTATGCCCAGCATATTACGCAGAACACTGGTGGCACTTGTCTAAGTGTGAAGGCAGGAGGCATCACATCCTGCAAGCAGTCTGTCAGTGCCTGTTAGTGGCATTCCAGGAGCACTCAAAGTGACACTGGGCTACCCGCATCCTCAGATGACACTGCCAGAAAGGAATATATTTCTGAGGCTCAGCAAGGCTGATTGTGAAATCCTGGCATGCTGAACTCAAAAGGGATTTTAACACTGGCTGAATGGACCTGAGATTTTTACCATATGCTTTTGTGTTATTTTAAATTATATGGAATTATAAATAGAATTTATGATATAATGAAATGGCCTCCAGTTGTGCCAAGAAAAGCTTTAGATTGGAGATAAGGAAGAACTTTTTCACTGAAAGGGTTATTAAGCATCAGAACAGGCTGCTTAGAGATGTGGTGGAGTCACCATCCCTGTGGACATTTAAAAGGCGCGTAGATGTGGTACTGAGGGACATTGTTTAGTGATGGGCTTGGCAGTGTGAAATTAGTTGTTGGGCTCCACAATCTTAAAGGTCTTTTGCAACCAAAACAATTCTATTATTTTATTAATATGTGTGACTACATTACAGAATCACAGAATCTTAAGGGTTGGAAGGGACCTCAAGAGATCATCTAGTCCAATTCCCCCGCCTGAGTATGACCACCTAGAGTAAGTCACACAGGAACTCATCCAGGTGGGTTTGGAATGTCCCCAGAGAAGGAGATTCAACAACCCACCTGGGAAGCCCGTTCCAATGCTCCATCACCCTCACAGTGAAAAAGTTTTTGCTTGTATTTCTTTGGAACCTCTTAAGTTCCAGCTTGTATCCATTGCTCCTTATCCTATCATTGGACATCACTGAGAAGAGCCCCAGCTCCCTCAGCCTTTCATCACAAGGGAGATGCTCCACTCCATCAACTTGGTGGCCCTATGCTGAACTCTCTCCAGCAGCTCACTGTCCTTCTTCAACGGAGGGGCCCAGAACTCGACACAACGTTCCAGATGTGGTCTCACAAGGTCAGAGTAGAGGGGGAGGAGAACTTCTCTCGACCTACTGCCCACACCTCTTCTAACACACCTCAGGATGCCTTTGGCCTTCTAGGCCATGAGGGCACATTGCTGGCTCATGGTCACCCTGCTGGCCACCAAGACCCCCAGGTCCCTTTCCCCTACACTACTCTCTAAGAGTTCATTCCCCAGCCTCTACTGGTACATGGGGTTATTCTTTCCCAGATGCAAGACTCTGCACGTGCCCTTGTTGAATTTCATCAGATCTCTCTCTGCCCAACTCTCCTGCCTGTCCAGATCTCGTTGAATGGCAGCACAGCCTTCTGGTGTGTTAGCTACTCCCCCAGTTTAGTATCATCAGCAAACTTACTGACAGCGCCCTCTGTTCCCTCATCAAGATCATTAAGGAGTATATTGAACAGTACTGGTTCCAGCACTGACCCCTGAGGGACTCCACTAGACACAGGCCTCTAACTAGACTTTGCCCCATTGATCACAACTCTCTGCCTCTTTCCTTCAATCAGTTCACAATCCACCTCACTACCTGATCATCCAGCCCACACCTTCTCTTGCTGCCAGGATGCTGCGAGAGACGGTGTCAAATGCTTTACTGAAATCAAGACAAACCACATCCACTGCACTACCACCATCTATCCACCTGACTACTTCTTCATAAAAGGTTATCAAGTTGGTCAAACATGACTTCCCTTTGGTAAAACCATGTTGACTGCTCCTAAAGACTGTCTTGTCCTTTAAATGCTTGGAGACAGCACCCAGGATAAGTCATTCCATCACCTTTCCAGAGATGGAGGTGAGGCTGACCTTTAGTTACCTGGCAGTCTGTAGTTACCTCCTCCTTCTTGCCCTTTTTCAAGACTGGAGTGACATTTACTCTCCTCCAGTCCTCAGGCACCTCTCCTTTTCTCCATGACTTACTGAAGATGATGGAGAGGGGTTCAGCAATGACTTCAGCCAGTTCCCTCAGCACTCGCAGGTGCATCCCATCAGGGCCTATGGATTTATGTACATCCAGACCGCTCAATTGGTCTTTAACCCATTCCTCATAAACCAAACAAAACTTCTCCTTTAACCTTACTTCTTCTGGCTCCTGAGGACAGTCTCCAGCAGTACAGAGGCAAAGAAGGCATTCAGTAACTCTGCCTTCCCTGTACCCTCTGTCACCAGGGCACTCGTCTCATTCAACAGTGGGCCTACACTGCCTCTACTGTTGTTTTTGTCTGCAATGTATTTGGAGAAGCCCTTCTGTTTGTCCTTGACTTTCCTTGCAAGCTACAAATCCAACAAGGCTTTAGCTTTCTTAATTGCCTCCCTACATCCTCTGATGACAGTCTTATATTCATCCCAGTGGCTGTGCCTTCCTTCCACGATCTACAAACTCTCTTCTTCCACTTAAGTTTTCCCAACAGTTCCCTAGTATTTTAGTCTGAAAGGAAATTTTTACTTAAGCATGGCAGTGCTGTGTATATGTTAAACACTGATAAGTACAGTATGTCTAATAAACTGTTTCATTTTTATCCATTTAAACAGTATCTTCAGTCAGCTATAGTGAAAGTTACAGCCTACCTAAAAACATTATTTCCATGTTTCTAAACAGGAAGCCCTCTACTAATTGTTGCAATACTGTCATAGATGATCATTCACATACAAGAAGTTCCAAATCTCAAAAATCAGTCCTCAGAGAACAGGAAATAGGACACCTACTTTTTCATTAAGCCTCTATAAAGTATGCCATAGTGTCAGGAAAGCAATTTTATTACAAATCTAGTACCTGAATACATTCAGGTCTCTAAATATATTTCATACTGGATGTCACCTTTTAAACTATTGAGAATTGAAGGATATGTCAGATGCAATTTGAAAGTAATTTATTATAGCTATATAATAAAGTCTAGAATTTGACCTAAAACTTCAATGCGATGCTCATTGAGGCATTCACGCAATACCTGTTTCTCTGACCAATACCTTGGCTGATACTTACCTAAGGAAATAAATGCAATGAAAATTAAAAAAAAACCCACCCTGTTGTAAATCATCTCAAAAAAGTGCATAAAATTTAAATTACATAGAAATATAGCTAATGCATTATATGTGAATGCAGATAAGCACAAAGTAAGCAATACTTTATTCCGACTTTAGTATTCTATTGACTAAGGAAAACACTCTGTTGTGGTTCAAAGGTGAAGCCATGACTCTCTTACCATGTTTTTTTCCTACTGGAATACTTTAGCAGTCTATACAGTTGAAGACAATAGAAACATGAGATTTCTGCATATAGCTTACTACTAAGCAGTAGCTACAACTGATTTATTCAGTTTGCTGTTCAAAATATACTGATGGGTAAATAAGCACATGTAGCAGTTGTGACTGGGCCAGGTTTTTGGGGCTACAGGGGTGGCTTCTTTAAACAAAGATCTGCCAGAAGCCTCCCCAGTCAATTCTAAGATGGACTCACAGCTGATCCAGTCCTGGCCAATTAATGATGGAAGTAATGCCTCTGTGAATAATTTGAGAAGGGGAAGAAGTTGTTGGGCAATTGCTAAACTGCAGCAGCAACAGGGAGTGAGAATGTGAAAGCATCACTGCATACACTAAAGTCAGTAGAGAAGAAAGAGGAGGAGAGTGCTTAGGCCCTGAAAGAAAGACTTCCCTGTGACCTGTGGTGAGGACCATGGTGAGGCAGCTGTGCCCCTGCAGTCCATGGAGGCCACCATGGGAGCCTGTGGTGAGAGAGAAGCCCACGCTAGAGCAGGTCTGCTGTCAGGACTTATGATCTCATGAGGGTCTCAGGCTGGAGCAGTCGGTACCTGAAGGACTGGTCTCCCTGTGGATGACCCACGCTGGGGCAGGGTGTGAGGAGCTGCCCTGTGGGAGGTCCTATGCTGGAGCAGTTCACAAGGAACTGCAGCCCATGGGAAGGACCCCCACTCATGAGGGACTGCCTCCTGTGTGGAGGGACTCTACAGTGTAGCAGTGGGAAGAGTGAGGAGGCCTTCCCCTTAGAAGCAACAACAGCAAAGTCTATATATAATTAACTGACTGCAATCCCCATCCCCCATGCCGCTGGGAAGTGGAAGGAAGGAGAGTTCCATGAAGAGGGAGGGGTGGGGGGAGGGGTTTTAAGGTTCAGTTTTACTTCTCATCTCCCTGTTCTTATTGTTCCTTTAATAAATCAAACCATTTCTCCCTAAGTTGAGTCCATTTTGCCCATGACGCTAATTGCTGAGCGATCTCTCCATCCTTAACTCACAAACTGCTCATTATATTTCTCACTCTCCTGTCCAGTTTAGGAGGGGGAGTGATTTTATCACTTGGTGGACTCTTGGCTAAACCACCACAGTATGGCACTTATGAAACACCCTATCTCCCATACTAGACACCAGTTACTTGAGTGTAGTTACTGCATACTGCAGGAACACTTATTTGGTTTTGGAATATTGCTGGATGAGCTGAACATAAAAAGCACACAGTCAGACATCACATATGCATAACAGTCAGACATCACTACTTTCTAAAATAATAATAATTCAGAGATGTTCAGGTTTTGCTTGTGACCACTGTCTTAGAAGAGATCAGAGTTAAATTGCATATAAAACAGAATCCCCTTGTCATTTTTTATAGATTTTACTGACAACGGGAAAGTTCAAATGGCCAAGAGCAAAGCAAGAAGTAGATTCCACAAGACAGCTTTAAATGTTAGTCAAGTACAAGAGATTGCTTATGTACTTTATGAACTGATTGCTATCCCTTCCATGAAAACAGTTTTTCACCAAAGAACAGCATAACCAGAGAAATAGGAATTTTAGCTGTATAGTTATTCTTCCAAGGTGACTAAAGCCTTATTTTTATAAATGTGCAGGTTTTTAAATCATTTGTGCTGTACAATTAGAAAGAAAACATAACCCATTAGATTAGTTTCACATTTTACACAGTTGTTTGACAAGTTGCAAAATAACAGACTTTATTTTGTTACGCTGTGCTCGGCAAATCAAATTCTGGAATGCTGCCCTGCTGTCTTGTACCAAGAACTGAGATGTGTTACAGTAATGACAAGCAGGGTCTGAATCTCTCTTTGGTTAGATTACTTCTGCATTTCAGTAAATAGCCTTTCACATTTTCCCATTTGTTGTCAATTCTAAGTTCTACATAATTATCACGGGTTTTGTAAGTGCCAAGCAATTGAATTTGTTTTATTGTTGAGTTCTCTCAGTTTTTTTCCTATATAGATGCTACGTGGATCTGGATAGCTCTGTCCCTCTTGCCATGCCAGACTGTGATCTTTCTCTATCAGCAAGCTTTTAATCTTGACAACAATAAAAGCTATGTAAAAGTCCAATATTTTTATTTCCTTGGCAACTAACATATCAGATGCGCTGAACATCAATTGTGAGAACGTGAATAAAATTGCTCCACAGAGAGACTGCTCCACAGCAGTTAACAGTAAAGAATCCTATCCTGGGTTTTCTACACAGAAAATATTAAGGATTCCTCCCAGCACTTCAGGATCCTCAGAGCAAAAAGCTGTTAAATTAATATAGCTCCAATTCTAAAGTGTTTGAGACCTCTTCAGTGGTTTGAAAGAGAGAAATCATGGGTAAAGCTTTGGAATAGCTTAAATGGGGGAGGAAATAGCTATTTCTGCACAAGTGACTTTCCCATGGGAAGCGATTCCCACCCCACTTCAGCAGCAGGGAGGCTACAGCCAGAGCCCTGGAGTACATCTTCGTTTTGGCTCTCCAGCATGCAACAGACATCCGCATAATGGAGCAGCTCTAGTGAGAGACACCAAGGCCATCTGAGAGCTGGACTATATGGCAGGTGCACTATGAACTGTGACAAAGCACAGCACATTTGTCATTTTTCTTCTCCTGTCCAAACAGCATGTAATAGATGACGTTTGTTATTAGGTACTCTGAAGATGCACGTCCCTGAAACACAGATGCTAATGCTATTTTTAAAGCATTTAAAGCATTTGCTTTTAAAATATGACTAATAACGTAACTTTCTTTTGCCATACTACCTTCTCTTTGTGGATTATCCAGCATAAGTTTTGTTTTACAGATACCAAAGTACTCATTAGTATCCACAGTTGTCAGAGAAGAAAGTTTAAGTGACTTAAAGAAGCAGTTAGTGAGCAGCACAACACAGATCTTGTTATTTTAACCCATAGTCAATGTTATAGTATGAAAAATAGTCCTGTTACACTGAACCAAGACCTCACGTTAAAAGGCTGCTGATTTTTTTACAAAATAATAGTGTCCTGTTATGCTTGTAGCAAAAATCAACTGATTCATAACAATGAAGAGAGAGACTATTAAATCCACACAGGAAAAAGAATATAACCACAGAGAAAACTGTTTGTTTTTAATGACTTCCATGAAGATCATGCAGAGCACTGGAGATGCCCTCCCTTCATGGCAGAGAATAACACGGGAAAGATTTTGAAAGAAATAGGTCTGGTCTGTTTGATCTGCTTGGAGCGTTCACTCCTGAGCTTCAAAGCACACCTACATAGACCATCCATTGCTTGAAATACAAAGACTGATTGAAATAAAGAGTTTAATGTCTCTTTATATCAGGCTTCAAACTCAAAGAGTCGTGGGTATAGAGACTATGAAAACAGTCTAATAATTACAGAAAAATCAAACTTTACCTAGTAACTGAATGAGATGTACCCCACAATCATTCTGCATAGATGTAAAATTATGCCAAAACAAAATAAAACTGTCTTAAAAAATAAATTTAGACATTCCATTCCAAAGGATAAGGCATTGGACAGTTATCTTTACCGAGACATGAAGAATTGATACTTGGGAAGTGGGCTACACAGACCATAATCCATCTCTTCCAAAAGGCAATGTTCTTGTGCTTTTCTGCTGCTGACATCATATTAGGTCAATTATTTTATTTATCAAATTCTGCTTTTTGTACAATGCTGTATACATCAGCATGTGAAACAGAGAAAAACTGGAGTTTTACACTTCTCAAATAAGAAAAACATTAATGCTGGAAATTATTAAAACCTGATTTTGGTGATCCTCCTAACTCATCTGAATAAAGATAAGAGGAAGAACAAAAGGACATAGGAAAAAAGCCATTGTAGTTGCTTCAGTATAATGTTATTTCTCTTATTTGAAAGAAGTCTCAGATCATTTCCTTTCTGTGATACCCAGTAAGAGCTGTAAGTGGTGAAGATATTTTGCCCAAGGGATCCATTAAGAAATGCTATAACATTATACCAAGTGACTGAAGATACTCACTGTATTGTAATCCTTCATTTTCAAGATACCCTTTTTTTTTTTATTCCCAGCGTTACTGACTGCTGTGTTCACACTGTTGTGCTACAGAAGGATGAGGCTTATAGCAAATACCTCTGAAAACCAGCACAGTAGATGTAATATTCTCTGATCTTTTTAAATTCCATCCAGAGTCTTTATCTTTTTATAAGCCTCATTAAATACACTAAAAGATTGGGGATTTCCATGGAAGATAAAAGGGTTTAAGATACTGGAAAGAGGACTAGAAACACCAAGATTCAAATATCAAAGAAGACGCAAAGCACTCCATTCTCTATGTGACTGAAGATGAAGGCAAATGATTGAAGTAAGTCAAGTCACAGAAATGAATAAAGTCACCTCAGAGCAGCCAAGGAAGTACCACCAGTGGCAAGGACTCCTTCCTTTCCATTGAAGGATGATGAAGCAAAGTAATATAACCTCATGACTGAACAGGCTAAAAATACACCTATTGCTCTGCTGCTGCACAGCATTAATTTGTTATATAGCTGTAACTCATTTGCTTCCAAACATTATTCTTCATGTTTTAGTTGACACCAACAACCTTTTCCTGTCTTGTCTACCCAGACTGCAAGGCCTTCTGGGAAGAATTGTCTCCTACCGTGCACTTCTGGAATGCATGGAAAAATTTGTTGTCTGGTTACTTTGTGGAATTTTTACAGCTGTTGAAATAATTTTAAAATGCTTTTTTTGTTGTTTTAAGTAGAATATTGCTTCATATTTACTAATATTTTTCCAGCCTGCATTTTTCACACATATATTGTTGTGTTTTCACAGAGTGGTAAAACCCCTTTATCTCATAGTCAGCTTTCCTGTTTGTGAATAGTACCCTTGGATTCACATTTTCTGGTTAGTCCATAAAAGCTCTCTTTTGCACAGGACTCATCCCTATCCATCATTTGTATAGGTACAAGCAACATCATTCTGACACAAAGAATAACTAATGCATTTGTATCTGTAGCACTGGAGAGCTCTGCATTCATGGCACATCTCTAGTATAGTTCATTGCTTAGTAAAACACTTTGAGCTATAGTACATGAAAAACACTAAATAATCCATAACAGAATACAAACTGAACAATCTTATATTTAAAGATTAATGTTTCTTCCAGCTGAATAACTGTGCTAGGGAACTATCTGTGTTCCTATGCAGTGGCTGTGTTTAGATTGTGTGAAATAAAAATTTCACAGAGAAAAGGTTAATATGGTAATATTTCATTTTGTAACTACTTACCTGCACTCCTCACATGCTCATTGAGGAAATGATATATGAATTTTAAAAGTCCTTGATTTCACTGATCCTGTGCTAGAAATAATTTTATTTTTGATGCTTTTTTTTTTCTCCAGCCTCTTAACATTTCCTTAGCTTACTACAAAATTCTTATAGTAGATTTCTCACACCTTTTTATGTCAAGAGAGTGCTTGTAGTTTTGCCTGCATAGTGAAAGAAACTGCAATGTTAAAAGCAAGTCTGGAATAGGATAGCCTTGGGGGGAGACTGAGGTGAGAAGCACATTGATTTCTGCCATCCTCGTGAGAAATTTAGGCAGGTTTATGAAAATTTGTAACTATGTGAATGACAACTGCTGAAAGAAGCTCTGACTCAAACCTCCCATTGAAATTGTATAAAATGTCATAGGTAGGAAGGAAATCATTCTACCATATTTGGCATCAAAGCACAAACAGAAATGAGACCACCTAATTTGCCATTTTCGATATCAAAGAAACATTAAAGCTAAACTAACAATAATCTTGTCAATTGTGACATCCACAACCTGCAGCCCCTGTGCGTTGATATACAAGCATGATGGCAGAGAGGGTTAACAACTTCTGGGTTTTGAAATGGGGAAGTCCAAAACTTTCTGCATCCAGTACAAATGTGGTATAGGTGCACATTGTCAACTCTTCAACTCCCCCAAGTGCATTGGTGATGGCAGGACAAACGTGTTGCAAGGTTAAAGCAGAGAGATGCACAACAAGATGCATTATACAAACCTGCTGTTTGAAGATCACATCTACTCCCTCAAAATATTTTGTATTATATGGACATCCATAAATGGGCAAAAAGATTGATATTCTGATAACACACACAAGTTGGTGCCTAGGAGTATTAAGAATAATTTAATACACATTGCTCAGCAATTATCTATGGTATCGCAGAGACAAAATGCAAGCAAACATATACCACACAGCTCCTAATATAAGAAGTGACTTCAGGCTTTGTTGTTAAATTAAACTAAGAATGAATGTTATCTTTCCAATTTCGAAATAATATATTTTTTTTATTTTTCTATTAAATTCCAAATGCACTGCAAAGGCAGACGTAATCTGCATCATTATGCTCTGCTACTGCAGTAGCAGCAATTGCAGCAAGTGAGAAGAGCACAGCATTATGCTATGCGGTGGTGAATGCCTGCATCAGAAAAAGACTCAGCTTTGAAAAGCTTAAGAACTTCACAAAACTGCAAGAAGGACAGCAAAAAGGTGTAACATGCAAAACAAGGATTAAAAAAAAGTATCTGTCCAAAGATGCGACCATAGGACAACAGTTTTTCTGACATTTACAAGCAGCACACTGACTAATCAGCTGGATCTTCTTTTATTACATTATTCAATTGCATAGTTCCCTATTGAATGTCCTTAGCAACTGCTTACACTTTTAATCATAAGGAATTTTCATTGACAACGACCTACAGGGATGCAGAAAATTCATTCCCATTCAGAACTTTTACTCAGATGCCACTGCTCTAAGTACCTAAGAAGGATTTTAATGTATTTGTGCTAGAGGAATTTAAAGTAATGCATTTACCAACATCTGCATTTGTCCTATACACATTGCACTAGGAGTGGAAATGATCTATGGTAGCGCTCAGATTCAGAAGCCTGTGGCTTAACATTTTTATGTTACTGAGAACTTTGCCTTGGGCTGCCCAAGCTTAAAAATCGATTCACTAGTTTAAACTTTATGCTGTTGATGTCATTTTTTATTGTTGAACTCCACAAGCTGAAAACTTCAGAAAACAAGATCATGAAAAATTGCTTGCCACTTACCACAATTTAAAGTAAAAGGAGACCAGAGTTTTTCAGGTCTTTGGTTTATCTTTGCACTTGTAAAGTCTAATTTCTTGTAAGGATTTTGTTGCTGCAGGATCTCAGCTTCTTGATGAGTTGAAACACATTTGAAACTTCAGATAAGGGGTTTGCTACTCTCTTGCTCTATTTGTATCCTTTTCCACTATAACAGACTCCTCCTAATAATACCTCTCTCTATTTTCAGCTTTATGACTGACTTTTATAGACCAATTTCTGCTCTCAGCTATGCTTACTACTGAAGTTAGTGGTTTATAGAGATATCATCAAGACCTATTTTCCTAAATAAACAAACAAACAACATACTTCTGCATCTCAGGCTCAGTTCCTAAATAATTCTTGGGAACATTTTGATTCTGTATTTTCTTTATGTCTCACTCTCCTTTACATCTCAGAACCAACATACAGATTGCATATATCTGCCTGAACTGTTAAGCATTTAATGAAAAAACATTCATCTCTACCTAGGACTCACTGAATCCTTTACCTCATTCCATCAACATAAGGGATGACATAGCTACATCCCTCAGTGACATAAATAAGCTGGAAAAATGAGGTTTTCCCCTCCTTTTGCAGACCTGAGGCTCACATTGGTCTTCTCAGAGCCTATCAGACATCATCACTTCTCCATATACACTCAGTCAAGCCATGGCTGCAGCTCCATGAGCCCCTCCAAGCCATCCACAGAGGCTTCTTATTGGTGTAGGCTGTTTCCAATCAGTAAGACTGCCTTCTCTCATGCTAACACTGCCAGGCAATCAAAGGGCACATTATCACTGTTTTGGTGCAGGAGGACTGAGAATGATTTTTGTTAATTGACACTCTTTTCACCATTTGTTGACAAGCAGCAGACTAGATCTGGCCTGAAGCCCTCAATGCTGAAAAGGCCTGGCTCATACTTTTCATTCCTCATGGTGCTAAACAGAAATGACTATGCATTATAAACAGATAATTGTTGAGAACAATTATTCCATGTTTAAATTTTCTTCTATAGGCAGGCTTTTTATTTATGTTTCTTCGCATTAGTAAAATGTTCTTTTTCCCCTCCTTCTTCTACCTGTATTTATGCAATAGATGACTTTGCGTTTATCTAAATGTTTCCTGTCATTCTAAATTGACTGCTACGGTGACTGATTGTGCCATTTTTTTTGTCTGAAATTAAAAGCTCTGAAAATGTCAGTGTGTAAGCTCAAAAGTCTTAGCTTTACTTATATCAGCCCAGAGAGTCTCTCCTCAGATCCCTGTATTCTTATCTGTGTTTGAATGGAACTATAAAACAAACCTCCTGCAAGACTTGGTAGGTCAGTGAATGGTTATTGCTTCAGCGGGAGCAATCACACAGTATCACAGAATCTGTCAGATGGACAGTGTTAATTCTTTGGTGTTTGGTTGGTAATTACAGAGCACAGGAAAATGCCTCTTAACCTAGAGGCAGAAATGGAAAGGGCAATAACTACAATCATTGACACACTATAATAGCGACTCACTGGTACCCCGAACAAGTCGGCAGTGATATTAGTGTTCCCAAAGTCAATACTTGCCAGCAGTTATGGAAGTATGTGTTATGAGATCCTGTGGAAGTCAGAATGAGGAGTAGTTGCATTTGCTCATATACTGCAGCTCTACTTATTGAATTACAACTCCTCCTTCTCCTGTTCCCAGAGGCACAAAACCCTCTTTCTCTCCGTGCAGTTTCTGCAGCACGAATGGTTCTGCAACACTGATCTGAAACAATTCCTTTGAGAACTCCCAACTGCAGTTTTACACTCAAGAATGAGACTTTTTGATTGATAAATTCTTCTGTTTCTACCATAGTTCCTAAGTTGGGGAGCAGAGGCAGAAGCAATCACCCTTTACCTGTTTAATGATAGGTTACTTCCAGGAGATGCTTTTAGTTCCTCTCAATCAAGTTCTAAGCATAAGGCTTAGAAAGACAAATGTAATTTCTGTCTATCCAATTGTTTCAACTTCCAATAGCAGGAGACACCTGTGGGCATGTGGTCAGCAATATCAGCACCTGGGCTGATAGGATAGCTTGGAGCAAGCCAAAGACAAGAGCTGCGTGGGCTCTGGTTGGGACTACATTACACACACATGACTGGCTCAATGGTCAGTTCTACTTTCAGTGTGAAGCCATTGCATTTTTTCCTGATTATTTTAAGTCATAGCCATTTTCATCTCCACTCCCAGTAACTACATCACCAGGAAGTTTATTAATGTATTGAATTTTTAGAACAGTGTAACTTGCTAAGGTGTATTTAAAGCACCCCTGATTTTAATCAGAAGCAAAGTGAGAATGTCCCAGAAATCTGTCATGTAATTGCAGTGCCATGTACAATTAATTGTTTTAATTGAAATAGTATTGCTTTTGAGATAGTGCTGGAAAGTTTATTTTAAACTAGTACGTTTCTCGTATCACTACCAGCTGTTATGGAGACTTTTGAACCACACTTAAAAAGAGAACTGGAAATTAAATATTGCTGAAATTGATTAAACAGTAAAAGAAATGGATGGTGGATATTGTGATTAAGAACTGGAGACAATCAGCAAGAAGGATGGAAAATAAGGAATGTAACTTTCTGACTGGCCTTTGACAGTAGCTAAGAATTCTTAGGTAAGAATTCTCAGAACATATTTGAGTAATATTTTTTTTAAATCCTCTCTTTTTGAGATTTACATAGTAAGATTTTTTTTTAAGATAAATTCATCAATATGGGTGCTTGATGTTAGACTTCCAATAGAAACAGCTGGCCTAAAAAAGGCATAAGAAGCTTTACAACTCTAAGCCCCTGACCGAGTTAGGCAATGATCACAGACTTACCATATGGCGGATGTTAAGAAGAAATATTGAGTAGTTACTGGTTCAGGGATCACCACTTATCCCATGCTCTGATTGAGACAGAATTTTGTAGAGAAAACACGGGTACAGGGAGCATTGAGGAAGAAAGAAGGAGGTAGAAAACTGTAAGCAATTTTCTATGTTTAAAATAAAACGTTAAACTTGAAAAGGACAATTCTCATGGTACTGGGAAGTGACCATGCTAGTTTGCTTATACAGAAAGAGTAGTGTCTGGCAGAAAGAGGACATTATTTCTACGTGGACTTACCACCCGGAGAGGAACATAGGACCAATTTCAAGCAGAGGCAAAATAAACTGACGTCCACAGTGGCAGACTGTCCTAGTAAGAGATGTCCATGCTGCCTGCTCTCCTCAATGTCATGGTGACGGCTTTGCTGCTCTTCCTCCCACCATTGCACGGGAGGGGACAGTGGAAAGAGATGGTGGTCCCACTCTTGCCTCACACCACAGCAGCCAGAGAAAGATGGCTTTTTGTATTTTACTTATGGAAAAATCACTCAGCTTTGTCTAAATTGCTGAGATGGTTCTGATGATGAACATATTTCTTTACAAAGCAGTGCTGAGAAATAACAGATCCATGCTTCAGGTCTGTCAGTAAGCACATTCTGCACAATTTTGCCCTATCATCCCTGGCTTTTTCTTGCTCCCTGCATCCCTTACCCCATGTTTGTGAGTCTGCCAGCCTTAGTCCAATTTCACTTCTTTGAGAGACACTGTTTTGTCACCTGCTTTTCTTTTCCACCTCTACTCAACCTTTCCTTTCATCCTGTCTTGCAGAAATTCTTCCAATTTCCATCAAGTCCTCTGCCCCATCATTTCCCACCTTCACTGCCGCCCACCAAATCCCCGCCACTGTCTCCCCACAGAATCAGAACTCCCATATGGTTCAAGCCTGAAAACATTACTCAGGTTCAGCAATTAAATGTAGTTCTGTAATGGGCAGTACTAAGCCAAACTTGACTCATGTGCACCTAAACTGAAAGCGCAGACAATATTTCACTGCTTCTTACTTAATTTGTAATGCACTTAAAAATATATATATTGTCTAAACAATATATATATGCAAACATTAATAGCCTGAAGTCTCTTCCTTATTTATGTCAAACAGTTCCTTTACTCCACCCCAACCCTGCGGAATAACTATCTTTCAAGCTTATTTGAATCTCTAGATATTAATCTTCTGAACTTTCACCAATAACTGCAGGATCTTGCAACAAATGATGTACCAACGACTTTACAATTTTTGAGAACACTTTCTTAAAATACACTGTGAAAGGAAGAATATCAAAATAGGCACACTTGTGGCTGCTGCTTTAAATTTTCTTGTTAATTTTAATTGAATATTCTTTAACTTACACTTCTGGCTTTTTTTAATCTAAGCTGTATGTCAAAAAGCTGCAGCTCAAGTAATGTATGTGATAGACAACATGCTCTTTTCTGTGTGCAAGAACTATCTGACTCGAGATATCCCATAAACAAACCTAAGATGTAGATTTTTTTCTACTGGACAAAGGTCAGATTTTATTACTATTCCAAAAAAAAAATTTTTTTTTTTTTTTTCAAACTAATAGCTACCTTTTCTCCTTAGTGCTAACTCATAAATTCATTTAATGCTAATGAGTTGCATGCATTTATTAATGCATTTATAGATAACTATGTAAAGAAATTTACATAATGCTTTGGCTTAAAATACTATGCTGAAATGGAACCAAAGCCACAAACCCCAACATCTTCTCGAGCACAGTATGAAATTCCAGCTTGTTCTCACCTTGAAGACCTCACTGACCACTACAACTCCTTACAAATTTGTTCCCAATGTTGCCTTCTAATGCCATTGTTTTGTAAGTAGAAAACCAGAGTATGCCCAACAATAGTTCCAGCACTAAGCTTATTCAGTTGAACTACTGGGAGGGTCTTGTAAAGTGCAAAGCACTCAGAGATGTCTACGGTACTCATAAAAAAATTTTTAGATCCCACTCATGGTGACATTTTGAAAAACATGAACAGTTCTGATCTTTAAATAGAAGGCTAACATCTCAGGAACAAAGTGGATTACAAAGTAAATAAGAATGGAAATCTATCTGAAAATTTTCACAGGGAATTTTATAAACTGCTCTTAAAGCTGCCTGCCAATACAGTACTTCAGAAAGTGTAGGTGAATACGTAAGAATCTTACCTAAAATAGGGATTTAGTTTGTGAAAAACATATCTAAAGTGGAGAGATTTTTCAGTGGATACCCAGCAACATGGTTACTGCCATTGTCTCTGACTAGAAACACAGCAAAAGTGATGTGAGCCAGACCATGCTACCTGCTCCAGGGACCAAAAGTCAAACACAACTGAGTGTTATTAACTAGAACAGAAATAGTCTTTTGAGTTTCACCCTCTGAGAGTCATGTAGGACTTCTTCAACTTGTAATCAATTAATTAATAGGAATGATTTCTATTTTACTGAAAAGAAAGTGGTTCGATACTGCTAGGAAAGTGGCTCAACTGAAAAGTTGATTAAGATCAGAGAAGTTTCATGCCACTTCAGTCTTGTGTTTGATTATTGTGGATTCTATTCCAATATGCCCTACAAACTCAATAATTTACTCTTAAGTTAGGGAGTATGTAGATGTCACATATATTATACTGAACACTAGCTTTCTCCTTATTTGGTCCTCACAGCTGAGTAACATCTCCCTTGTTTTTTATAAACCTGCACAAGAATTGAAAAGACATGATCTCAATACAATTGAATTATCTGATGTTTCTAATTCCTCTACTTCCCTCTCAAGTAGTCAGTAAATTGTTCTGACACTGCACTGAGTTGCTTTTTCAACAAGACTTTGCACAGTACAAAATGCATGCACAACACATACAAATATGTGGTAAAGAAACAATAAAATATGTCATTTAAACCCAATGATGCTCCCTGATCTAACAAAAATATGAATAGTTAGAATTCCAAGTTTTATTAGATAATGAGATACATTTCAGCACTATGAAAGATGATTGATCCCAAGGAGCTCTGCAAAGCGCACCTTTCACCAGTATCACATCTTTAAAATAGATTAGAGTGGATTACATTACTCACAAAAGACAAGAAGCTGGCGGCTTATTCAGTTCTATAAACTATTCCGTACTGGAATAGCTTGTTAAGTCTTAATGGCAGAAACAAAATTGTAGTGTGTACTTCTGTTGTGCTGAACAACTGCAGGGATATACAATCTCTCATTACAAATGGGTTTTACGGAATTCATCTTTTCTGATTCCAAAGTTCAAATTGAAATGACCAAGAGGTAACAAGACTATCAGTTCCAGAATATTTTTTCTCACTTCCAATGGCAACCCATGCCCATTAAAATCTAATGGACTTCTGCCATTCACTTCAGTAGCAGTAGATCACATCCTTAAGAGAATAAAAATATTTTTGTCAGGATTAACAGAGACGCTGAATAGACAATACCATGGAATTACAGGTTCAAAAGACATGCACCTTGTATTTCTCTCACAGCATTTACACTGTGCCTTCAAACCCTCATCTCCCTCAAAAAAAACCTCTCCTTTTAAAATATAGCTTTGTTTTTGTCACAGATGTAATAAACGTGACTGTCATGTCACACTTCGACTGAATTCAGCATACCCATAGAAAAGACCTGTAACAGAAGGTAAAGGTGAGCTCCTGAAAAGGGAAAGAACATGTTGTACGTTTGTATTTACAGGAAATATGGTGGAGCTTTTTACTTTTTCCAAAGGCAGCAATTTTAGTCATTTAAAAGCATTACAAAAATATGTCACATACTATTCCAAACAGTGCCACCATTATTCTGAAAATCAATCCATCAGGAACAATCTTGATGTGCATAAATCTTTGCCTAGCACATCATCAATGCATTGATTTTCTCATTCAAAGATAATGCATTCATCCATTAAAAAACATGAAGAGGTTTTAGTCTAGTCTAATGCTGCTATATTTTTCTACTTAAAAATGAAATGAAATTTGTTTTAATGGATTTGCTTTTATAAAAAAGTTTCATGCTTAATGCTGTGATCCAATTTTCCCCAAATTTTCCTCTAAACATATTCATTACCTCTGCCTTCATGAGCACCGTGCTTCAGCTCTAGAAAAGGTAAGGTGAAACGAACTATCAATCTACCAGTGCCCCTCAATTCTGTTCCTTTAGTCATTCATCTTGAAGATATTTTTTACTTCAATTTAATTTTTTTGTTCAGCATCCAACTAATGTTATACTTGTTTAAAGAAAAATCTGAACTATATATTACATATATCAGTTGCCTAATCCAATCTGCTCTTCTGGAGATTTGGAACAAAAGGGAAGCAGATATTATTTTTATGAGAAAGAATTATCTTATCTTCCACCATTTGTGCTGCCCCTATTTACAAAGAATCTCCAAGGGAACAGGAGCAAAAGAAATTCGTAAGTGAAGTGGTAGATTCATAGTAAAAACCTCTTCCTTATGTTTTTTTTTTCTTTATTTCATGAAGTTAACTTGAACAAATGAAAGAATGCAGTTAACATCTCAGTTGAGGATTTCCAAATATTAGATCTACTAAAGGTATTACAGAAATTGCTTTAGTGAAAAAGACATCAGGCACAGTTTTACAAGCAAAGCCAATTTTTGCTCAGAATGCTCAGAAGCCATTTCTTAGCCACTAACTATCCATGAGATTTTATTTCCCCCCCATGAATATTTGAGTGCTTAGGCTCGCAGATCACATCATCTTTGTCCTTCAGGCTTCCAGGTAGCAATAATGAATCTTAGCAAAGCATTGGCAGTTTCCCTCTTTTCTTGATTGGGAAAGTTTTCTACAGTAGAAATGCAGAACCCTAAGGAAGTCGGAGTGGCATCGATTCATGTTTGGAAGATTATTTTCGTAGCCATAACTATGTAACAATTTATTTCCGAAGCTTCAAATCACTCAGGGCTATCTTTACACTTGAAAGTGCAAACAACTCCTAAGCCCCAGCAATTTGTATAGGAAATAAAAATCCCTACATAAGAATATACTGCAAGCTTCAATAACCAAATTAGTCTCAAGACCTTCTAAATTCAAGGATTTCATCAACAGGGTTTTTTGTCTATTTCTGACAGAAACTAAACCAAATGAACAAAACCCCACATTTGCCCACATCTTTGCCCTCCAAAGGCAAAAGAACATTCCTATAGCCATTGTTAATCCTGGGAAACAATACTCTGCCTATGAAGGCACTGGTGGTGTCACTGGTGGGGCTGGGGCATTCAGTCAGACCACTGCACTGCTGGATCTGGCAGCTCTTGGGCATTTGCCACTGCTACATAGCTCCTTTACACTGCTGTCAAAGCTCTGCCCATTGCCACAGCAACATTTTTACAGCCAAATCAATTAATTAACTACTGACAAAAGAAGGTTTTGAATTTACTATATTGATCCAGTCACACCTGGGTCATTTTCTAACTCCAGTCACTTCACTTAATTCTCTGTTGGAACAGAGCTCAAAGTAAGGACTCTACACTCCTGAGGTCTCTGAAAGTGCTGCTACGTTTGTGTATGTGGTCCAAACACAATTTTCCACAAACAGGATGATTGAAGAGCAAGTGATACCATGCAAGACATCTAGGTAACAACCCCACAACCTTTTTTTACAGAAGTCTGACGAGCCTGAGAACTTAGATATTAAAATAATAGTTCAGCAAACCATAAAATGGGCAGACAATCTTAAAATAAGTTTCCCTTTTTCTCTCCAAGGAAGGTACATGCTGTTGTAAAGCACTAATAGGCATTTTCTGCTTCACTTGCAAGTTGTCAGGTGGCTGTAACAAATACCTGCAGGTATGCAGATCTGTGTTTCAACCTGCAGAGCTCTCTGGGATTTGTTACGATGAAGGGCACTGTAAAATGTCTTTATTATTATAAAAAGGTATGAAAACTCTTTCAATTTGCTGGACATTCACAAAATACTGACTTTGTCTTACAGACCTTTTCAACTGCTGTCATACCCGCTCCAGAGAAATGCTGTTGAATGCCAGGAGGATACAGGCATTCATAAACACCTGTCTTTCTCTAATTGAAATGAAAATATATTAATATAGCACTTCTACCATTAGAAACCTGCACCAAAAACCACACACTTGTTTCTAGAACAACTTTCAATCTTCCCTAAGCTGCTATTTGAACAAATCTCTATCACTGTGATTTTATTTCAGCACATAAATGGAATCAATTTTGCTTCACTGAGTTCCTTTTCTCTCTACTTTTCTTCAGATAATGGAACTGTCTCAAATTAATAGGCTGGTTTCAACAGCTTATGAATTATGGCTACCCTTTAAATACACAAGCACATTCTTTGAAGTTTAAATTTGCTTGCTTCTAGTGTATACATGCTTCCAAAAATTCATATACAAATAGAAATAGTACTCTTCTATTACAAATAGCACTTAAAGTTAATGGTCTTTTGCTGCGGCTCCCATTTACAATGTCAGATACAATACTCCAAATCCAATTAACAAACTGTGCTTCCAGAACTCTGCCTGGATATTCAATATAATTTCTGTTCTTATTGAACCTAGCAGCATTTTCTCTTCATTTCAATTCATTCATAGTCAGTGCAAATTAAAGAAAAGGTTAAATTTTAATTAAGAAGGGACTTAGACTTACTTAAGATTGACAAGAGATGGTCACAGTCCATTTGTTTTGTACATTCTTGATAGCTACAGCTTAAAGATGTGTGATTCAATATTACATGTAAAAGCATTCTCATTTGATTTAATAACATGATGATGAAGATTTATCACAAATTATATAGAAAAAAAATGTTCATGAGATTGTTCCATGAATAAAATCGTACAAATAAACTAAAATATATGAGATAAATATATAATGTAAATATCATACATAAAAAATATAAACCAAAGTAGAACATCTGGGTGGTAAAGGCAAGTTTGATGGAATTGTATCCTATATAATCACTAAAGCTCAAACTGAGTGCAAGACAAAAAATATTCTGCATTTATGCCACCAGAGATGCACACTGAGGTGTGCTAAGCACAAGTACTAACCTATATCACATCTAAGCATTGAGCAGCCACACACACGAACCAGAAGTGCTAAGGCATAATGAAACAGACCTTTTCAGGTTGCAAACCCTTGCAGTAAACTGTCAATAGCTCAAATGTAAATGGACATGCAGAGATTCGGCTATAAAAGAACGAAAGCTAACTTCCAGCAAAAAGAACAAGGCACTTTCATTCTCCTTTAAAATAAACTCTCTTTCAGGGTACGAATCAAGCAAGACCGGACTCAGAAGAACATTAGTTGGACATTAGTTGGTTTCATACATACAAGCGAGACTAAGGATCAGCAGAATACAAAATTACATTGTAATTAACACAGATCCATTCATACTTAGATATAAAGCATGACAATCCAAACCACAACCACAGACTCCCTTGTAAAATGGAAAGAACACGAGAACAGGAAGAGTCAACAGGGCCTTACACATCACAGACAATGGTGACACAAGGAGCTGTTATGCGATTGCTTGCACCATATCTTGTAAAGTTATCTACATAAAGGTTAATATATATGTAAAAAAATACCTAGTTATTGGAGCATTTCAAGAAGCTTTAAATTGCTTGTACAGTTCCTCAAAGTCCCTAGCACACTTTTGCGGGCTGCAAATATAATTAATAGTATTGGCAAGAGCAGGTGAGATACTGCTCAGTTCTCACTTGCCACTAACCTCCCCTCTAAACACGTCTGTGTTTACAAGTCAGAAATATGCCATCTAATGACAGAATAACCTACCATGTGGCTATTGGATAAAATAGAAGAGAAAAAAAGATTCATTCAAGCCTCCAGACAGAAGATTATTTGCTGTATAAACTGGATTGCTAAAGGTCATCAAGGGCTACAAATCTACACTTCACAGGCATTTCTCATCCTTACAGAAACACAAATCATACGCTTCACCAGAAACATATAACCTGCATGTTAGAGGTGCACAGGGCCTGCATCATTTCAATCACAACCCATATAGCAGCATGTCTATATATATACATCACACAACTAGGAATATCTTGTTGATATGCCTGTCCACCTCCTTCAGTTCACATGAACCAGGAACCCAAAAGATCTTATTCCTACAAATGCAGTGGCTTATCTTTCATTATAGCAACCTCACCTCCCCTACAGTTGCTTCCATGGTTGAAGCACAAAACAAACAAACAAACAAACAATCCTACTTTATTAGGAGTCAAATGTCAACCTTTGTGTCAAATGAATATGATCACTGTGTTTCTGCTTTTTTTCTGGTGTTTTTTGGTTGGATTTTTTTTTTTAATTTAGCTACTCAAAATAAAAGAAGTAAAAACTGTAATTTTGTGGTTTTGAAGTCCTGCAAACCTCAAACTGTAACAGCTTCAGTGGAATATGGCTTAGAATAGGAGCCTTTCATGTCATTTGCTGAAATGTCAGCAATGGATGCCTGTATCATTTGCTGAAGTGAAAACGTTATGCTGCTTCAATTACTAGTCATAAAAGCAGGAAACAAATAAATGATTGTGTTTATACCTTGTTTGACTGAATGTGAAAATCTTGTGGATAGGTATCAAAGTCATACATCAGCTATGAATGCCCATCCACATATTGGTAACTGAGAAAAAAAGGGACGCCATTTAGTCTCAGATATGAATTCCATTGGATGAGCTTGACTGTTTCATCAGATCCCAACTGCTTATAGAGATGCTGCAGGAACAAGGTCCGCAGAGAAATCTCTGAGCTGTCTTAATCATACATGTAGAAGTACTGATTTGACACCACACTCAGTTTATTCAAACACCAAAATCTCCAGGACTTTCTCTTGAGATTCCTGTTACTAATGTAGTAATGAAAGATCTTTAGTGCCTCATTTGGGTGAAGTAGGTAATTACCTAGTAATAAAATCATGATGTTTTGTGTGGGTAAACTTTGCAAGTGATAAGTATATTTGCTGCTCCCGAAGCTGACAATAGGATTGGCCCAACGTTCAACTGAAGCAAGGAAAGACACCCACTGTGTCTATGAGGATGTAGATGTTCAGCTCTTGTCTTGTTCCATGAAGTATGAATTTTTATGTGCCTTACAATAGTAAGTCTATTTGAAAGCAGCCTGAAGCAATTTAAGAGTTCCCTACACAGAGGTATGATTTGATGTTTAAGCATAAGAAGTATAAAGGTATGAGTCAGTATTATTTTTAGATCAACACACAATCATAATGGACTGAGAATGCAATTCTGCATTCAAATCATTAGATAGACAAGCCAATGACTAATCTTTAACAGTCAAAAGTCATTTGCTTAGTTACTGCTTGGAAAAGACGTTCACATTTGTAATGAATAATACTAGAAATTATCTGACCTCAGGACAAACACAGCATAATATGAAATTAATCGTGTGCTTTGCAGCTCAAGACACTGTAGGTGTAAGAGAATGTATATAACTTGGTAAGTATGTGTCTGTGAAAACAGTTTGAGTGTCTGGGGTTTTTAGCCCCAAGAACAGAAGGCTTCAAGGCTAACTACCACAGCCTGACAATACCTAACAAGTAGTTGCTAGGAAGATAGACCCAGGCTATTTACTGAAGTGCAGAAGAAAGAGAGATGTAACAAAGACATTCTACTGGGTATAAAAGAAAAATAAACTCACTGCGAGGATAATTAAGCACTGGAACAGGTTTCCCAGAGGCTGTAGGATTTCCACCCTTGGAGGTTTCCAAGACTCATTTGGACAAGGCCCTGAACAACCTGCTCTGAAATCAGTGTTGCTTCTGCTTTGAGCAGAGTGAGTCCTGGGATCCTTCACACCTGGGTGAATACATGCTGCTATAATTACCCAGTGAAGTTAAAGTTTCCAGTTAAGAACTTTAACCTTTTCAACAGTTGACCAAAAGAATACATTTACAAAAAAAAGCAGTGAATTTTTTCTCTCATGCCTTTAAAAAAAAAACAAAATAAAATAACATGTATTTTATTTCACATATAAAAAAGAAATGTGGTATAAAAACCTTTCCCCCCTAGAGACAGTAAAAATTCTTTAAAAAAAACAGACAAGGATTTAGACGAACAGCTGAAAAAGACATGTAGTAGTTCAGAATAAAGATTGGCGTTCAGTCCCTGGGAGTTTTGTTTGTCAGGATCACATTATGGATGGTGTTCCTACAGTCACATAATGCATTACAAGATCTAGTGTAAATAACTGATTTCCAATGTTATTTATAACAAATATATTTCAAGTTCAGTGAATAGTTAAAGCTGAAGCTATGGCACCAACAAGAAACATTTGCTTGTAGACAATGTAATCTCAATAATACAAAATTCCAAGGCAAGCCTGGATAAATTGAGCTTTTTCAGTTTGCTTTTCTAGTGACAGGATGTTTTTGTATCTGACTCAAGCCTGCTTCCATTTAAGTCACTGACAAAAGCTTCATTGCCTTAATGGGAACAGCTTGGGCCCTCATGACTGAACCATATTTCATAAGTGGAAAAGATATACACCTGTTAATGTACGCTTCAGGAGCTGTAGCCTTGGAGATCTCCCAGTATCTCAGGCAATACAGTTGCCATGAAGAAGCAGTTCTGCTCAGCACAGTATGCGTTTATTGACTCAACTTTAGGTCTTGAATTGAGGGACACATATGCTGGACAGCAGTTGCTGGAGGTTTATCTCTGATTACAAGGTCTCAGATCATGACACGTTTGGCCAAATGTGATGTAAAGTGAGTCCTCCAGGTGATATCATTCCATGCCTACAGTTTTAAACTCCTAGTACTCCAGCGTTCACCCAAGTTCTCTTCTGGACAAAATAACACCAATGACTCAAATGATCTGGGACGGTGAAAGTGTGCTCACACACATTCACGTACGCAGGTGATGATGTATTTGCCAGCCTAGCCCTGAAGAGCTTGTTCAAAAGTGAGGATATGATTTTCAGGCAATTACTTGGGAAAACTTACTTCATATGCTTTGTGCACTTCTGATAGCTTTCAGCATAATTATAGATTGTTTTGTGTCATGCACCTATTCTTTTTTCTCGGGGTCAGAGAGGGTAAGAAAATGAATCACTTCACATAGTAAAGCACAGTACTTCATGACCTTCACTTTTTAGCATAATCCATCATTATTTTTTCCTGGAAGACCATTAGAAATCACTACTTGGTCATGAGGGTCCTAGCTACAGCACCAATACAAGATGTCTCTGTCCACTTCAATCCCAGTCTGATTGGGTTTGGCATCCATTCCCTCTGAAAAGCAGCTGCAGCTTCACCTCTATGGTGGTTTTGAACCACGGACGGATATGTCATGTTGCTACAGGATTTTTGTCTGCTTAACTAGAGGCAGAGTCAGCAAGTCCTCAGTCCTGCTCTTTCCACAGTCCATTCTCTTCCAGATCTCTTGCAGAGATGAAAGGCATCTGCCAGGGGGCGGGAAATGCCTTAGAAGGCCAGAGCTTGTGAAGACAAAAAGAATCAACACGCTAGCTTACAAGCTCAAAGTAATTCGGGAGTAGCATCGATTTAGGAAAATTGTGCGAAACTGCACTTTCTGCAATATCTACTGGTCTTTCTTCTCAATGCTTCTTTTGAGAAATGAGCAGCCCAATTCACATCCAAATCAGCTCAGAATTTAAATGTCATCACATCTATTGATTTAAAGTTTTACAGTTTATGTTAACAGTGTCCATTTATGTATTACAGGTCTGGATTTGCTCAAAAATGCAAAGGTTCTGGACTAACAGCATTGGTTCACATCTACCCTGCAAATGCTTTTAATGAAAATGTTATCCTTTCATTTTTAAAGATTCCTATTCCCATGATATTCTCCTTTTAGCTTTCCATAATGGTAATAACATACTTACTGCTTGAGATGGCTTTTGTAGCTCCAGCTGCACTTCAGTATTTAATCAACTATAAAAGCCATTTATTGCTTCATAGACTCAACCTCCAAGAACATTATCACTTAACTATATGGTTGCCCAAAGCAACAAAAGGAAAGCTGTCTAGATAGTACATATACACCCCATTCATCTTTTGATGTATTTCTAGAATCCAAGAGTAAATTATGGCTATTTTGTAACACTAGTAATGTACCTTTACAAAACCAGTGAAAGGAAATGCACATACTATGCTCACCCTAAAACTATATTTAGGGAAAACTACCAGCTGGTAACTTGAGCTCCTAAATTATTAAAAAAAAAAAAAAAAAAGCATCCTGGATGTTTTATAAGGCATTGAATCCAGAACGATACTACCCAAGTGCTCACTGCTGAGCCAAAAGAAGGGAATGTTTCTCTCTCATTTGCATCATTTTGCATTATTCAGTACTGAACATCCTGTCCTCTGCCATTGAATTTCTCAGTTATTCAGTGTAGCTCTTGAAGTTGGCCTTTGTCATTGCTACACAGAATAATTTACTATCTGCAGCAAGTTTTACCATCATTTTACAGATTATTCATGACCATGTTGAAAAATTCTCTTTTAAAATTCTACCAATGAATACCCTCTAATATAAAAATAATTATTCCTATCCTGTTTCCCGACTGTTTTTAACTAATGAAATATTTTTCTCTCTTATCTTATTTCTTCTCTTATCTTACTCTTCTATAACCTTGCCTACTGCTCAACTTCAGGCAGATACTGTGCTTCTGTAAAGAACATTTCCAGCATAACAACTTCCATAGGCTCCTTCCAAGTGAAGATGGCTACAAAAACCCCTCTGTTTATTACTCCACTAGTCTTATCATCCTTCAATACTCCTGTAACACCTACAGAAGAAGGTTTCTAGAATACACAGGCTGTGTCTTGCACCCCCTTTCCCATTCACATCTTCTCTCAGTACAATGGAAGTTCACTCTTACAGTATATTCCAAATACAGTATATTCCTGCACAAGACAGGCATGGCCTTTACTTCTGTTCCCTAGGTACTTTTCTTCCCCGTGAGTCATAAGCCTTTTTATGTTCAGATAACATTGTATTAAATAAATAAATATTTGTTGCCTTTCACAGAATCACAGAATGGAAGAAACCTCTAAAAATCACTCCAACCCCCCTGCTAAAGCAGGTCCACCTAGATCAGGTCACTCAGGAACGTGTTCAGACAGGTTTTGAAAACTTTCAGAGAAAGAGACTCCACAGCTTCCATGAGCAGCCTGTGCCAAGGCTCTCTCACCCTCACAGTGAAGAAGTTTCTCCTTAAGTTTAAGTGGAACTTTTTGCATTCCAGCTTTTGTCCATTACCCCTTGTCCTGTCATTGGACACTATAGAAAAAAGCCACGCTCTGACTTCCTGACACCCATCATTTAGATATTTGTAAATTTTAATGAGATCCCCCTACATTCTCCTCCAGACTAAACAGCCCCAGTTCCCACAGCCTTTCCTAATAAGGAAGATGCTCCAGTCCCCTGATCATCTTGATGACCCTGCACTGGACTCTCTCCAGAAGTCCTCATGAGCTGAGGAGCCCAGAACTGGACGCAGGACTCCAGATGAGGCCTCAATAGGGCAGAGTAGCAGAACCTCCCTTGACCTGTTGGCCATATTCTTCTTGATGCATCTGAGGATACCACTGGCCTTCTTGGCCACAAGGGCACATTGCTGGCTCATGTTTAATTTATTACCAACCAGGACTCTCAGGTCTATCTCTGCAGAGCTGCTCTCCAGTCTGTACAGTGTGACCTGATCTAGGTAGACCTAGGGTGACAAATCACTGGTTGTCCAAGAAGGTTGTGGAGTCTCCTTCTCAAAATTCCAGGATGTGCACCTGTGTGTACTGAACTAACAAAGCATAAGAGACCAAAACTACTCCAGTATCAGGCAAAGTCACATTTCCAAACCTTAGAAGCAAGTTGGGAGATCCTTGTTTGGAGCTCTTGCTGGAGCCACTCCACATTAACCTGTAACTACAATGTGTTGTACTAAAGAAAGAATGTCACTCTTAGTACTGACAGTGAGATTTTCAGGCTACTTAATGGATTAAACTCATAAGATATCTATTCTTTTAGGAACTTTCAAAGTCTACAGCTAGTTAATGAAAGTGACAATAATAATGGGCTTGATCCAAATCCTACTGTAGTAAAGACAATGGAGATTTTACATTAGGTTTTATGGAGTCAGGTCTGATATAAGGCTAATGTAGATTCCTTGCAGCAAACATTAGTCACTCTTTCTTCAGCTTCTGGCAACGATTTACAGCATATTAGTTTGATCACTGATTAGGAAGTGACAAAAAAAGGGATTTTCACATCAATACTAATAGATATTCACTAGTCATTCAAACTATCCTGATCATACTACACCGAAGTGGGTCAGAAACAGTTGTAACAGAGAAAAAGCAATTGGAAGGGATAAACATCTGACATATACGTAGGGCTGGGCAACTGAAAGACATATGCATCATCAAAGTAAGGGAGAGATTGAGCATGAGCAAGGTTAGGGATCTAGGATAAGGAGATTTGAGAGGGAACAGATAAGGGGATGTATAGAGATAAAAACACGAGAATGAAAGCAGTAAAGATTATGAACAACACAAATCTGGGCACAGGAAAAAATGTAGAGCTGGAATGTGAAAATTAGGACTGTGAAATGTTTCAGGGGATTACAGAGCCAAAGGAGGTGCAACATAATGATAAAAATAATGACAAGGAAAGAGAGAGGAAAAGAGAAATCAAGACTTTGGACACTTAATTTGTGCATGCAATTAATTTGGAATTAGTTTCAAGGTAAGCAGGACAGGACAGAACATTGCTGTTTCCTGCAGCACCTGTCCACAGTCAGAAGCACTGATATCTGATATTTTATGAGAAATCGCAGACTCCTTTTATATTTACAATATGTATCAGCTGAATTACCTGCTATTTGAAGATATCAGATTAATTGTGACAACACCCAATCAGCTACACTAATATGTTTGCAAAATCTTCGAGAATGTTGCTCAACACGTGTCATGGTTTTGTCTGGGATACAATTAATTTTCTCCCTAGTATGTGGTATAGTGCTGTGTTTTGAATTTAGCATGAGAATAACATTGGTATCACACTGATGCGTTAGTTGTTGCTAAGTAATGCTTATCCAAAGTGAAAAGCTTCTCAGTTTCCCATGCTCTGCCAGCAAGGAGGTACACAAGAAGCTGGGAGGGAGTATGGCGAGGACAGCTGACCTGTACTAGCAAAGGGCTATTCCATGCAACAGAACATTATGCTCAGTATACAAACTAGGGGGATCTGACTGAGAAGGGTTGACCACTGCTCAGAGAAGGACTGGGCATCTGGCAGCAGGTGGTGAGCAATTGCATTGTTCATCTCTTGTCTTTCTTGGGTTTTGTTTCTCTGTGTCTTTTTGTTATCTTCCTTGCACTAATTACTGTTATTATGTTTTATTATTGTTGTTATTATGTTTGAGAGTTCTTTTTAGTTATTACACTGTTTTTTTAATGTCAAGTCAGGAGTTTTCTTTTCTGATTCACCTCCTCATCCCACTGAGTGGTGGGGGGTGGGAGGAATGAGTGGCTGTGTCGCGCTTAGTTAATGGCTGGGATTAAACTGCAACAGTCAAGAAGTAGCAATATCTTCAGTAGGAGCTAGAGAAGACAATATTCTTATCACTCATCTTGTTGCACTTATATAAGTTATGCCAAACCAGATTTTGTCTACGATTTTCATGTCCTTTAAAATTTAAATGCAAACAAGAGTAAGTATAGAGGTCCCAAGTTACATGTTGGGAACACGCTTCTAACTTAATGAATCATGGGCTGCTCCTGGCATGTAACTCAGTGCAGGTTAATTAGTGAGGTTCACGTCTTCTTCATTAGGTTAGGTAATGGGATGAGTAACCTGAGTCCAGGCTAGGTTGTTCTCTCTGAGAATTAATAATTTTAAAGACCAGAACTTGAATAAAGGCACATAACCACGTTTAACTTTTGCACTAGAACAATACAGTACTATTACAATTGAGGCATGGGTGAGGTCAATTACATGCTCTTCTTTCATTTGAGCAAATTTCAGTGAGTATTTTATTTGCATTTTCCTCAGCAGTTTTGTGAATAGAAGGAAATGTGTAGATAGCTGTAGATAAAAAGCAGTGGATAGATGCCAACTTTCTACTATTACAACCACAGTCAGTAATAATAATAATAATAAAAATGCTAGGTACTGTGAATGCTTAATACAACTTTCTCATCCAAACAGAAATCGTGAAATGATAGACCTTTGAAAAGGTGCTTGACTAGAGCACAGCATGAAGTAGAAAGAAAAAGGATAAAATTGTCAGCACTGGGACACACACATGCTTTTCAACATGACACTGACTGCATGTTTCTAACCTGTTACGCAAAAAATGTTTCATAAAAAACAAGATTTTCAAAAGCTATGAAAATTCTCTACAACTTCTTGGAAGAAAGACTGTGACAGTTGCTTCACAGAAAATACAGTTGTATCACAGGAACACGCTCCAGAACATGTGGCTTAATTAAATCTCACTCACAGATGAGAAAATATTTACTTGTATAATTCCCAGTTCTCAATACTTGAGCAGCATCAGGTAGCTTATGCAAACAGACTTAATCATGTTATATACAAAAATAAAGGGAAGGAAATGTAGGGGATAATAACAATGGACTTTAAGATGGCATTATTAGTTTGATTAGAACATATTTATATTATTTATGTTCTAATATATACATATTAGAATATGTTTTGATTTCCACTACATTACTCTGGGGTGACTGAAATACCTTTGTGTTATAGACTTCATCAAAAATGCATCCTGGAATTTCCACTGCTAATGTTGAAAACTGAAATCTTTAGTGAAGCCTTTAGTGATTTTTCAGATTGTGAAGACTTTGGGAGATCTTTGGTGGACATAGACTTTGCTTGGGAATCAAGGGTTACATTTCAGCTCGCCATTCAGAAGAGGGGGATAGTAGCCCTATTTATCTCTCTGGGCTGAAAACCACCATCTAGCTACTGAAATTAACCAAGCTATTGTCTGTCAGTTCAAGGCATCCCATGTCTTTATAGCCAGTTTTACTAAGGTTTAAAGTAACAATCTGTATCTTCTTTTAGCCATGAAATGTGTCTTGCTACTTATTCCAGATGACAAGAAAAGTACATGCAGCAACCATTTCTTAGATGAGGGGTTCTCGGATGAAGGAGAAGATACCTCGATCATTTGTCATTTTATGAACATACCCTTATTACATGTATACAGAGCCTCCAATAACAGATTCTTCTCAGCCAATCCTCTGAACAATAATATTTTAGCCTTTCTGCCATCCTGTTCCTTTATAAAATGAGAATTGTCTTCTCTCAAGGGGATAAGAGCTGACACTCACTAAAACAATTGCAATGATGGGTTGGATAGTTCTGGCTAGGAATAATGAAAAAGAAATGGTACATGACATTTTCAACCTTCTTTGAACTTCCTGCAATTAAACACATTAACATTTTAAATTCTAATATATTAGCAGCTGCATAGGAATCTCTTTCACATAGTGAAAATATCCTGGTGCTCTACAATGAGTGAGTGCCAATATTTGCTATGTTCTTACCCAAAATTCTCAGTACCTTCCAAATTAGTTCAAAAGGTGCAGTTAAAATACTTTTGCATACCTGTCTCCTCCAGGTTTGCAACCTTTCCCTGAAATTGTTCTGCCACCCAGATATTACACTATTTGTGGGCACCAGGATTTCAATGACTTCCTTCTATTGTAAAAGGCAGAAAACCACATCAGGCAGTGTGGTTTTAAAAACTTCATTCCTCATCCAGAATAAGTTCTGGATTTTTTTATTGTTGTTGATCCAAACCATTTGAAACCTATGTATTTAAGTCTGGTTGAGAAGATTTCATCTGACAGAGATTTGAATGAAATACATCACAGCTCCTTTAGACACTAAATACAGCTTACGATCCAGTAATCCTCTGAATTCAATGAGGTGGAGATGAGTGTGGCTCTCCCAATCTCAGCACCCACAGCTGCTGCTGCAGTGCACAGCTATGCTCAATGTACTGAACTCACCTTGTAGTGGAACAAGCTATGTTCATTCAAAGACGTAGAGAATCAGGGTAATGCACATGCAGAGACAGGCAATACAGTACAAACACCAAAATTGACTCAAAACCACCCCTCCTTTCCTAGCTACATCCTTATATGCTGTTTCCACCCACGTGATCAATCACCCAGGGCCCAACTGATTAACTTGCATCACCTGTTTCTGATAATTGGAAGTAGCTTGCCAGCTGCATTAACTTGTCCCTACTATCTTTATTCAAGCTGGCTGGTACAAGTCATATTTGTGCCTACATCACCTTCGTAAAGCAACGTGTCATCTCCACAGGGTGTGGGCATGAGACTCAAGACCTGGGTTTAAGAGTCCATATTTATTCTCCTAAGACTTATTATAATCTATATATAAACATATTCACATATTACATATAAACATATTCACATATTTCACTATGATGGTGAGAGAGCCCTGGCACAGGCTGCCCAGGGAGGGTGTGGAGTCTCCTTCATTGGAGGTGTTCAAGATCCACCTGGACATGTTCCTATGTGACCTGATCTACATGGAGCTGCTTCTGTAGGGGAGTTGGACTGGATGATCTCTAAAGGTCCCTTCCAACTGCATGCAATACAGTCTTGTTTCACATGTCAAATCTTTTAGTTTGCAGAATTATTGAAGTTGTTTTAACTCCTCTCCCCAAGTATCAATCTGTCTCAACATAAGCTATTCTTGTGTGCCATTGTTTCCTGCAGACAAATAGAATAAACTCCTTTTATAATTGCAGCAAATTGTTTTAACCCTGCAACAGAAAAAATAACCAGCATCTTCATGTATATCTGCTTCTGAAAAGCAGCAACACTGAACCAGACTGAACGGTGGGTTTATGGAACAGAACAGGACCATTGCAGCAGAGGGCAAGCAAAGACAACATGTTGTATGCAAGATAATACAATAAAATCTGCATTGCGCAAGTTATTTATTCCCACTCATTTAAAAGTTGTTTTAACAACAGTTACATATGTGTAAACTCCCTGAAAACCTAAAACAACAAAATATGTACACATATGTACAGGAAAAAACCCCTAAGATTTATTTTGTCCAATGCTGATTTGAATATAATCAGACACTTCTTAGAAGAAAACAAAGTCTCTTTTAAGAAAGATAAGTAAAGGAAGAAATAGACCAATAAGAAATCACCTATGATAGAGCACTATTATGATTTCCTAACTGGTCAAAATCATACCAAAACAATAAAATTGAAGACTATGGTTAATTTAAGAAATTTATAGTCAAGTTACTACTCCACAGGGATCTGCCCTAGTACTAAATTCCATTGCAACTCAAAATAACATTTCTACTGCTTAAGAACAAGAAAAGTAGAATAAACTCTGACAATACTTTATCTTCATTGAAACTCCCTCCAAGTCAAGCTCTTTGCTATGCTCAAATGAGCAATGGACAGGCTATCATTGCTCTCTGACAGCACTTCCCCAGGCTGGTCTAATAATTAAAAACAAATATAACTGTACCATGACAGTATTTACACAACATTAGTCACTAGGAAAGTTTTGGTGACAGTCTTTGTAACTTGTAATACTAAACTTTAAAATGCATGCTTGTGACTTTTGTGGAATCCCATCAAAAAGGAAAAAGACCTCTAATTAAGACATTGCAGGAAACATCTACCTGCAGAACCATCCTGAATACAGTGCTGGTAAACCAGTGGTACTAGAGATACATTTGAAGGCCAAGAAAACATAGCTAGCTTCAAAATTGCAGGTACTAAACTTAGAAAGACACTAGCTTTTTCTTGTTGTGTCCTATGGGCATATTCTCTCCTCTGAACTTTCCTATGACATTAATTTTCACCAGTCCTTGACTACCTACCAACGCCTGCAATCCATCACCTACAAAGTAGGACTCCAAAAGCCTAGAGGGAGATTTAATGGTACTTTATGCAGCATTAAACAAGGCAGTTAAAAAAAAAAAAAAAGAAAAAGGTTTGATCTGAGATTGAAGTAATGCTCATTTCATTAATGTCTGTTCCCCTCTGGTTCCTTAGCTATTTTTTGGGCATACTGTTTTCCTCCTGCTCATCACAAGGGTCAAAGCAATTTTTTGAGGGAGTCTAGAGGTCACATGAAAAATAGCATTCATTCAAAACACAGAGCATACAAAGTTATCTTTCTATAAGGCCTCCAAGTTTCTTTCCTCTGGGACCCTTTATCTTCAACTCATTTTTATTCTGTATGGTAAGAAAAAGCACAAAGGAAGGTTTAGGTTGTCTTTCTTAATACAGTGTTTCACTCCATAATGATATCCTTTAGGCATATTTCAGGTGTTCTAATTGATTAAAAATTGAACTATTTTCAAACAAACCAAAACAAACGTAGGAAACTGTGAACAGTGAAAATTTAAACATCACTTTCAACACAAACAAAATCACTCCTATTAGCAAACAACCCACTCATTTCTGTACTTTACTGCTGCTTTCAAATTAACAACATAACAATGCATAGCTTGAATTTTGCTCCCAGGCTGGTGTTTAAAGGTTTCCTTTAAAGGTTTACTATCCTCTCTCTGCTACTTGATTTCTTTACTCTTCTATCTCAAGACTGGAGCTAATGAGATCAGTCTGACCTGGCTATGCAAAGAGGCAGCCTATTTATCCCCTCTCTTATTACATGCTTTCCCTGTAGAAACTTGACACGCCATTTCAGGTATACCACAAGGTCACTCACTAGTAATTCTCTCCTGCCTTCTCCTCTAGCAAGCAACAACAATACAAGTGCTTCTGCGGCTCCAAAGAAAAGAGAGATACATATAAAAATTTTCATGTCATAGGATGGTGGATCTACTCACCATCTTTAAAATTAGAAATGTTGACTTCCAGTAATAGATTTTTACATAAATAAGAGAGTCACAGTGATACTATTCAGGTAATTAAGACAGAAATATGATGAAGAGGAAAGGACAATTAAAACAGATAGCAGATGGTTTCCATCACTATAATGCTTTGCACACACAGAAAATTATGGATAGGTATATATTCTTCATTCCACATGACTCCTTTTCTTTACCTAAAAATAGCAATTATCAGAAACAGCAAGGACCTGGGTAATAGAACAGAGAGTAAATTTTCAGAAGGATACCAAGCAAGGAGGAAGTGCCAGTACCCTGAAAAGCATAATTAAATCTTGGCAAATTCAAAATATGCTTTAAAAAAATGCAACTACTGAAGCCGATACCAGAGGCCCAGGGGATGGGGGACAGGGGACTCTAAGCAGGAAAATGAACTGCAATGCAGAGCAGAGCTCCTTATATATTTACTTAAGGAAGAGAAACGACTGCCCTGATAATACTAAAGAATCTATGAATTTCAGTGGTTCCACAAGCCACTAGTCAAATATATCAACTGTCTCAGGCTACTGTAGAAACGGCAAACACCCTACTAGGAGAGACAATCAGACACTCTTGTCACTTCATTCCGCCCAGATTCCATTGGGTTTGAATGGCAAGGTTTTGGTAGCGAGGAGTGGCTACAGGGGTGGCTAATGTGAGAAGCTGCCTGAACCTTCCCCTATGTCCAACAGATCCAATACCAGATGGATAAGCATGCCACGGGCCAAGGCCAAGCCCAGCAGTGACAGCAGTAGGTATATAAGAAGTGAAAAAAAACTCCAACCACAGCAATTACAGCCAGATGGAGGAGTGATATTGTCTGAAAGAAACAACTCTGCAGACACCAAGGTCAGCGAAGAAGGGAGGAGGTGAAGCCCTGTCCCTGCAGCCATGGAGGCCACAGGAGAGCAGAAATCCACCTTCAGGCTGGGGAGGACCCCATGCTGGAGTGGGTGGATGCCCAAAGGAGGCTGTGACACCATGAGAAGCCCACACTGGAGCAGGCTCCTGGCAGAACCTATGAAACCATGGAGAGAGGAGCTCACACTACAGCAAGTTGCTGTCAGAACTTGCTTGTCAGTTTGTGGAGAACTGTAGCCCATGTGAAAGATTCACTTTGAAGGGTGTGAAGGTCTACCATAGGAGAGATTCCACACTGAAGCAGATGAATGTGAGGAGTCCTCTCCTGAGGAGGAAGGAGCAGCAGAGGCAGCATCTGATGAACTGATTACAGCTCCCATTCCCAGTCCCCTTGCACTGCTCAGAGGCAGGGGGCAGATAAAATAGAGTAGTTAAGTTAAACATGGGACGAAAGGAGGGGTGAGGGGAAGGTGTTTTTAAGATTTGTGGTTTTTTCTCATCATCCTACTCTGATTTGATTATCAATAAATTAATTAATTTTCCCAAGTCAGCTCTGTTTTGCCTATGATAGTAATTGCTGAGTGATTTCCCGTATCTTGACCCATGAGACTTTTTTTTATATTTTCTCTCCCCTGCCCACCTCAGGAGGGGAGTGATAGAGGAGTTCTGGTGGGCACCTGGCCTCTAGTCATGGTCAACCTATCACAAAGGTAAATTGTCACAGTTGGATTGCTGGGATTAGCATTAGTCAGTATCTAATACAATACATTAACTCCTTAGGCTAAGAACTCAAAAGAGTAGCTTTTCTGCCCTACCAAATAGATATTCACACCTCAAGGGCCAGGCTCTGATTTCCAGCTTAAAGACATGATAAGCTTAAACGTTAAGAAGGCTCAGGTAGGGAGCAGCCGCTTAGGAAAGCCCAATTTGAAAAAAATTGCATCTATTACAGAACTGCAGCTCTACATTGTTGTAGCAGTCTCTCTGCTGGCTGGCAGGAAGTATAACTTGTGTTATGTCCATACATCAAGAGAGATGTTAACCATTGGACAGAATCCACATGGCAGCAATAAGAATGAACAGAAGGATAGTGGGGGGAACCCCAAACCAGCAATCAATCGAGATAGTTTGGTCTACAAGTAAGATGAGTAATGAAAAGCCAGGAGATGAAAACAGCATTCAATTACTCCAAAGGCTGCTGCCAAGAGTAAGAAAGTAATGTTTACTAGAGATTATTACCAAATAATAGATGCAAAATCTAAGACTGATTAGTATGAGATGAGTTTACTAAAGAGCTCATTTGAAAATTTTCTCTGACACAAGTCAAACAGCATAGTATAGCTGTTTCTGAATTTGTTTTGTTCCTATTTGCCAGACACTTTTTTGCTTCTTCAACACAGCTTCAGGGATGGTTTTGTTTTGTTTTTTTAATTATTATTTGGGATACAGTTTCATGACCAAGACATCTCTCACACAACAGCACTGAGGCTGTAAGAGTGATGTGAAGAACTTCACACCTTGACTTTCAGGAATGTCCAATTAAGACTACCAAAAATTCAGCCATTACTTTTCCACAGCACGGTAAAAGCTGTATTTTATTTCTTAGCTGAAATGTCACAACATTTATAAAACAAAGAGAGTAAGAAAAAGCATGCCCATTTTCTTTACATCTTTGACAGATTTCTACCATGATTCACATTTTATTTGTGCTCAGGACTTTCAAATGACATTTGAAGTCCAAAAACTTTATGATGGAATGAAGATCATCAAATAGAATATATCAAGGGAATTTATACAGTACTGCAGACATTGGAAAAAATCTTCTTTAGGCAAATCAGCCAGCAGGATAAGGAGATCATATTCTAAACAGATACTATACTACATTTTTATTAAATAATAAATTAGCTCAATTAGTTACATTAGTTAAATAATTTGTTGAAAGTATTAGGGAAATAATCATGTTAATTAAAATCAAATGTTAATTTTTACATTGAAATAAACACTTCACGCAGCTTTTATTGCATTTGCATAACTGTTGATTGTTTTCAAGCACATTATAATAAGATCTGGGTGGGGAATCACAGCATGTTTGAGGTTGTCAGGGACCTCCAAATACCCTCACATCCACCTTCCTGTTCAAAGCAAAGTCACCTATAGCAGGTTACTCTGGCTCATGTTCATCTTTTGGGTATCTCCAAGAATGGTGATTCCAGAAGATCTTTGATTGTTCTGTGTCAAGTGTTCATCCACCACAAACGTTTAAACAACAGCATTATTTCTCATGCATGAATGGATTTTCCTACGTTTTAGTTTGTGTCTGTTGCTTCTTGTCCTGTCACTGAGCAACTCTGACTTCTTTATACCCCCATCAGATACTTATACAGATAGACAATATGATGCTGATTCCCCTCTCCCAGTGAATTTACACTGAGAAGAGGATATAAATTCCTGCTCTCAAGAGGCATGTTATGGAAATCAATTCTAGTCAATGCATGAGGTCAGGGCTAGCACTTAGCCTGTTCTATCTGTACTAAAGAATCAAAAGTACGAGTGCCGCACTACAGGAAAAATAAACTCTTTTTAAGGTCTCAGAATATGAGAAAAATACAACTGTTATAAACTTGTGGTTCGTTCAGTCTGGCAGGCCTAACTGCACATCACAAAAGGTGTAAGCTGATAATCAGAGATGGCTGTAAACACGACACATTGCAAGAGTGTTGCAGATGAGCACACAGGAAGACAGGAAATTCTGTAAGGACACTTCTGCTAGTCCCAAACACTAGTCTTAATGAAATCAGTGGCAAAATTCCCACTAACATCACTTGGGATGAGCATTTAGACTCAAGACAGGCAGCTGAGATTAATGAATGGTATGAAGGAGAGTTATATGTTGCAAGACACTGGACTTCAGAGAAACGTCCTACTGCCGTTGCATCTCTGCTCCAAAGCTCTGCTGAATCACCTGGAAAGTGATTTGGTACTCATCTTCTTTCTTTTCATTCTTTAATGTTTGGATATTTATGGATTCGCATTCCAAATACCCCATAGCCCACCTTTCTTCCATCACTTTGCAAAAGACTTCTCACCTCTGCCAGCAGTGTATCAGATTACTGCAGTACCTGCACAGGAGGGAGAAGGATTTCCTTTTGAAGAGTAATGAAAGCAGTCAATTTCAGTTTAGTGCTTGCTAAGTCTGTCTGGAGCACACATCCATCCTGCACTTTCAGGACAATGCATTTGGCATTGAATAGTTTTCCAGAGGTCTAATAAAATCCCTGTTTCTAATACAATAAATTATCTGGACTGATCAGCTGAGCTTAGGTTATGATTATGAGATTTTGTCTTGATTTCCTAACACCCTTTGCTTGTGGTCAGGTTGTTAAATCTGACCATTCTGTCTTGTAACTTAAAACTACCTCAAAAATATCCAACATTATACCTGGAGTCAGAAACCACGGAATACTGAAAATACTTTCACGATGTTATTTTAAAGTTCCTATCAAAGACAATTGCAGGCTACCTGCTGCAGAGGTTTCAAACTGAAGCTCTTTGCTGCCCTCTGTAGATACAAGCAAAACCTGAAAATTCAGGACACTAAAAATCAAATTGCATTTCTTTCTTTTACACCCCAAATAATTCACTAAAGGGCAAGCAGCATCACACTGTTTTCAGCACATGAATTTATCTGAAGCATTAGATTTCACTCTCCCCTCTCCAAAAGCTACATTTACCTAGGCCTACTTGTTTAAAATTTATACTGAGGTGTCACACAACGTACAGCAAAACAACAGGGCACACCTCTTCACATCAGCCGAGACAACTGAAGGTAGGACAACTCCCAACAGACACAAAAGCAATATCTAAAGTACTGTTGTTACTCATAGATTCTGTGATTTAACTTGTAGCTTATTTTCTTTTTCATCTGAATGGTTTTCAGATTTGGATAATTTGTAGATAAGAATTACATTTTTTTTCAGTGGTCAGTTTTCACTTAACGCCTAGGAGCTCTTCCACAACACAAACACAAGTATCCTATAGCACAACTGGAGTTTCCCAAGTGAGAAATCCCAGAAACACTGAACATCTATCTGCACACAAAGTTCTCAAATGAATGCTTTCTTGATGTTTGTAAGGCAAAAAGAGGAGTTGTATTTCCATGAGGAGTTTCTTTGGTGCTCCTTTCTGTTCAGCTGAAGCAGGTTAGCACCTGTAACTTGAACACTGCAGTCTGGTGTTAGAGCAAAGAATTTCCATGGGAAAAGTGAACTTTGTCCAGTTCTACTTTTTTGTGATTCTACTGCAGTTATAGAAAAAAATTAAGCACCCAGACACAAAAAGCTATTTTAAGAGGTGAATTAGGGAGAATAAGCACCTATACGGAAAAAGTTCCATATTCTGTTGAAACAGAATTAATTTGCTATTTATAGAAGATGTAATAATTAATAAGTACTGACTACATTCTAAAATTTCCTAAAATTGCATCTCTATTTTGGAAATATCAGGGCACATACTTGTTCACACATTGACTCAACAGAGGACCTAAAACCCCTAACAATATGAGGAAGCAGAAAGCGATTTTCCATTAATACAATGTTCCAACACTGTCACAGGAATGAAAATTTTATTTAAAAATACAAAAAGGGTCTTTCTGAAGCTGTATTTTTCACTAAGATTCAAAAGACTGTTTATGTTCTATAACGTAGTTGAATTGTTATTATGAAATAGCCAGATACAATTATTATTTTGTCATAATAGAACCCCTCAAACTTACTCAAAGGCCATTTGATTTCTTTTTTTTAATTTTTCTAAGTCAAAATATTTCAGTCTCAACAAGTAAGGACAGTTTATTTACCCTTTAAATATCAAAGATATTCAGAATTTTATAGTACACAATATCTGCAACAGAACTTTGATCAGAGAAAGCAATAATATGAAGAACGAAAATGTGGCATAATAAAAACAACTGAGAATTGCTTATAAAAGTGTAAGAGCTGCTGCTAACAAAGTTGTCCAGCTTTATTACCTCGACAGAGCTACTTAAGCAGTAAGCAGCTAATACTTTCATTTGTGTTAAAATGTGACTTTTAAAGAACAGTTAATCCAAGATGTTCACCACTCTTACATGAATCAGCAGCATGGCTTCTCTTTATCTGCTTTTATTAAAACATGGCCTCCTGTGGTCATAATCCTTTTCTTTTTTACCAGCTTTGTAGAAGAATATCTTCTTCAAGCAGAAAGGGTTTGTGTTATTTTTTTTTTAACAGAAGAGAATATGGAAGAGAAAAATATTACAAGAAATACTTAAGTAGAAAACTCAATGTTATATCCTGTATTTCTTTTCTAACCAGGGAATATGATACCTAGATATGCTAAGATGGCAATGGGCAGTTAATAGTTTGTTTTTAATATATGAGCTCTTTCCATTTTTAGTACAGAATGAGATAGAGTAAGCATCATGGCCTTGTTCTCACCTCAGCTGTCATTCAGTAAGAGTAGTTTCTTCACCACTGGCTACATAACTGACTCCATTTCCTGGTCTGGCAAGTAAATTAAGTCTCCAAATATGAGATTATTTTGTGAATGATAGGTAAAAAGTGTCCTTTTCTTGTTTCTCAGATATTAAAACTTTACTACTCATACTACATACTCTCCACAAACAAAAGGAACAATAAAGAATTCCGAATCCTATGGTTGATGGACATAAGCAAGTATTCTCAAGGAGTCTTCATATGACATTGAAACTGCCTATGGCTCTAATGTCTCTTTTTGTAAATTCCAAAAATTGCTAATATAGTAAAGTTTCTGTCATATGAAACTTTAGAATTTTATAATAAAGAAAAGACTATCAAGCTAAATATTATCAATCAACTATTTCACTTGCACAAATTCAGTCTGATGGCAGTGATTGATAAAACAAACTGAATTTGGACATGCTCCTACCCAGTCAGCTTGATGTTCCTCTGACAGCAGTGCTTTTAATGATAATTAAGTGCTTTCTGTATGTGTCACCCACTGCTCCCCAGACATCACTTAATAACCCATGGCCAGATGAAGACAACAAAAAAGGAGGAACTGTCTGAATGTATGGCATGTGCACTCTGAAGGTGGTGAGAACAAATGGCTATTAAATCTATTTCTGGAACAATAGTGCTTTTTCAAGAAAACATCAGACCCTTGCAGCCTTCTGCACAGCACCAGGAAAACAGCCCCTCTAGCCACAAAGTGTAAATGCACAGAGCACTAAAACTTTTCATAGATTACATGGTACCATCAGTGCAATGGGCAATGCTGGCAGGAAAACTTTGATAACAAGGCCATTTGAAGAAGAAAACACCTCTTGCCATATAGGTGTTAGAATTGTTTAGTACTTTGCTGAACAATGGGGATGCCCTTGGGAAAGGATGACTTTTATTACTCGATGCTGGGATTTTTCTTTGGTTTCTATGGGACAGGATTTCTAAATTCTTAACCTCATGCAAGTCTATTGCTATGATACACCGTCTTAAAACCTAATGCAATGCCCAAGACTGAATCCTGCGGAATTCAGAGGACTTTTTCTCAGACTGCCTTTACTTTGAACCACATTGATCCTGGCAGTTGTACAGGAAAACACAAAGAGCTTTCTGCTTCCTCTCACCAGTGAGCTAATTGTTCACTGCACATACTACAGGGCTCAGACCTCAAATAGAATAGCTACACAATCCCTCTATTACAAATATTTTCAGAGCATAAATTTACGCATTAAGTGTATAAAAGATACCTTATAAAAGACATTTTTCTCTAAGAAACGGTCTTGCTACCACAGGCAGAGTAGCCATAGTGATCAGTAACACAATTAACTCAATGTTGTCTTCAAGATTAAAATATCAAACACTCCTGCTAAAGACTTAACAGAGACTCAATCCACAGTAGTTTTTCTAAACTTCTCTAATATCACCGAACAAGGAAGGAAGCTCAAAGCAAACTAAGAATTAGAGCTTTGAATGATGCTTTGTGCTCATTACCTTTCCACAGTCTTTTATGAAAAGATTTCTTCTCATCAGCAAACTGAGCTGTACTGGTCTACTGAATGCTTTTCAGTACTAGGTTTGAACTTCTTTTGAAACCAACACAGGAGTACTTATGTCATCATGAAACTGTAGAGACACACAGAGAAACTTGTAAAATTATTGTGGGAATTAGATAATCGGTCTGAGTTGAAAATACAATCTTTCAGCCTTTCATTTTCTATTAATTTTAGGGTTTTCCAGGCTGGTTACTCAAAACAAGAAAAGGATATGGAAAAGGTTGTGTTTTTTCTAGCTTTAATTTTATGTTTCCAGGGGTAAATACTTAATTTCTCCTGCCATTTAAAAATATTTTTTTTAGAAAAGAAGAAGACTATAATGCTCCCTCTTAAAAAAAAACAACAAAAAAACCCCACAAACCTCAAAAAAGCAACAACTCAGAAAAGACAGTGATTAGATCCTTGGCATTTGCCCAGCAGAGCCACAGAATACATCTTGAGGCAAGATTAAACAAGACCCTGTGAAACTATTTAACATAATGATAAAATATGGTTAGCTGCATCCACAGTGATTTGGTGAATAGAGATTACTAGCCATTAATGCAAAGTTTAATAGACCATTTGAAATACTTGGATTTTTCAATCATCAGATACCAGTTAGTCAAGGATGTCGCCCATTAATAAAGAAGGCAAAATATACCTCTCTGGTGGCACTTTAGCATAGCCACACCACACTCTGCTCAACAGAGGCTGTTATGCTACCATCTCTGCTGATCTGGCATCATTCTCATTCCAAAGTTATTTCAAAAAAGCTCCAGAAAGACAGAAAGTACACAGTGCCTGCACTGATTGCTGGAGATGTAGGTACCACCCTTTACTGGGGGTGATTTTTGAAAGAAGAGCAGAGAGCCCAGCACAGAATCAGTACTGCTCAATTTTCACACCTGATCTTCATGTCACAGAATCACAAACTGGTAGAGGTTGGAAGGGACTCTAGAAATGACTTAGCCCAACTCCCTACTGAAGCAAGTTCATCTTCATCAGGGATCCAGGAATGTGTCTAGGTGGGTTTTGTAAACCTCCAGAGGAGGAGACTCCACAACCTCCCTAGGCAGCCTGTGCCAGGGCTCCCACACTGTAACAGGGAAGACATTTCTCTTAATGTTCCAGTGCTCCAGCTTGTGCCCACTACCCCTTGTCCTGTCACTGGGCACTACAGAAAAAAAACCAGCCCACCCTCTCAACACCTGCCATTTAGGTATTTATAAGCCGTCATAAGGTCCTCCTTCAGTCTTCTTTTCTCCAGGCTAAACAATCCCAGGTCTTACAACCTTTCCTCATAAGGAAGATGCTTCAGTCCCCTGACCATCTTGGTGGCCCTGCGCTGGACTCTCTTTACAAATTTCCTGTCTCTTTTGAGCTGAGGAGCCCAGAACTGGACATAGGGCTCCAGATGAGGCCTAAGCAGGGCAGAGTAAAGACAGAGGATAAACTTCAACCTGCTGGCCCCACTCTTCTTGATGCACCTCAAGATGCTATTGGCCTTCTTGGCCACGAGAGCACTTTGCTATTCACATTTAGTTTGCTGTCTACCAGAAATCCCAGGTCTTCATGAAGCTGCTCTCCAGCAGGTCAGTTCCCAGCCTGTACCGGTGCATGGGGTTGTTTCTTCTGAGGTGCAGGACTCTGCACTCGACCTTTTTGAACCTCATGAGATTTCCCCTGCTCAACTCTGAAGCCTGTCCAGATCTCAATAAATGGCAGCACAGCCTTCCAAAGTATCAGCCACTCCTCCCAGTTTCATGTCATCAGCAAACTTGTTGAGGGTACATCTGGATCTAAGTTTTGGGCCTCTTTCAGCATTGTTCTCTGCCTTGTTCAAAGCTGTCCTTACTCTTCCCGCCTTAATTCAATCAGTATATGGATGTTTTGTTTGCCTGATCCTTGGTTCTACCTCACCTCACCTTTAGAAAATTATTCGCATCTCTGCTAAATCATTATGCTGTGTACCTTAACCTTAGGGTTGACTGTAAATAGCTTGATCATTAGCTTCATTGGCTAAGAGAATTTGGCTGGAAAAAATCTTCAATATATAGCAATAGCACTAATAATCACAGATTATAAGGAATTTTGATACAGTTAAGTCCAGGTAGATGTAATAGGATATTTTTTACTTGGTAAGCACTAGCAAAGTTATGATTGCCAGAAGATACAAGAACTATAAAACATTTCTTTAGAACGAGGCTCTGTCTCAGAAGGCTTTAAAGGAACTGACCTTTGAAATGTTCCTTCCCAACTGACATTTCAGTAGGGAACAGCCAGAACAGCAATTTTCTCTCCATTTTTAAATAAGATGGCCCTGCTTGTTTTAGGACTACATGACAATGGGGTAATTTTAGAACTGAAGGAATCCCAATGGCTTAGAAACTTCCTGGTCTTTCTGAGGCTGCTATAAAACAGAAAAAGAAAAATTACCTCCTTTGTGTATATGTCATATAATTCACCCAGAGGGATGTTACATTCCCCAAGTGTTTCCTAAGCCTTATTATTTGTCTTCTCAGTTATTTCCTATGTTTCCCTGGAGATAATTAAAGAACAAAATCCCAAACTATTATGTTCTTGATTCTCTGAAATTTTAAGCCTAACATAGCCACTGTAGTCTGCTTCTTGCTTGCACTGGTGTGAGTGACAATAGATGGTTCACATTAAGAATCATGATGATTCTATAGGCTGTCCCTATAAACCAAACACACACTACTATAACATAAAGCCTGTTTCTTAGACATTTACTTCCTTGAACTGTATTCTCAAGACACTGAAGTCATTAAGAGCTAAAATTGCAGTGCAGTATTCTAACCAGCATAATCCAACAAGTACTTTTAAAAATTAATTTCTAGAGTAATTGTTCCTTTTAAAAATAACTCCAAACCAAGACTTCATCTAAAAAGTGTACACTAACCATAATTTTACCTATTGTATACACACCATGGGGCTGTATTAATTGTTACAGAACATTTCTGAAAGACCAAAAGGCATCAGCACAGTGCCCTTAAAAAAATCATGGTTTGTAGGGTCAGTATGAGTTAGGACCATTTAATAATTGCATTTGCCAGTGCAGGTGACTTCAGGATAAAAGTTGTTCACAGATATTAGTATTATCACACATGTAAATAAAATTATGCAACTGTGTACTAACACAAGAAAGATGGTATAAGGTATTAGGAATAGACTTGAAAAAAACGATTACAGTAAATGCTCAGAAAATAATATTATTGCATTTACTTCTTTGAGGCAATCAGTAGAATATTTTGCACAGTTAAATATCTCCTCCAATTTAAATTTAATGCTATGGCTTCAAAACCAATTAGGCTACGTTACAGTCTGATGATTTGCCAAATTATCCTTTCTTAGACAAAAGTAGTTTTTGACTAAGAAAGGAAAACTGCAGATAAGGAATTTGTTTTCATTTTTATAGTGTAGTATACATCTAGGGCTCTACCTCAGCAAAACTATTTAAGCACATTTCTGAATTCATAGACAGCAGAAGCCCCTACCAAATCACTATTTCAATCTAATGGCTTTTCCATTGACTTACCTGAGACTGGAAAGCAATTTAATGAGTGTACTCATGTGTGACAAGTAACATGTATGCTCAGGGTTTTTTCACTCTACTACAAAATTCCCTAAGTTAAAACTAATATATTCTTCTATCTCCCAGGGGAAGGAAACAGCATTGTTAGAACATCAGCATAACAGTGGAAATAAACCAACAGAGGTCAGCAGTACATAACAGAAAGATCATTTTTAACAGCAGCCATGTCAACTACATTTATCTAGCCATAAAAAATCTTAACTGATACTTAGTGGAATTTTTCTGCCAAAAATGAAGCATTTTTTCATAATCAAAAGTATTTTCCTACTTTCAAACCCATCAGTATTTAATCTCACAACATAGCACTTCAAAATTCTTTGTAACTCTACTTTTCTAAGCTCTTGTACTGTGTCATTCAGTGGCTATTGGTCATGTAAGGGTTAAATTTCTATTTACATATCAGGGAATTTCACTACAAGTGGGTCTAGACTAGATTGTAACTCAGACAACCCAGACTTTTATCTCCTTTACTTTAGTAAGTAATGCTTTTTGACCAGAGAAATGTGTGTTTTAATCCTTTGGTAAAGATTTGTATTTATCTATATTTATAATAATTCCAGTGTCAAGATGATTTTTTAATTAAAAATTAATATATCTTTATTCTTCATCTCAATTTCCATCAGGTATGACTGCTTCTTGTGGTCTTGTATGCACACCTGCACTCTGACTTACAGAGGTTTAGAGATTTTATTTTTTACAAATGTTCAATATACTTGAGGAAAAATAGAATTTTAAAATAATTGGAAATTGTTATAAACAATAAGCATGCTCCTTCAATTCAAGCTTAAAGTCTATGTCATATAAAGAAAAAAAAAATGGATAGACAAATCCCTTTTCTTGGATATCTACTTGAGAAACATTACATTCTAGTTGTTGAAATAAGCAGCTGCCTGCAGTCTGGCAATCATGGATTACAGTTATCTAAGGGAGTATTAAGTTTGGAAAGTAGCAAAGGCAGCATGAAAAGCTACAGTTTAAAACAAAATCTTTTAAAAAGGCACAGAACTAATTACTTTTTTCAGCAGGTGAGATTGTTGAAAAATAATTTGCCAACTGCTGTCATAAAACAAATTTGATCATCTTAGTAATGAAGTAGTCAGATATTTGACTGTACAAGTTATAGCATATTTTAACTTGATGAGGGATAAGACTTTACAATAAGCAACTTCCTATTATTTACTACTTCCTAATTTATTAAATACAAGCTCCTTGTACCTAGTAATATTTTGGAAATAAAGAAGGGCATGTTTATTTAAAAAGCAGGATCCAAGAGGTACTGTAACATTTTTTTGTTTGTTTTCCTTTTATAAACAATTACTTTTCTTCTTTTTTCCTCTGTGTATATGATTATATGTAACTTTAGAACAATGACATTCTAAAGATTTCAGCCAATGCCAGTACATGCACTACACCCACTGCTCTAATGAATGAACAGCTTTGACAGAGACAATGCCTGATGTTTCCAAAGTGGTCCAGGAAATTAATGGCATTTCATCAATTCATTTTTGCTCCACATGCTCTAGGGAGCTTTAAAATTCAAACATTTTTCTCTTTAACTTTCAGAATGTAAAGACATAGTTGTAAAGAATACTGTCATGCTGTGTGCACATCTCTCATCCTCAAAGATTTAATTCCCTAATAAAACAACTCTTCAGCTTGTCTCCTAAGGTAAACTACAGACCTGACAGTGGACTATGAATCAAGATACAAGTGACATTAGACCTTGATCCTTAATGCTTTCCTTCCACTTTACGTAAACCACACTGCCACAGCTGAGTCCTGAGAAGGATCATTTCTAAGTTGATTCTCCCCAGCTCAGAGCTTTACTGTGGTGTTTTATGTACCTGTAACTTCATTGACCTTATGACCAATTTGCCCTGTCTTCAGATTAAAATCAGAGTCACAGAGCACAGTCTTCCTGTAATAGAGATATAATGACAGTCATTTTGGAATATATTAATAGGTATGAACTGAAACCTGCATCTCTTATCCAGATGAAAGTTTGCACTAACTTCAATGATTGATTACTCTAATGGTTTTAGCCAAGTAAAGATTGCAATTTTGGGTGTTAAAGAGTACAAAACCTTTTTATTTTAAAACTGTATATAGGCAAAAGAATTCATGTGTACCTAAAAACATACAAAACATTACACAAACAAACATCCTTTGTGTATTAGCAAAAGTTCTCTGTGTTTACAGTGGTGTTCAATCAAAATCATATTAATTCAAATAAGTGCTAAAACCAATTACATTCAGTTATAACACTGAATTTGAATTAAACAGCTATTCCCTAGCTCTTGAAAGTATCTTACTCTTCATTTCTTTCAGACTTGGAAAATAACTTCACTTGCTGGGGAGTTAAAAAAAAAAAAAAAAAAAAAAAAAGCTAAAAGCTAAAAAAGCTTAGAAAATTCCCTGTTAGCCAGAAGAGCAAAGTTTTTGAGGTTTTCTTGTTTGGTTGGTTTGTGTTTTTTCCCAGAAAATCTTTCACAGTCTAGATTGATCTACTTCAGAATTTTTTTTTTCCTAGAATAAGTTTCAAAAATACCTAAATGCAGCACGGGCAGTCAGAAGATGTAGGAAAAAAACCCCTCTCTGTTGGATTAGCATCTTTCTATCTGGTAGTGGCAATTAAGAACAGGGTGATTCTCCTTTGGAGACATTCAAAACCCACCTGGATGAGTTGCTGTATAACCTACTCTAGGTGGTCCTGCTCTGGCATGGGGTTGGACTGGATGATCTTTCAAGATCCTTTCAAACTCTTAAGATTCTGTGATTCTCTCTGATTCTGTGAGTATAAAGCAATACTACCACGGTATACCTTCCAGAGCCTGACAATCCATTCCTTAGGGACTTTGTAAGCTGGAAATTGAATTTGAGAGATGACAGTAGGTCTCTCTTTGTTTCTTTAAGTGAATCTGTCCCATCAGATTGCAGTTCATTTCCACACAATATGGATGATGTCCCATGGCAGCAAGTTCTACAATTTAATTCCAAATAATTTAATTTTGAAGTTCTACATGAAGTACTGCATGAAGTACTAAATTGTTGTCTTTTACAAAATGCCTGATAATTTTAAATGGTGACTCTATAACCACTTTTATAAGGGAGTAATTTTCCTTTCCACCATTCATTCTTTTGTAAACCTTTACTGTACCTTACCTTAATCTCTTTGTTAAAATGAAGGCAAAAAAAGCTCCTCAACAAATCAGAAGACACAATAGCAGTATGTCTCTCAAAGAGCTTTGTGTTCTGCCTAAGAATCTTTTTTGCTCAGGATGCTGTTATAGGTTCCTTCAAGGAAAGTCTCTGCCTTGCCTCTTCAATTTAGACCACAGAACTAGTGGATTATTTCAAACTATTTAAGAAGAGCTCACCAAAGCAGTATCACAGCCCAATACAGTGGACTCTGTATCAGTGCTCTCGAAAGCCTATTCTGCAATGCACATTTTTAGTTTTTTTGCATTACCTGTAATCTAGAAACTGTTTTCATATCTCCCAAAGACAGTTTTGGTTAATGCTTAATCTCACTTCCAAATACATGTGAAGACTGTAGTCTGCCCTCTTTCTTCATTTATACTGACACTTAGGAGTATACTCTTCACATTATTTCTTTGGTTTTTTCCATGGTATGAAGAAGGTATAATTAAGGGGCTCAATAATCCTCTGTACACAATACATAATAAAAGGGTTTTCTTTAAAATTACAAGCTACTGGCTACTACCCATTCAAAAGACATCAAATTTATGTTTAGAGGTAGGAATTGCACAATTTCCTTCTTAAAGCTTTAGAATTCCCTTTCTTTAGCTTCCATTCTGTTTTGAGAGGCATTCTTGATGCCTCAGTTTACTACAGTAAGGTGTTTTTTTGACTCGTTTGTGTCCTCTCCCTCCAAGTGCAGACATTCCTCTACAGTACAGTGATGCAGCTGACTGCACAGTGACAAGCAGAGGAGATGGAAAAAAATACGGAGAGGAAAATAGACTAAAAATACCATAGGCAGAAAGATGAAACTGAGGTTTTTCTGCAATGCACATTTTATACAGGACCAAAGGGCCAGAAGGTCTTTATATACATAAATATGCAGATGCAGTAAATACATCAGATTGTTGTACGCAATGTAGTATCTCGATACCACCTCAACTACAAGAGAAAAGTTTTCAGGGAGACAAAGTATCTGTTACTAGACAGAACTGGAAAAATTGTGTGACTAAAAGCACATATATTACCTCTAACTATGTAAATCAGTTTTTATTCACAAAGTGCTCCCAGATGAACACCAACCTTCTATGTTGGGAAGTTTTCCTATGTGTCCAGAGCCACAGGGACAATGTGGTGGTGGCTTCTTACAACCCAGGCTCTTTCCAGCCAAGGGTGCTAACATCTTCAGTTCCTCTAGTCTGATGTCACTTGTCTGCAAAGCATTTTCTTTCCAACAGCAAGCAGTGACCCTGACCAGTAAAGAACAAGTAGGAAAACCAATCTTGAAATACAAGCCAAGCAAAGTTTAGCAGGAACATAAAAAGTGTTCCAAGACAGACTTTGCTGGAGGTTTTTCTTTTTTCCACCAGTCACAATTCTGACAGAGACTTGTTTAAATACTTTCATGGCTCATCCTTCATCAGGGAGTCCTAGTCTTTAAATATCAGACCTTTTTAACATGAAAAGTTGATAAAGGTAGTAAAGTTTGGTATAATGAGCTGTAGAGACTCTAAACTCTTGGAAACATTTAAGGTCAGGTTAGACTGGGCTCTAAGGAAACCGATCTAGTTAAAGATGTCATTGGCTATTGCAGGGAGGTTGGACTAGAGGACCTCCAAAGGTCCTTTCCAATCCAAACCATTCTAGATTCTATGATTCTGTAAATGCTGTTCACAAAACACACAGTTACAAATTTACTAAGTTTAGGCTTCCTTCTCACTGTTCTGTGTAGTTGCTAATATTTAGCTGCAACTAAGCAGTTAACTTCTTAGTTAACTTAGCAATTTAGAAGACATAGCTTCCTTATTAAAATCCATTAATATCAGCTAAAATCCCAGAGGTACTGAACCAAGGCCATTTCTTATAATGCAGTCCATGGCATGGAGGACTTTCTACAACTTAAAAACTATGAAATAATTGTCATTAGTTTGCAACAAACACCTCTATGGAAGCGTGAAAACTTAAAGATATCAAATATATCATAAAATAATACTTAGAAACATCAAATATATCAGAAACTCTGGAAGAAATGTGTGGTAGTGGAGACTATAGAGTTGGCTGAGGGAAGTTTAGGGGTAATTGAAGACCATCTGTCATACTAGTAGGCACTGGCAAGAGCCTTCAAGAACTAGACTCTAAACCCATTTATGTACCTGAATCTTTTGCAACTCAGTAGTTCTGAAGCCATGATCTACTGAACAGTATTATACCTTTCTTCCAGCCTTTGTCGAGAGGATCTCTTTTTATAGTGAAGCCTTGCAATGTGAGCCCAGGTCATGACCTCTGCCATGGAATGTTATTGGACCCAAGAATCCCTTATCAACTTACAGAGCCAAATGCTGATTTGAAGAGAATAAGTATTTATATGGCTTGGGTCTCTGTGAAACGGATGCTCACAGAGCATAGTAAATGCAAGGCCTGAGAAACAGTATTTATCTCCTCTTCCTCCTCCTCTACAGAAAAATGAGGAGTAATAAAAATCAACAATATTTTGCTCTGATTTCTTCGTCTCATCCTGCACTGACACAGCACTGTTTTTCAGACACCTACAGGAGAGTATATCCACATTTGGATTTCAGGGAATTTCATTATCTCAAAGGTGAATGAATTCTAATAGAGTAGAAAGAGCTACATAATCCTTGCTTGCAGAGCAGTATCACTTATAACAAAGAAAATTTCTGTTATAATTTTCTTCCTGACATGTTATAGTCCACTTCAAATTTCTTAAATTCACAGAGGGATTTTCTTTTGTTTTTACCATAACTACTTATTTTAACTTTGGCTATTTTTTTTTCTTAACATTAACTCCAGTATGTCATGCTCTGTTTGAGAGGAGTAATTGGTTCATTCCTTCAGGGGAAAAACTAAACACAAGCAAATACAGTACTTGCACATATGGTGCACATACATTTTTGCTTTAAAGTAAAAATAAATAGTTTTTACATCCTCTAAATATTAAAACTACAAAGTCGTTTCCCTGGTGAATATACTGTTAATTGTTTTAGATTTATGACATTACTATACCACAGTTTAACAGTTTTTCCTACTAAGCGAGGGAAAAAGCTCAGCTACACTGACTAAATAATATTAACTACTGCAAGAAAAGAAAATTCTGTTCTGGTTAAGGCAGTGGGCTAAGATTAATAAGGTCTTAAATTCCAGATTCTGTCAGTCTTCTTATGTGACATTCAACTTAAGTCCCTTCTGTAAAACAGAAAAGTAAGAACTATAAAACTATTTGGCAGAACAGCACTCTGTTTTTCTGCTGAATCACTGCCTAATATAATTGGGCCACAATTTTGGTTAGGGTCTATCTGCCATAACTGTAATAATTAATAAAGGATAGTAATCTATGCCTTAATGACTAAAAATATCTGAGTTAAGACCAGAGGGCTTCACTGCATTAAGTAATAAATGGAGTTAAGAGTGTCAGGTTAATATGAAGAAATGCAAACAGCCCAAGGGAAATGGAAGGCAGTGCCCAGAGCTACCTACCACAAATGCTGAGAATTTTGTTCAGGTCACTGAGACTCCTGTATCCCTGCCCACTGCAACTGCTGGCTGAGAGGCAGGGTTTTGCCATGCACTGGAGTAACTGCACTGCTGATGAGCATATGCACACAGGTACGAATAGGCTGGTGACTAGACTTGAACTACAATGTAAACCATTGCTTAGTGTTTCCTGCCTTTATTGCACCATTTCTAAGTGGTTTCTACTAAAATAAATACTCTCATTCGTCAGAGGTGTACTTAAGAGTATGAAACATCATTTTCAAATGCACTGATCACTTGTAGGCGTAGTCTAGCTCTGTGTAAAATCAGTGCCTGGTGCCATTGTTTTGGGGATTATTGTAAAGGGAGAAAAGAATTAATAAAATAAAATAAATATTGTACAAACTCCTGAGTTTGTTTTACACCTGTTTTACTTTCCTTAAAATGGTAGACACATCCCTTTACATGCTTTCAATACTAATGTTTGCTCATGGATTTAGATTTCCAGGTAAAATTGTATCAAATCACTGCCACATATAAGATACCATATCTGCTGTGGGGGAAAGAGACTGATAGTTGTTTTATTTTCTCACCTATGAGAATTATTAGTCTTACACAATCTGGGAGGAGAAAAAACTGCAATGGATTTGAGTGCTACAAATTATATTTAAGTAATTTTTTCAAACGTGCTAAATACAAGAGTTTGTAAAAGCTTCAGAAAAGATAATAACACTCCAAAGTAATAAAAGGAACAAGAGAGCTAGCAGTGGAACATATATAGAGCAATTAATTAATTGCTCTGCAGATTTTTTTTTGCTTCAAGCAGAATCTCCAACAGTAGTCAGGATGAGTACAGCAATTAATCTCTTCTATCATCTGAGATCAGTGTGATTACTGGGCACATCTTTTAAGTGGAAATCTAGTCTGACATCCTGCTCTTAATTATTCAGTCATGATTAAAGCTTATGATAAAAACAGAAAAAGAAAATACTTGCACAACATACATTTGCAAAATTCCTCTCAATAAAGGGACAAAATCCAAAGACCATTGGAAAGACTTTAGGCATAACATCCTCTACGTAAAGTCAGTCCAAAGTAGGAAGGAATTAAAAGTTAGATCTAAGAGTATTCAGGGCACTACTGAAGAAACAAGACATAAAATGTTGCGTCTAGCCACGTGAAAGGTAGCAAACATCTCTCTTACACATTGCACAAACTGAGAGAGTAAAATGAAAACATTTGTGAAAGCAGTTCATGGAGGTACATTTGACATAAAAAGCAAAAAAAGCAAATCGTTAAAATGTAGATAAGTCAGGTGATTTGACACGCCATCATGTAATTGCATGATGAATTACACATAAATTAGTTTTTCAAACCACTTACTGAAAAACATAGTCAAACACTATGTACTAGTTGTGTCATTTATTTGGATGATTGTATCATTTATTTTGAAAATTGTAAGTTAATTTTCAATACAAATGTAAAGGAAGCTATCATACAGAATGTTTCAGATGAGCATAGCTGTCTCACAGTAGCCTTGGCTATCATGTTTTTGTTAGTGCTTAAAGCAGTTGAGTTCAATGAAATTTCAAACTACTTCCATTTAAAACCAGCAACTTGTGAAAAGCCATTCACTATAACAACTGTTAAATACCTCCTACAGCCCTCTGTAAGTTTTGTTCTAGGAATTTAAACGTTATTTTATGTTGAGTAAGAGGTAGGCAAGTAAGATTAATGCAAAACAAATGAATCACAGAATCTTAAGTGTTGGAAGGGACTTTGAAAGGTCATCTAGTCCAACTGCCCTCCCAGAGCAGACCAGACAATCCTAAGTGGTATTGTCTAAGGTTTTTTATTTACTTGTCACAGTATACAGCTTATAATTTAAGGCAATAAAACCAAAACAGAAAACAGAGAGCTTGATTCTGCAACTTATTTGTATGTTTTAAATGGAATTACTTGCAAGAACCAGGAGGTGGAAGAGACTTCCAAGCCTGGGTAAGCTCTCCTGGTAAATACTCAGCTTTATAATGATACACAGAGATTGGTGAACAGCAAAATTGTACATGTGTTTATTGAACTTACTTATTTTGTACCAGAAACTGAGTCAGGTGACATACTTTTAATACATTCACTTTTAAATGACAATTGCCTTAGTAATAGGATTCTGAATTTGAATGCAACACTGACTGCCCACCCTGTACTGACATTTCTGCACTCTTGAACTCCTGTGCTCATTTCTATGATTTAAATATAATTTAAAAAAAATCCTATCATGTCCCATCTACTTCTGAGTAGAAAATAAAAAAAAACCAAAAAGCATGGCAAATCCAGACACAAGTCACTACCTCACGTCCCTAAAAATGTGTTAGTAAAAATTAATGAAAACCACAGTTCATGCACGCCAAGCCAAAATTAGAACTTACTATTCTAAGAGGTAACACAAAATTAGTTTTCAAGACAAGCTCAGATGATCTTCATAATACTAGACAGAAAAAGTAAGATCAGAAAAATAAGCTGGTTTTGTTAAAAGTCGTGAATACAAAATTATACATCTGGCTTCTCATAAGACTGTCTTTTGAATAAGTATTAATAATAATATTAGACACTATACCATACAAGTTCTACCAAAAAGATTTTGAATGTAGGTGAAGCTAAGGGTAAAGAATGGATCTTTACAGCTATTAGGAAACATTTTCAGGAACCATTCTTTACACTGCTATTAAGAGGTCTTCTGGTATGGTACAGAGAAATACATTTTCCCACTCATGTAGAATATGTATGGAACTATTTGCACTTCAGCAGTGCAAAGATGCCCTACTTAGAATTAAAAACTCATTGCAATAGGTAGTAGGTGTACAGAGTGAAAGATGTTGGGCTGGTTAAATGTGCATTTTTTTCCAAATCAGCTCTTTAACCCCATATTAAAAGACAAGAGAGAGGGTAAAGCACAGGAAAACAACAAATTATGCTCTAATTCTGCAGTTAACTCTTCCACTGTAGTTATTCCAAATACACGATGATTTGAAACAAATCAAGGCACTGTGATCCTGCAATTTAGAAGACATCAATGTTTTGGCAAAAGAACTGGTAACAGATATGCTGATAGAACAAAGAAATAAATGTTGCAGACTGACATTAGGAACAAAAATGTACATTAGAGTATGGAAATGCCTCATATTGACAATTGATTCTTTAATAGAATAAATACAAGGACAACTCTACTTGTTTCCTGAAATTGTCAGCCATTTTCCTTTGCTCTCTGATGGCCACTTGGCCTGTGGTTCATCGTCCTTGGTTTAATTCCAACAGTTGGCTTTGCAGAATTGATAGAATAAATCAGAATGCACACTCACCCATGTACGAAGACAGTTCACTGCTCTCTCAACTTGGAACAATGTTCAGATGACTGTATAAGGAAACTAATGGCACTAGGAGCCTGCAGCAAGTGATAGTTTGTAATGGGGTTAGATCTAATAAGGCGAGGCAGCAACAGATGCATCTCCCCAGCACACTTAAAAGAGAGCCACTGTTGCTCTTTATTGTTACTCAGGCATTTTGTGGAAGTACACTACTCACTGTGAAAGTGTATGGCTTTTACATTTTTTGATGAAATAACAGAAAAAAAAAAATTGCAAATGAAGCACTGCATTTAAGCTGCACTTAGGTTAAATCCTTTAGAATTTAACCACCATTTTAAAAGTTTCTCATTTTTATTTACACAGATATGAGAATTTCCTTATTTTAAAAGTTTTTTTATCTTAATTATTTGTTGAGCTCAAATTAAAACACACAGATTATTTCTATTTCCACAAAATTCAACTTAGGAAAAAAATTCCATTTTCCAAATCAGATTTTAAAAATGGTAACTTAAAAAAAAAAAAAAAGAAAAAAGATCAGATGGCATTTCTTAATCTCTCAAAGCTGTGTTAGTGGTAGTCAGTTTATTCATTATGCTTTATTAAAATCTTACAGGACTAAGATGCCAGATTGGTTTACCTGTGTCATCCCAAAATGTGCCTTTTTTTTTTTTTTTGATTGGTAACTGATTTCTAAGCTTCACTCCTTATTATCAGAACCTAAGGCAATGTTCTGTTTTCATTAGAGAGGTATCAAACACTTGATATGAAATATCAAGGACTAAATCTACCTATACAGATTTAAGTGAAAACTCAATATTCAGGCCTGAACTTGCGCTATACATTCTCTTACCCATCTGTTAGCAAAATTGAGGGGAGTTTCTTTAAGACTGTCAGACATTTGTATGCTTCCGTGAATTTACTCCTACAGCTGCATTTCTGTAGATCTGGTAACACTTTGAGGTAATTTTTTTTCATGACAAAGCTCATGAGCCTATTATTTTACTGGATTTCACGTGAATTCAATTATTATTTTTTTCTATGTAGGGAGGTTTATGTTTGAAGCATTGAGAAGCATCACAGTGTAAACTAGTAGTTTACTAGAGTAAACTACTGCTCTGTCTTTCCCTTTCTTTGCTCCCTCAGTGGCTTCATCTGCCTCTTCTTGTCTGGATTATCTTGGTCCCCCGGCATGACACGGGGAAGGTGTAACTGCTGAGCACTGAAATCTCCAGTCACAGCAAACCTCATCCTTCCCAAATGCAGTTAATGTTTCCACTTGGATTTCAGCCTAAGAATAGAGACAAGTCATTCTGTGTCACCAAAAGAATTCACTAAAGTGAAAAAGTGGAAAAAGGAGATGAGGATTTGGACAAGTGGGTTCTGAGAAGAAAAAGGGGAAGACACTAGAGAGACAGGGACAGACGGCTGAATTAGTGTTTTGGCTTTCTGAGAGTATTGTTTTACTGCAGTAATCAGGCAAATGAGAGGATATTTTATCTGTGCAGCCAAACATGACCATACAAAGTTATAAACATGTCACAGCTAAGAAATTCTCCTGATTAGTCAATGTAATACAAAGGAGAAAGACTAATCTATGTGAATTAAAAAAAAGAAAAAAGTAGAGCCTTTTTAATATCCAAAGGTGCTTAGGCTTCAGAAAGAGAACACACGCCTTATTGTCGACATACAAAGCAGCACAGTTGGGAACTAGCTGTTGGAAGCTAAATGCTACCTGTGGCATGTGGTACCCTTGCTACATGTCACCTGGTGCAAAGTCTTAATGGCATATACTGGTAATACACTTGGTTGCTGTCAGTAGCAAAGTCTTAAGTGCAAAGTCTTAATGGCATATACTGGTAATACACTTGGTTGCTGTCAGTAGCAAAGTCTTAAGTGCAAAGTCTTAATGGCATATACTGGTAATACACTTGGTTGCTGCCAGTAGCCCTAGCAAAGATCAGTGTCTTTGTTACAAAAACTCAGTATCTGTTCTTTTCTGGTTTTAGAAGTCACAGCTACAACCAGGACAGGATTTTGGCCCTTAAAAACTGAAGACATAATTAGTACAGTTGAGCTGACTAATTTTAAAGGTGTCATTGAATAAGATAGATACAATTCATTGTGAAGAATGATTAAATACTGACAAAATCCACAGTAACATCAAGCAAATGCTATTAAGCACTCCACTGTGGATGCTAAACTACTATCCAGGTTAAGGAGACAAAATACTCTTACATCTGTTCAGGTACATAGGATTAATTAAGAGCTTTGCTGAAGTCTTTTTAGGTTATTAATCTGTGTCATGGTATTCAGGGTTTTTTTTCCATATTCCTAGAATTATTGGTAATGGTAAAAATGTAGCTGGCAGAGTTTGAGGAATTAGGAATGCCCAGATTCTAACAGAATAAACCAACAATATTAAACAGAACAGCCCGGATTTGACAAAAAAAAGATTATCAGAATAATTTGAATAACAAGAGGTCCTGACCTGCTAGACTCTAAGACTTTGTGGCACATGAGTATGGAATGTGTTTACCAAAATAACATCCTGGTAATTTCCTTCTACTTCAACTTACTAGGCATTTCTTTTTCCCACATTAAATTAGTTTTGAGTAGCTTAAAGAAAACAAACAAAACAAACAAAAAAATCCCAACCCACAAGACATTTAAGGCTACAGAAAAAATAGACCTTGAATGAAGAGGTTATATGTTCTATATTGTTTTCCCATTATAACAATATTTTATAACAATGCTATATAACAACAGATAAAAAACTATGTATATCATTTCAAAATTGTATGTTAAAGTCTAGCTGCTGCTCTTGATGACAAATCCTCCTTAAGTTCTCAGCTAAGACACGTTGCACATTCCAAGTTAGCAATGTTTGGCTTCATTTGAGATACAGTGATAGAGTCTTTACTGATTTATAATATTTTTTTTTTGCCAAATACAACTTAAGTTATAAAAAAATGTATAGATAATCATAGGCTAAACAATGAATAACCATTACTAAAGCAGTTTACACAGTAATTGCTATTTGTGGAAGCAACAGGGCTTTCTCTGACCCTGAAAGTGAAGACTTAAATGTTCAGAGAATAATGAGTAAGTTAACTGTTAAACCAAACACTGCTTTCTATGTCTATTTTACTTCAGAAATAATCATCCTATTGACCCTTTAAAAATGTAAACTACACAAATAATACCTGGGCTAGAAGTATGCAGTCGCTCTTTATGGATAGGAAACAAATGTATAAAAATTTCTGATTGCAGTGAAATGGATCATTTCTTTTTTCAAAACCATTCCTCCTGGTACACAATGTCCATCTGGTTAGCAAGCTGTAACCAGCAGAGCTCCTTGTAATATTTCTTTGAAAAGCACATTTGTGGCTATTTCATAAATAACAAAAACAAACCCTGTAAGGTGTTAGCAGTAATTTAAAACCAGGGAGAGGCAAAATGACAGAACATGTAGTAGTTACACTGTCACAGGTGTGTTTGATGAGCTGTACCTAGAGTCTGAAAGTGTGAAAAAAGTTAGATTTAAATGAATGTGTTAAATCATAACTGTCAAGCAGTTTTAAGAGATCAAATTCAAACTTTTTACTACACTCATAATTTTATCTTAAAATATAAGAGACTGGGCAACAAATTTACAGACATTTAATATAGATCAGTTCATCTGAAGTAACTGGTTAGAAACATTTGCTATTTTTTGTAATCTAACCTAGATTAACAGAAAGATAGAGCATCCGCAGTGTCTGAGCTCCTAAAAGACAACTTTGTAAACAGTTACCACTGTCAGCTCAGCCAAAGGTGAAAGAAAAAGCATGGCTAAACGATCTGCTGTTATCCTGGCTGCCATTTCCCCCTTCCTCTCTACCTTTGCTGGTAAATTTAGGGCATCTGCTTCTTCTGTGCTTTCCAGTGTTAGTATCTCTGCAGCTAATTTTGCAGTATCTCCTCTTGTCATTTATGTGCCTTATTTAAGAAGACAATTTCTCTTTGGTGGGCAGGTGAAATAGCCTGTGACAGGAGAAAGCAAAGCTGTTAACTCTAGAGCTGTCAAGGTTTAGCCACTGGCTTAAGTCAAATTTGCATGAGGCTTCATGAAATCTGTACAAGACTGGGAGAGATCTAAATTTTATTCTCTTGCATATTTACAGATAGACTAGTAAAAAGCAAAGAAAAGAAATCATAAAGGGGGACACTTCTATTTGGATGAGGGAATGAACAGTACAGCAAAAACAGTGGTGGTGAATATAAACTATTCCACGGAGTAAAGACTAAGGCCAACTCAATATATTTTAGAAGAACTTCAGGACGTTGAGTGGTAAGAAAGACAAAAATCAAATACCAATGAAAGTGAAGTGATACATATGAAGGGAAAAAAAAAAAAGTATGCTGTGGTTGACTCTGAAATAGATATCACCACTGAGGAATGAGATCTCAGGTTTAGGATTTCAGAGAAAGAAACTGAACGCACACATCAACTATTAAGAAGTATGTGGTAATTAAGGCAAAGATGATTAAGTGCAGAAACTTAACCTGAAATAAAGCAAAGTAGGAAACATTACAGAACAGGGCACAGACTATATGCACTGGAGTAGGACAGAAAAGAAATCTAAGAAATCTGGAATGATGAATTAATAGGAAATGCTTATTCACTGCCTTCTTATCAAGGACTAAGGGGCATCAAAAGACAATATCACATGGCAGATTTGAAAATAAAGTATTTCTCCATGTCTTGCTGTTAAGCTATATTACTCCTTTCTGAAGGCCTTCCAATGCTTACCTCAGTTCACAAAATGACTGGATAAGTTAATGGAGAAAAAAATTCACTGACAGCTATTAAGTATCAAATCAACTCCTATAATTTAAGAAAACTGTGAATTGTGACGTGCTGGAAACTGTCAAAATGTTTTGGACAATTATCACAACCTGACTATCCTACTCTCAGAGGCCTTCTTAAACACTTCTGGCAGCCACTGTCAAGGACAGGGATGAATTTTAGGTCTGGGCTTAGTACAGCCCAAATCATGTTACTCAGGTAGGAATGATCTACTGACGTTCCTTGGCCAACAGATCTGATAATTTAGTCTTTCTTAGTCAACAGCAAGACTGGAGCTGAACTTTGAACAAGAAGTGTTCCTGCAACTGGAATACTGAAGAACTGGAATTGGAATTAGGGAGACTTGCAGGGTCATACAAACCAAACTCAAAATCACAGGAAAGCCAGACAAGACTGTCTAGTGCAGGATACTAAACTCCTACTGAACAAAATCAATTTTAAGTCTGCAGCAGCTAAGGTTTTGTTCTCTCTGCACAGTAGAATGTGTGATAGTTGTCCACAAATTAGATTTGCTGCCTAACAATCCCCATTAATTTATGGTGAATTGCTTCAGCTACGTCCCAGATTCTTCTCCATGGATAAGGACTGCAGCATCTTAGTTGGATACAGATGCTCGACATCCCTGTAATTACGTGCTATCATTTCAGCATAGCAAACTGCATCTATCTTGGGGCATGGAGGGGATCTCAGACATTTGACTGTAAGGAGTGCAGTTCATAATTAATTTTTAAAAAACACTCATTTATCTAATTAAGCTCTTGATCTGTCCTTGCCTTCTGCCTCATTCCTGCCTCTTTTGGCTTTCCCTGCACACATGCTCTAGCCTGGAAACAGAGGGCTGGGATCATGGGGGATGACGGTGCCAAGACCTCCATGTCCCCTCTTCCCGCCGTGGTCTCCCAAGGCCTGGTGTGCAGCCAGCCCCAGGGTTAGCTGACATTACTGCCTGAGCATATTCCAAGTAGGAATGTCTAAAGCATCCACTGGCAGGCTGAAACACAGCTGTCAATGTCCAGGCTAGCAGAAGCACTAGAACAGCATGGGACTTGCTACAAAAGCCTGTCAGCTTGTCCACCCGGCTGCAGGCACTACAGGCCTAGATAAACAAAGCTGGGGGCTGTGGCTTCAATTTTAGCAATGCTGCCAATAACGAATGCCCAAGCATGTATTGGGAGTGGGGGAGTGGGCAGGGAGAGGAAATGCTTCCAGTGTGCCAAAAACTAAAAAGAACCTAAAACACCAAAAAAAAGCAACAAAAATGCCCCTCTCTCCCCCCAAAAAACCCAAACCCAACAACCCAGACCAGATCACACCTTGATTACCTGTGCTTAATTCTGACCTTGACATTAAATACCACAAGTTAGACACAATGTAGATAAAGATATGGCAGCAATTGTTTCTATTTTGGTAACATATCATGGCATACACATAAAATTCTCTCAATTTTGCATAGTGTAAAGAAAAGAAAGAAAAGCTGCAGGTTGTCCAGAAAAGAACCACAAAAGAACCACACGATGACCTGGGAACTGAAAGAAATAGCGACAAAGATAATTTAAAATAAATATGCAATTCAGCTAAACAATAGCTCAAGAAGGGACATGAAAATAATTTTGTAAGGGATAAAAGCTAATGCTGAAAGCTTTGCTCTATGGTAGCCTGTGGATGTGCAATTAAATGAGTAAAACACAAAGACTGAAGCTGAGCTCAGAAGTTATCCTCACAGCTTTCTTAAATTGTGAAATTATTGCTCAAGGGAAGTTGAAACTCTACCAGTTCTGAGATATTTAGAAAATGGCAGGAGACAAAATCCTAGAAATAGCATCTTAAGAGGAATTTTTATGAGCAAATGCTTAGTAGAACATGTCCATTAATTGCTTTTGGCCTTTCATTTATGAAAATTCAAAATTGCTGGGGTTATCCAGGAAGTTTTGTGGTGTCTTTCCTGAAGTCAGCAATTTTTACAAGGTTAAGTGATATTATAAGGTTAAGTGATATTAGTGCCACTGGATGAACACTATAATTGAGAAAACTTACATACAATGCTCAACATTTCTTAAGCATCTACTGCCAAAGACAGCAGGTTACCCTAGATCTGGATTTTGTTTTCTTATTGATTTAATACCCCATTTAGCCTTTTAAATGTCAATTTCATATTTTTTTTTTCCCCTTTCATCTTTCTGTTGCTCTTTTATTCGAGTTTTTCCATTGTTCCCTTAATCTCTATTATTTTCTCTTTTCTTGTCCCCTCCTGCACATACTGCCACAGTTTGTGTTTTTCCCTCCATGTTGTCACATATGCCCTGCCAGAATCCACCTTTTAGAATCTCTGCTGGGTTTTTCCCCATCTGCCTTTTTTTTTTTCACTTGTTATCTAGTCTTTGAGGCTCCCTGTAGCATTTTTCTTTAAATGCAATATTTGCATTCAGTTATGCAATGCAAAGCAATATCATAGCTCAAACAATTTTACACAAACACTTCTCCTTATGGCTGTTCTTTCTTATAACTTCTGTTCAGACAGTACACACATTTTGTTCAATTTTGTTTAAATGCCACAAGGACAAGACTATGAATAGCTTTGTCATCTTAAGACTCTAGAAAGTAAACTGAAAGAGAATAAAATATTTCAGTGGGAAATAAGATGACTTTTTAACTGTCACCTGTCAGAAGATAAAAAATGAATAAAAATAAAGTCTAAAAATGGGCTTAGAGGTCAGCTACCAAGGATCTTTTATTTAAGAAATAGCTATATTTTTATTTCTAGCGGATAAGTTATGAACAGAAGACATTTCTCCACACTCAGTCCATCTTTCCACCACACACATTTTTTATTTTCATCTAGACTGGACAGGTATTGATAGAAAACCCTTATCTTCTTCAAAAAGCAGTTCCTTTCTCTAAACTATTAATCCTTCATAAACAGAGAGAATTCAGAGCTATCATCACACACTTTTCTAATCATCTGTTCAACACCTTCTCTTAACCCACCAGAACTTTTGTTGTCTCAGTCATTGTAGGTAGCTGAGAATTTAACATAGACAAGCAAAAAACATAGTCCACTGTTGTTGACACTCCCCCTCAAATGGAATAAACACATTTCTAGCTCCTTTTTGCTTTAGCCTTTTCATTTAATTTCCATCTCAGGATAAAGACAGTGAGAGAAGAGGCTGCTAGTTTCCCCTTCTTTCAAATGCTCAACCAGCCCATTTCTGATCAGGCAGAATAGCATAAACAGCACAACTTTTAAAATAAGAGCATATTACAAATATTTTACCTAGTCCTGAATGCATCAAAAATGTCAAGTAATAGCATCCTACAAGGAAGATATAATAAAAGTAAAAGGAGGAAAGAACAAAGACTGATTAGAGAACAGAGGAAAACAAGAATCCCATATTAACACTGATTTTCAGTGTCATTTCTAAGCCATTCTCTGATTAGTAAGAGACAGGTGTAATATTTCAAATCCATCTAGGTACATTTACTTGGCTGCTGTGCTTTAGAAGGCACTTCATTTAAATAAGAAACTAGCCTCAGGCAAGTGACTCACAAGAAATACTTTCTAATAGATGCTCAGTCCTGTATCTTAGCTTGTAAAATTAAGTAGCTGTCAAAATAGATTAAACAACTGTCATGCAGAAAAGAAATACATACACCGTGGCACTGTGAAGACAAATTACTAAACAAATTTGATGCCTAGATAATTCTCCATTGTTAATTCAATTATTTATTCAGCTCAATGGCAAACACCAGCTTCTATTTTCTTAACACTAGCTGCAAATAAGAAATGAAAAACATTTTGCGTAAAAAAAATCCATTTTCTTCAGCAAAGCCAAGGTACAAGATACAGAAAGGGCATACTGCAAAAGAAAACATCACAAGGGTTTATAGTGTCTGCAATAAAAATAGATATCTACTATTAGAGATTACTTAAAAGCATCTTTGTACAAGATCCAAGCACTTATAACAGACTTGAATTTTTGCTTTTGTCCTTGCCCATTGTATCCAACAAGCAGCAGCAATTACAGCATGGCAGAGAGAGCAAAACATTTTTCTGCTGTAACCCCAGGAGCTAAATGGTCCTTGAGCTGTGACCCAAGTGAGAAATGCGCTCAAAGTAGAAGAGATGATGGTGACTCAGTTGAGAGGAGTCCTGAAAGAGTATGATTTTTTTTTTGTTGTCTACTGTAAAACTCAGTCTAATGAAAGATAAACCAATATTGAAGTCTAATAAAATTACTCTAGGATGCTGTGTCTGTGTTTATTTACCTATATATTTGAGCTGTTTCTACATTTAAAGAATAGACACAGAACTGTTACAGGCTCTTTTATGTTCTGCTGAACTATTGAAATCATTCAAGGTCAAGACAATTAGATGATGGATAAAATTGATAAATGGGACTGCGGTGACACCGAAAAATGTGGTGCTCATTCTATATTTCTGCAACCAACACAATTAAAGGATGTACAGATGTGAATATGACAGTAGCTGCAAGAAGAAATGGCTTCATACACTTGAAAGGCACTGCAAAAGACATTTGAATTGAGACAAATACTGGTAGAGAGATCATCTTTCTTCTTATGATGGTCAACTCAAGGGACAGCATTCATACACTATGTCAGAGCTGTGAAATCCAGGAATGTTCCTGACGTGAGATCTGCTTGTGAACTTCTTCCCTGTTGAAAATAACCAAGAGGCATGGAGGATAGGGCAGCATGGTCTGGAGGAACCAGTGTATACTCTGCCATGAACCAACTTGCAGGCTGGAACAAGACTCCCAAACTGCCGTGGATACGTATTTTCAAGAACTTGAAAAGACAATATGATGGTAAAAGATGCCTTTTGACTCGAATTTATTACATGAGCTCTAAGTCAAATAAGCACGTATTAAAGTATGGGTTTTTTCTTAAAAAAAAATCTACAAATAATAGGAGTAACGTTTGCAAATGTCAGGAGGGATGTTCGAAACAAAGTTTATTTGAAAAGAAACTATGCAGAACACTATGCTGCTTGCAGCTCTATTGCTGGTTCCCTGTTCAAGTGTGAATTTTCCTAAATCCAGATCAAAACCAGAAACAAAACTGAAATAATTAATGAGGCTGTTCTGATCTATATTTACCAACCTATTATTTGCAAAAAATCAGAACAGGAAAAGTATTGATAAACATACCAAGCCAGCATGAGGCATTTACAGTAGCTCTTTCCCATGTTAATTCTCCAATGTCTAATACTACTCTGTTCAAACTGAAGCTTTGTACTTGAGCCTTCCTATTCCATATTCTGCAGTGCCACAGTCACTGGAAACTCATCTTTCTGTCAAGCCTGGCTTAAGTCAGACAACTGATTCTGAAGTTATCTGCATCCCACTACCTGCATTCAGAGACAGTGTAACTACAAAAGCCTCATTTCCTGAGGGGAGATGAATGGAAATGAGCTACTAATGCTCATTAACATTTTACCACCAAAAATGTTGAATTTTTAGAAAATCTGTAAAGTTCTGAGGGAAAAAACATGGATTTTTCTCAAGCAAATAAAACTGGCAAATCCACAGTAATACATACTTTCTGCTTGAAAATCTCTGTCAGCAGTTACAGCTTCATAAAACAACAAAGACTCCCACCCTACCATAACTGTAAACTACATATATTTTTCCTTTTTTTTTCCTATGTCCTTTAATAAAGTGGGCTGATCAATTAAAACTGATGGCAGCTTTCCATTCTAGTTTCCTAAATTACAGAGAAGTTATGCCTACTGGGTGTTTTTTTTTTCCTTGGCATCTCATCACAAATCACAGGCACAACAACTCTCCAATTTAATATAATGACAACTTCTGACAGAAAATTGCACTTACAGACCTGGAAATATTCTCTGTGTTGACCAAGCAAATATATCTTGCTATATAAAAGAAAAATAAAGAAAAAAAGATAATTTCAAGAGCCTGCTCATTTACTGAAATGATGAAAACAGGGTTTTCATGGCATCAACTCTAGTATGCAAAACTTAATTACTTTTTAAATATCAACAGCTCAAAATTAAGAATTAAGTATTCTTATTTACCTCTGACTTTTGAAAAAGAGATGTACTCAATCTGTCATCAAGTGACCATTATAAATAACGTGGAAAACGCATATATTTAATGTTTTCAGTATATCACAGCATTTTAACACCCAGATCTTGTTTCAGAACATTCGACTCCCTCACTTTCATTTTGTAATAGTACTGATGATCTTAATGTTTATATTTGAAAGGAAAAATAAATGTTTATGTATTTGCTGAGGCAATTTGTGGTTATGGCTATTAGGAGGACTTTTCCAAAGTACAAGTAGCATTCTGGGTCTCATCCAAGAAGGCTTCCAACTCAACAAATTATCATAATGATCAATGCTTTACTTTAGAATCAAAGAGAATGTATGCATCAGCTATAAATCCACAGAGGTAACACTGCCAGAAAGATTTCCAGTGGGAGGTACTAACTTTTAAGCAGATTCCCTTTCCTTAATAGGCTAAACAGAGGCCTATTTAAAGTGATTATTTGCATTAATGTACGAAAAACCACATTTATTGCAGCAGTAGTATCAAGACATCCAAGTACACAGATACTAGACACAATATATTTACATTATTGCTTTGACTCCAAAAGGAGAATAAGCCAGGTTTATTAGCTTCACTAAAAAGTTCATGAAAGTGACCACTGTTTTTGCAGGTTTCTATTTTAAGTTGGTATGATATGAGAGCAGGATTTTACAATTAAAAACTCCCTAATGAAGAAAGAAGTATGCTGAAAAACCCCTTTTCATAACAATCAGCATCAGGAGCCAGAGTCTTCTCAGCACCAAAGACATGAATATCACTGCTGCAGCCTTCTTCCCGTATTTCATTGGGCTCTGAAGAGCTATGTGAAGATATACAGCTGCAACCTTTCCAGTCTGTGAGACACCATTTATCACCCATTGATGTGTTCTGACACTTGAAGAGCCCACAAGGTGTTTTGTAACTGGTACCAGGTATAAAAAAGTAGTCCAGGTTTTTCTGTATGCCACTGGCCCTGTAAGCTTTGGTGTGAGTTTTCTCTCTTTGGTACTGCTACCTACACCAAGAAAGATGCTGATTTTTTTTTTTTGCAGCTACAATGGGCTATTATACATCTTCCAATTTCTTCATGCAAACCCTGCCAGGCACACTTGCTACCATAGTGGGAACAATGCGGTTATTCATGTGAGATGACAATGGTCTTTTGAGATGCAGGAGATACTGTACCTTCTGTATTAGATAGCAGTTCCCAAATTATTTCACTTCATTTTTCCTGATAACACATAGCTAATGATGACTTCTCAGCTCAGCAGATGAATCCCTTAAACACGGATGAAATTCAGGATCTTGACTTCCACCAATAGGGTATGGAGGAATTACTGGAGAATCAACATGACCACCAATTCACTGAGGCATACTTGTAAACAAAATTACGATTTCCAGATGATTTTCCTAAAAGCTATAGTTTTCTCTGACATAGACATGTCTTTAATGATATACTTCCAAGACAAATTTCTTCTAAAACAGGTTACATTTTCATTCAAGCTTCCCAGTATAGCATTTACAACACCCACCCTCGTTTTTATCACAAATCATGGCATTGCGTAAAAGACCATAAGCTTATTTTCCTGTCTCTGGAGGGAATGATTTGTATTGTGCAAAGAAAAGCTAACACCCTGAATTAATAAAATCACCTGCATATTGCAGGAGATGTGCACAGTGGGTGGGGATTTAACAGCAGCACCTCCTTTGAAGATATATTTATAGGTAAAATCCTGGTTTGCTTTTCATGAATTTATTCAAGAGATTCAATGAAATAATGTCCATATTGCATGGCTTCTACTCCACTGGCATCTTTTGTACAGCTCCACAAGTTTCCTCCTCTGGACAATGCCTATTTCCCTTCTTTTGTCTGAATCTGTAGTCAGCTGTCTGCTCCCAGACTGAAAGTTCCTGGCTAACTGCAAGGACTAATTCTATACAGCTTGCTCTATGGTCTGGAGTTATTCCAGAAACTGTATGCAAAATGATACTGCCTCTTGGTTTGCTTTGGAGGCTGCTTTAGGCTTGCCACTCAACACATACTTTCTGTGGATTTGGACAGGAAGGTGGGGGGGAGAGTGGATGGTGGAAAGGCTCAGGAACAACTATGATTTATTCTGGTTAGCCTTTAGCTTTCAGCAAAATTTTCTGCTCTGGCACTAAGAGCCAAGATTTGCCAAAGCATTTAATTTTAGTGCCTGTATATCACTTTCAAAGATAAACCTCTTCAATGGAGAGAGGATGTGGAAGACTATGCACAATATATTAACACAGCTGTATCTCAGTCCTATTAAAGTGGTTTAGTTTTTTATTTAAAAACAGTAGAAATCATGAACTGAGCACCAGTTTTAGATCACTTGTGAAAGCAAGGCCACAATGTTACGTAACATTTCAGGTTTTCATCTTCATTGGTATAAGGATGATGGCTGAAGTTTGGGTTTGAGTTTTGTTCTTTTTAAGTATAGACATAGGAATCTGAAGTTATACCTTTGATTTGGTTAACATGAAAAAGAAGAAACACTTCTAAGTTAAAAACAAGGAAGAAACTCGTGACATAATGAGTACTGATAGATTTCATAGCTTCACAAGTGTGATCTCATTCATGTTCACAAATACATAAAGGGCAAGTGTCAGGAGGATGGAGCCAGGCTGTTCTCAATGATGGCCAATGATGACAAGGGACAATGGGTACAAGCTGGAACGTAAGGGGTTCCAAAGAAATACAAGGAAGAATTTCTTCACTGTGAGGGTGACAGAGCACTGGAATGGGCTTCCCGGGTGGGTTGTGGACTCCCCTTCTCTGGGGACATTCAGAACCCCCTTGGGTGAGTTCCTGTGTGACCTACTCTAGGTGATCCTACCCTTACAGGTGGGTTGGACTAGATGATCTTTCAAGGTCCCTTCCAGCCCTTAAGATTCTGTCATTCTGTGAAAATACAGAGAAGACTGTGTGTGTCCAGGAGATGGAGCAGACAGGCAGGAAGGTAGGCTAGTAAATATGTTGTAAGAAAGAGGCCACTTCTTTCTCCTTTAGTCGTGTAAACAGAGGAGCAGCTATGCTACTGATACAGATATAAGGGCATAGAAACTCCCAGTGGTACTGGTACTCTGTGGAAACAGCCAGATACGAGGAAAGCCTTTTTCCTTCAGTTTCAGCTTCCCAAGCAACAAGAAAAACAGAAGTGGCTATAGTTCTTCTGAGACAGCTGTACTCACAGTCCTCTATACATTCACAGTACATTCCACCTGGAGGAATGACTACTAATACATAAGTGTTGCCATTTAATCTCACAATTCAGATAGGTGGCTTTTTTCCCTGAAGAAGGAAGAAAAAAACCCAACCAAACCAACCCAAGAAACATCTTTGAATACATACTTCTTAGATCTGTGCCTTGTTCTTTCTTCATTAGTCTCTCATCATTCATTGGGAAGGCAGGAGAACTGAAGGCCAAAAGATTATGTCTCCCTACTGAATTGCATAAGTAAGAAAAAGTGGTGTCAAGAGATTATCTGTTAGATCACGTGCCCTCTTGTCCCAGTTTCATCTGAGATCAAGTTAATTGTCTTCCAAGCAGCTGCTAAAGGGCTGTGCTTTGGATTTGTGTTAAAAACAACATTGGTAACTGAGGAATGTTTTAGTTACTGCTGAGCAGTACTTGCACAGTGTCAAAGCCTTTTCTGCTTCTCACCCTGCTTTTCCAGTGAGAAGGCTGGGGGTGCACAAGAACCTGGGAGGAAGCACGGCCAGGACAGTTGGCCTGAACTAGCCAAAAAGCTATTCCATACCATAGAAGGTCACACCTTTGTAGAAAGATGAGCAAAAATGAACTCAGAGACATCTCTAGGTGTTTACAGACATCTCAGCTTTACAACTAACAGGACTTCATTTTCCTCTGAATAACCTTTGATGCAGCTGAAGGTCTAGAAATGTTTCAAAAATCAAGACCCGAAACCGCTGATCATCATTGCCCCTAAAGGATCAAGATATCAGAACAGATGTCCTGAAAAGTCTGCTATGGAGGAGAGCTGCATGCTCAAGTTTGAGTACAGAAAGTTGAATTTTTCAACCAGATGAATGACTACCAAGACAGATGTCAAGATACAGGTGTCAGCTTCCCTGTTGGCAGTAATCTGTTTAGGGAAAGGAGACAGGGAACCTTTCACAACTGGGCCAACAGCTGCAATACCATGTGCTTCCTCTTCTGGCCAAAGCAACTCCATGTGGTATGAAAAGCTACTCAGCAACACAAGCAAGAATGACTGAAGTCAGCATCTCTAATTTTTCTTCTGGTTTTCTCTTCCTTTTCAAACCAGTGCTGTCAGCATTGAGAAAGATTTGGCAAAAAAAGCAAGGGCTAGGATGACTAACCTAAATTCTTATTAAAAAATGTTAAAGTATAAGCTTTTTGAGCTGATTCACTGAGTGTCTATAAAGCATGGAGAGAGTCCTCATCAACACTTTCCTAACGGTAGTGATCAATGGTTCCAATCCATCCTTTGCTGCCATTGCTCATATTGCATCACTCGAACCATGAAGTTCCTTTTAAACAGACTGTAAACCTTTGTCACCAAAGAACAGCATGTGTTACTTAGGATTATAGGTTTTACACAGATATTAAGCAAAATATATACCATGCTGAAGGCAGCAGTGGAGCTCAATTACAGTAATCACCTCCTCGACAACTCTGAGGCCAAAGGTCCTCTGCTTTTATATTATTTGAACAATCTCTAAGCTTCCACAAAGGCTATGCTATTCACCTTTAATGAACTGAAATATTTCAAGACAGAATGCATACTTTACTGTGAGATGATTTTATCGAAAAATCTGTTAACTTATTCAGAATTGAGAATATGATTTTGCATTATTGTGTACTTCTTCAAATAAGATAATACAAAAAATGCTCTGGCTCAATACAGACATTTTTACAAAGATCTGCCTGTCCTTAGATCCTGCCTCCAACAGGCCTCAAAGCCAAATACAGATATAACAGTGTGAAAACAGTGTAACACTGTACTTGTCTAGCATACTCCATACTACAATACAATTTGTAGTTGACTGAATTCATGACCCACAGCTCACAACCCTTTTAACACTTATAAATTAATACCCATAACTTCTTGTGATGAGTGCTATCTCTTAGTATATATGCACTATGAACAGCAACTTAAACTCCAAAGACAAAAACTAAGTCTGCCATCAGCTAATATGAATGCTTTGCCATTATGTTCTTTAGTGGTCTTTGTAAGGTGAAAGATGGGAAGAGCACATGACTACCTATCACATGTTAAATTTATAAAGACATCTTGTACATATTACATTTCTAGAGCTAAAACAAAAATAGATAAAAGAAGTGATGCAATTTTATCTACCAATTCATAAAAAGCAAATTAGAATAACAAATTACATTAGCCAAGCTTGGAACAAGTAACATCTTTTTCCCAAAAACTGCCATGTGTTACAATAACGAAGGCTGACAATCTACAGTAATGAAAAACCCAGAAGAGAGTTGTGTGCACAAATTAAGATCCATCCACTGCCATGCTGGAAGTGGTCATCGTAATATCAGCACCAAAGACTGCCAATGTAAGAGTCGATAATCCTACTCATCATACTCCTCTGGAAAAAAACAAACCAAAACACTGCCTATAGCTCCCACACTGGCCATGTTATGCATCTTTTGCATAGATCTACTCTAGGCCATAAAGCAGACTGTGGTCTTCATGCAGCAAAACATCCTTGTCCTGAGAGCTCACAGGGATTCTGCAGGGGCAAAAAACCCTTGAGCAAAAAGCAGACTAGGCAGAGCAGGCAGATGAATGTTAACTTCCCCTCATCTGATCTCTTCCAAATTTATATCTGATGTGGTTCCCTTTGGGGACAGGGAAACTACCTGAATGATCTCTGAACAAATGCAAGACCAAAGGAATTCAAAGGCAGCGGGACAAATGTCTGGCAGAGGTACTAATGCAAAAGGACTGCACACAGCAGTCTACTCAATGACCATTCTGTAATCAGAATAATTTAGTCAAACGATGCAGTTGTTGAATTCTATTCCCACGGGGATTTCAAAAACAAATCATGCCATCAGTGTGCCAGCAATGAGGCAAAGAGGAACAAATCAATAGCCAAACTTCACTATCACACAGTTTAAGGCCACAATACAGTGGAGTGAGATGGGAAAAAGAAATAAAAATAGATTAAAAATGGCATATTGTAGAGTGACACCTAGAATTAATTTTAAGAACACTGAATGAAGATACAGATCTCCTCAGTAATGTGAAGGATTTCAATAAGAAAATAACAAAGTTATTCTCTTTGCAACCTAAACTAGTAGCAAGAGTATGTTTGGAATACACTTACGACTGTAAAAGTCAGTTTTGATACTTTTATAAATGAGGTCTTGGCATTATTATATTAGAACTATTTGAATTCATTTTTTAAAAGTTCTATAAATCTAGTGGATTTATTTTCACTACTCGTCTTTTGCATGGTGCACAATGATGTAATTTACAGACTGGGGTGTTTTTATTAGACAACCTGAGACACAAAGTTGATTTCCATTAAGTGCACTGTAGTGCCCCTGCTCTTCAGAGCATGGATTTTAATCTCTCAGATCAAACTCCCACAGCCAGTTTCTGTCTCGTAGTCCACTGAGGTCAGTCAAGTCTTTCCGAAAATAAGATGCCAGACACTGTTGGTTTGTTTTCCTGTTCTCAGGAAGAAGCATCAAGTGTGTCTAATGTGCTGTTCAGTGCAATAAATGCTGGACAAGATACCATTCCATTTAAGCAAAGCAATATTAAGGGAAAGACCAAGCAGAGCTTTTCATACTACAAGGTCATTAGGTCTAGGAGATGAATTACAGAGTTCAATAAAGCAAGACAGAACACTTCCAATAATTCTGTATCTTAGGATTTGGAAGACACTATAGAGCTCGTAATAGGACCAGGCATTAGTTTAAAATAGCTAGATTAAGGGTTTTTTTCCTCTTCCATTATTTTAGTCAGTGTTTTTATGTTTAGAAATTAGTGGTGTATACAGACTAAAATGATGCTTTCAAGATGAATGTGGTTTAAGGAGCTAGCAGAAGTCATCAAAATGTTACAATTAAATCTTTTGAAATAAATATTCATACCAAGAAGCCACCATAACACATTCTCCAACTTGCAATGTAAGTTGAAGTGAAAGGACCTAGTGAATAGACTCTTCCAAGTGAGCATCACTACATAAACCACTTTTATCCAAACGCTGCATAGCTCAAATCCAGATACATGAGTATTGAGATTATCAGTTATGTTAATTTCTGTTTGCATTGGCAGAAATAATAATGTCAGTTTGCAAATGTAGCAAGGCTCTAATGTCCCTGCCTGTGCCTGGGGCTCCACAGCCCTGTCCATGGCCCAGGACCCCATTCCAGCCCCAGAGGCCATTAGTGCCCCCTGCCCTTGCGAGGCTGTAGTATGCCAGCTCCAGTTGTGACCAGGAACCCTGTCAAGCCAAACACCCCAGTCCCAGCACACCCTTGTCTGCACAACCTTCCCCATTGTATTGGATTTGTGTAGCCCAGTTTTGGCAGCAGGGGGCTACAGGGGTGGCTTCTTGAAAAAACTCGATAGAAGCTTCCTCTGGATCTGATAGGACCAGTGCCATTTGGCTCTGAGATGGACCCACTGCTGAGCAAGGCTGAGCCAGTTAGCAATGGAGGTAATGCCTCCGTGACTAACATTTGAAAAACAGAAAAAGTTACTGCATGGCTGCTAAAACTGCAGCAGCAGAAGAGACTGAGAATGTCTCCACAAACATCTCCACAAACACTAAGGCCAGTAAAGAAGGAGGGGGAGGAGAAGCTCCAGGCCTGGAGCAGAGATTCTCTTGCAGCCACTGGTGCAGCCCACAGTGAGGCCCTGATCCTGCAGCCATGGAGGCCACAGTGGAGCAGAGATCCACCTGCAGCCCATGAAGGACCCCACACTGGAGAAGGTGGATGCCTGAAGGAGGCTGTGACTTTGTGGGAAGCCCAAGCTAGAGTAATTTCCTGGCAAGACCTGTGGACCCATGGACAGAGAGGAGCCCATGTCGGACTAGGTTTGGTGGCAGGGCTTTGTGACCTCTAGGGAGTGACTCATGTTGGGGCAGCTCATGAAGAACTGTAGCCCTTGGGAAGGACCAATGTTGGATAAGTTCATGAAGGACCAGATCCCATGGGAGGGAACCGCTCACTGTAGCAGAGGGAAGTGTGATGAGGCATCCCTCAGAGGAAGCAGCAGCAAAGTCCATCTGTAATGAACTAACAATAACCTCCATCCCCTGCACTGCTGTGGGGGAGGAGGTAGGGACCCAGGAAGAAGGGAGGTGTGGGGGAGGATTCAGTTTTTATTTCTCATTCCCTTAGTCTGTTTTGATTGACAGTTAATAAATCAAACCATTTCTCCCCAAGTCTACTTTATCTGTGACAGTATTTTCTGAGTGATCTCCCTGTTCTTATCTTGACTCGTGAACCTTTCATTATGTTTCTCTCTCCTTGTCCATTTGAGGAGGGGAAGTGACAGAACCCTGGCAACCAGCCAGGGTTTAACCACCACTCTCATCCACTCCAGCCCCTATTCCAGGCCTAATCCTAACCCTCTACTCATATCTCCCAGATCCTCAACCCCAGAGAACTCTCTGACAGTAAATGCTGCAATTTGTTTATACTCTACATTTTGAAATTGCATAAGTAATCTGCATGTGAAGAGCACATGGGAGCCCAATCAACCTCTAAAGCTGAGACTATGTGATTTCTGTCTTCTTTGGTTTCCCCAAGGGTGAAAAAAGAAATGGCAACAGCTTCCTGCTAGCAAAAAAAGAGCATGGGAGAATTACCCGATCTGCTTTCAGACAATTTTTCTTGTCAACAAGTGAGAATGCTCCAAACCAACTCCTAAATTTAAGAGTTGTATGTTGTAGGATGCTATGATTTTTTTACCTTTTTCTGGTCACCTCAACAATATGCAACTCTCATGTTGCTAATTATTTTATTGTTTTAGTACAGTATTCTACTCTTTAAAAAATCCTCAAATATTGCTTTACTAATATACCTGCACTGGCAAGGTCACTGCTGTTTCATGTCTGGGACTCTGCTCACTGGACATTGCTAAAACCACCCAGTAGCACACTGGTCTTGCAAAGAAAAAAAAACCCCAACCACTTAAAAAAATATCAAGGCAACCGAGTGTATTTTCCCTTTTGATATCTTAGAGGTTTTATCTCAATTTTTTATAAATGAAGTATAACACAGTCTCTTCTGATTTTCCTCTTCCTCCTCCTCCTTTTTTTTTCCAGTGAAGACCAAAGCTTGTGAAAGATGCAGGATGAGAATTCAGACTATCTATTCAGAGAGAATCTATCCTCTTCCATTTAACACCAGGAACACTCCAACTCTTCTTTGCAAGGATCATATCCATAGGGGAGGAAAAAAGAAATCAGTTCAAGGAAACAGTTCAACCTTGAGCTTTGCTAACTCTCTCCCAGTGATGCTAATTATTGCCAAACTTGACAAATCTTCTCATGACAGTGTCACATTGCTATTAGAAAATACATTAAGAGCCAAGCCATAGGAAAGTGGTCATTGCAACAAACAGCTCATTAACCACGGCTTTGGGTACAATATAGACTAAAATTACTTTTCCATTAATTAAAAACAACAAAGAATTTTTGAAGCTTAGATTGATCTTTTCCTTCCCCACTCCACCAGCAGAAATTACTTGCATTCATTGAGAAAGAAAAAATTTTTAGCAAAAAGCAACAACGTATTCTACAACAAAACACTCCCCAAATCAGAAGTCCATAAATTATATCAAGTTTTATCCTCTGGTATGATCTGAAACTTAAGTGCAGAGCCTTAAAAATACATACCGAACACACTAAAGTGAAACATCAAACCTAGGCATTTTTACTTTAAATTATTTCCCTCAAGTTAGACCAGAATAAAAATCACTTGAGAAAGCTGGATTGAAAAAACCCACATGCATTGACTTCAGCTGCTGTTAACTCAATTCCGAAGTTTTAAATATGTATATCTACAGTAATAACTTCAAACTGACAGTTTCCATTAATTTCTCACACTTCAGACAAATGCCTGCTATCTATATGGGTAGACAGACACAGTCACCAGGACTGCTAAGGACAAGAGAAAAAGGAAATTTTACAGTATTAATATTTAGATAAGCCAAATCTTGAACAGAGTTCTACTGATGTTATAATAAAGTTGTAATTTAGATGCACAAACTGATGCAAACTCAAACGCTACTGCTGTATACTTTGTTATGTACCTGTTGGCAAAGTACCTTCAACATAATTACGGTAAAAATGACTTAAGCTAATTTTATCCATTTGGCTTGTACATCATGATGAAAACAAAGCACAGAAGTTTGTATGGACATGCACCAAAAGGAAACTCTGATAATATGGCATGCTTGAGGCCTTTCATTACCAACAAGGAGTGGTTATATTCCTAAACCTCTAAACAATTTTTGTTTATTTTTTTTTAAGGAAAAGGATAAACCTGAACTTTCTCAGAGGCAAAGGAGAGCTATTAGATAAACAGCTGATGATTTGCATCCTCAGTTGTACTGCTCATTTAACAGCACTTCACTGAAGGCTTTAACTTCTGTTTGTGCCCAAGTTTTAACCTTCACAGATACTCCTCCAACTGACTCATCCAGGTTTAGAGATGCTATCAGATCATTGAGTTGTATTTTAGAAATCACCTTTCACTTCCATCAAGGCTGGGAACCATCTACTTTGAAAGGAAGCTACTGGCACAAATAAGTATTATTCTGAATCTGTACAATACCCTTCCTCCCATCTCCCCAAGGACAAGCAAGTACTACCACAACAGACAACAGATTAGCATATTTTGTATTAACATACACACACAAAAACAAAAAAGAAAAACAAATACCCAAACCCACAATAAAGAAACCCAAAAAACACACATCAAAAAAGCAACCCAAGTGGAAGCCTCTTCATACACATACAAGCAAATCAATGCTGTCCGTTTTCAGCACGACAGCTTTACAACAGTGCTGCTGCATTAATGTAACAGAAATGAATCTCACAATAGCTAATGCTAACAACATGCAAACCAAACCAATACATGTACATCACAGAAAAGCTTTTGTTGCAGTGTATACTGAAAGTAATGCATACATGACAAATATAAAGCAGCAGTTTTATCTTCATTATCAAAGTCCTAAACAAGAGTTAATCTGTCTGGGAAAAACCTTGAAAAGTAGCAGGAAGATAACGCAACACTGTTATTCCGATACTACCCACAGGTGAAAATATATTTAATACTCAGTATTTCAGGCAGTGTGGACTTTCAGTGGGTTGACCAATTTCACAGCTGAGAGCCATCTATGCAGTGATTTGTACTACTGGAACAGACTCAAGCTATCTCTGATCATCAATTACCTGGTTAAGAAAAACATATTTAGAATAAAAAATTTATTTTTCTAGAACTAGGTTTGCCTTGAGTCATTTTAAGGCACAATTTCACAGTTTATATACATTGATATGTACTGATTCACTCTTGAATCATCAGTTTAACAGTGTTCGGAATGGAGCTGCAACATAGAAATCATACATATGAAACAGGTATGGGGCGGTAAAAGCAAGAGGACAGAACACATTAAAAAAACCACAGAAGCTTACAGCAACTTCAGCTGTATCTTAATATACATTCAAAAACTCATAAACCACCATAATTAAGTGATAGCTTTCCATGTGCATGCACTGTGATGTCATTCTTAACCACACACAAACTGTTACAGAAGACCTTTGCCCATTTTAGTGAAAAGGATGGATGTCAACCTTCATTCAATTGACAGGGAACAGAAGACACTAAGTGGTTCCTTAGCTTTGGACACAGCACTCCAGCAACTGCAGCTGCTTCATTCTCCTTTAGGGTTACCACTGGAGGTTTGGAAACAGTCCATGTTTGGGATTCTGCTTTGCTGGTGAGGTGTCCCGAATTTAAGTCTTGTAAAAACTGTGAGAGTCCAAGTTTTGTTTTTTGCTCTCCCTCACCCTGAAATCAAGTGAAGGCTTTAAGGTCTTCCTAAAATAAACTCAATGCATTATCTCTGTGTTTCTGTGCAGTAATGTTTGAATTCTTGTTAAGTTTTGAAGGCAAGTTCCCAAGAGCATGAAGATATTGAAAGTTGTATTTCAATCTGCCTGCTGACAGTGCAGGTTGGGGTCACCTCCTTGAAACCAGATCATAATGAGAGAGAATAAATCTCCAGTGGGAGGGCCCTCAAAGTTCTATGCATTCATCCAGACAGAAACATTGTTTAATTGCCTCCATCACTGCTTCAAGCTCATTTGAACAACACAATCACTCGAATTCCTAAAGTGTTTACTTATGTTGTGAAATTTTGCCCTTCATTGCTGATTTTTTGCTTTCTTAAAAAGTGGAATTGTTTCTATTGCAGTCATCCTTTTCATGACATCTGTGTTATCTCTGCTGCTGCTGTCCAAACTACTCCAACATTTACCTGCTTTCTTAGAAGCCAAAGAAGGAAATTTGTTCCTGTCACGTAAAAAACCAGAAGACCTCACTGTCGTGTTGTAGTATGACATTCCAACACTAATGTTAATTGAATGAAATCTGTTTGTGAAAGCTGAAGAACTGATATCATCAGATTTAAAAGCCAAAGAAAAACAGGATAAAGTCATTACGGCAAACTCCAATCCTTAAACAGCAGAGTTACATATGTCTGGTCCTTGCTTTCCTCTCTGAATAATCACAGAGTACGAGGAATTAAAAAAAAAAAGCCTAACTAGTTTCCAAGTACTGTTTCAATTATTTCTCCTTTTTTTCCCCCTCATTGTTAAGAACTCATAAACATGATAAAATAATCTGATCTTTCCAAGACATTTTTTCCAGCTTGATATTAAGGAATAGAAGGATGCAACTTTTCTAATGCTCGTTTCTACCATGCTGCTTGCATCTCTCTGTCATCTCTGTTTTCCCAACAGTAGATGGCACTAGTAATTTCTATATTCATTACAATACCAAGGGGGTTTGTTGTTGTTTTTAATATCCATGTTTACATTTTCCTGACTATATTCTATGGGTTTCTTTCATAAGTCATCATTACAAATTCTGCTTGTGAATTTCAATTTATTAGCATGTGCTTCATTTAGTGCATGCATTCAAGTGTTTGGAATAATCTTTCTAAAACTATAGCTTGATACAAGACCAAACCACTATTTTCTGCTTGAACTTTATTACTTCACTGAAATCGCATTAATTCAATGACTGCAACTTGGATTTTTAATTACTGTCCTGAAATTGCATTAATTTCATAATTACATTTTGGATTTATGCTAAAAATACTCCTGTTTTCAAATAAATTACTTTTATCACATAACTCTAAAATGTTTCACAGCCATCTTAGCTCAGCATATACATTTAAAATGCAGAAACCATTTGTCTATGGCAGCAGCTCTGCTGATGTTTGGGACAATGCTTTATTTTACCCTTATCTACAGGTTCATACTTTTTTGTGCTATTCCAATCTTAATTATATAAATGTAGTTGTATCTTTTTAAAAATAAATATATATATACACACACATGCAAACTCATACACATATACACATACACTTTCCTATACAAGACTATCAAGAATTCAGCTTTGATTGACAAATGTAGGACACAATTCTTTTGTTTCTCAAATTCAGCCACCACCACTACTAATACCAACCTTAAAATACTTCAGAAAAAACCACACATCTTTATTTTTCCATTGTGGATATATTTATTTAGCTGATCACCACAAGTTCCTTTCATATTCTGTGGGGATACACAAACACTTTGGGGATGTGTTTTAGTTGATTACATTTGGTCATTTGAATTCTACATTTAATTTCATACTGTTACAAAGAAATTTAGGATTAATTTAGCAAATGTATGACTATTTTAGCAAATACTTTCATTTTACCAGAAACAAATACCTGCATATAGTTGAAAACAGATTGCAAGTGACTCCAAGATAATGATTATAAACAAAAAAGACTGAAAGGATATGATTCCTTGGAATCACCATTTCAAAATTCAACATAATACACATTTCAGCGCACTGGGTAAAAGCATCACTAATCTAAAATGAAAGACTGTTGCTCATGACCTACACTCACATGGATTGCTGAACTATTGAGCTCAGAGATCAATTGGCTTCCTGAATCTCAAGAACACGTACGACAGGAACTCGCAGCACTCAGATCAATGGGTTTCCTTTCTCTCTACAACATCCGATATGCGTATGAAGTTAATGTGCATCCCCGCTCCCACCCTAAACTAATGATCCCCAAGTTCCTGATGGTGTGAGGATGACCCAAGTTTAGCTCCTCCTGTACAGACTCTGCCACCTTCACAGACGAGAGAAAAATGAGAACAGTCATGGCCACTGAAATAACAAAAATAAGTATGACAGAAATAGATAAAAGGAAGATGAATGCCACAATTGTGAAGCTCATGAGGTTTTCAAAGCTGGTATAGATCTGAAGTCACAGTAGATGTTTTCTGTTTGTTATTGGTCTATGGCTTCTGGGGAAAGGAAGAAGAAGAAAAACAAATAAATTGATGTTTTATTTTAAAACATTTAGAATGAGGAAAGCACAGGGACATTGTATAACAAGTTATTGGATCTTACAGATGAGTATCTCTGAACTTGTATTTCAGCCCACTCCAACATGCTGACCTTAAGGTCAGCAGATTGTAGTGAAGTCACTTGTGGCTGTACTGCTCTTAGACCTAAATCAACAGAAATCCATCTTACAACCAGAAAATGACTGCTTTAAACAATGAGTGATTTGCAGTGAATCTAAAAAAATAATCAGAGGTACTGTTGAATAGCCTATATCCTAGTGATGTTTCAGGTGTTGACAAGACAAGAGGGATGGCTTTGGTTGACAGTGGTCTGCTGCAGCCAGGCTGTAGAAACAGAGTATGCACATCCTTCATTCTGCACTGAAAGGTGGCATGGGCAGCCTCCTTCTCCTTCATTCCCCTTTTTCTGTTCAGATCATGGCTACCCCTAGCCCTGCCTTTGGCAGATCACAAACCTGTTGGCACTTTTATATTTCTCATTTGGAAAAGGCTAGGAGTTTTTTCGTCGTTAGCTTTGTTTTTAATATAAATGGAGTTTCAAGCTTATCAAATCTCCATTGTTAAAAGCCCTCTGGGGATATTCTGCAAAACAGAATCATTGGAAATATTTTTGCTTCCGTCTTTCTACTCTATTTGTCGTCTCTCATTTCAATAATATACATCTTTAGAATAATTCTGCTTTTATTCCCAGACGACAACAGTAAGAAAACAAAACCAATCAAGAAGCCAAAGCACAAATGCAAATTTGGTACATTCAGTACATCTGTACTTCAAGCTGCAATTCCCTCTGAATTTAAAAAACAGGAACATGAAATTTGTGGCTTTTAGAATTGTAACATTACCAAAACAAAAGAAATCAAGATCAGGAAAAGCTGGAAAGGTCTGCTTAATGTTTGCAATCCTTTACAAATTAATTGCAATGTGCCGCAACCTCTTAATTTAAACTCATTCAATGTCTTAACAATCAGGTTCCTTGTAATTCTACACATAAAACAAAGTGTCCCATATAGTCCCATACCTCATTGTTTTTATAACAAATTTGCCCAAATTAATACAAACTTGAACATTAGTCTCTACTTTGTTTTAACATGATCACATATGAAACTTGCAACAAAGATACAGTATGTACTTGGAGTAGTTCAGAAATGTCACATGATCAAAACAGTACAATCAGAACCTTCAAATGGTTAAAAACTCTTAATATTCTACATGCTTTCTATTCTTCCCATTCTGGCATGACAATCTTAGGTGATATCACAAGTATCTCCTAGAATATGCAGCTATAATTAAGATCTATAATTAAAGATCTTTGAATCAACCTAACTGTAAGTGTAGATATATATACTATATCTATAGTTTATATCTATCACTATAGTTTATATCTATCACTATAGTTTATATCTATCACTATAGTTTCTAGATTTCAGTACAACCCTGGGTTAAATGTTAACTAAGGAATGAATAGTGTTTAAGCAAGAGAAAACTTGGGTGGATCATAGCGACTGTTGAAATAAATACATGGAAGTTGATGCTAGAAAGAAAAGATTATCTTCCCCTTTTCTACAAAATGACCTTGAACTGCAGTAACACAGATTCTGGTTAGAGAGCTGTAAAAAAGACACTGCTGGTATATGAGAGGCACCAGAATGGACAGCCTGGCTATAAAGACTATGGAATTTCCATTACTTAAAATGGAAAAGAAAGAGACAGATAAATATGTCAGGAAGTACACAGGTATAGTTGACCTTGTCTCCAGATAAGAAAGGGGCTAGATGAACTCTCAAGTTCCCAGACAACCCTCTCCTTATTTTATTTCTAAGTAATAGACACACTATTTTAATGTTGGGTTTTTAAAGTGTTTTTAAATACTTTAATGACAATGTAACTGTATTTCTCATTTCTAAATTATTTTAGCAGAAACTTCTATTATGCTTTCACTGAAGAATTCGTAAGTCACTGAATTATTTTGTTCCCATGAAAACAAAACTCAAACCCTAAATAAAGCCTTATAATGATTTTTTTCTACACGAAACAGTGTTTCTTTTTTCTGTTTCTCTGAAAACTTACATATGTGCACATGTTGTCATACAACTATGTGGTTTACACTATGTCCCCTAACTGAAATGCTGTTTACTAAATATTAGTCTTTGCACTGAATTTTGAAGGGAGTACTAGTTTCCCCCTAGGGCTCTTTATCTTATCACCAATTTGAGTAGAAACAGAGCATCTGCTTTTTAAGATTACAGCGTGTTAATAAGTTTCAGCATATAAGAAGTCTCATTAAGTGAATATTACTTGTGTTTCCATAAGTTAGGCACACACACAAGTCTACTGGTGGATCACAATCTCTATGAAGTATGTTTGAGTGTATTTCATTATCTTGTTGCTTTTTTTCTACTGTAAAAACAGAACATTAAGGAGTGAAATCTTTCAAATATTTACACATTTAAGCTATTTATCTTTGGCTAACTGGCACTATTCTAGAGTCTTATCACCCTCTCTCTGCAGAAGTGAACAATATCACTTTATTTACACATCTACTTTTTATCACAGAGCTGCCATCTGCATTTCTGTGAAAAGTCTCATTTCACTGATTTTGAGCCATTCTGATTGTCTGGGGTTTAGAAGCAAATATTTACACCCTCTATTCCCCAAACCATACATTCTTTGTAACATTAAAATCTTTACTCCTTCACTTCAAAACAACAACAAAAAAATCTGAAAGCAAGACATAGCTGTGCCAAATTTCAGAGACATCTAGAGACATCTTAAAACTTATTTGCACAGAAATTCGCTTAATTTCACCTGTCCAAGCCAGGTGTAGATTGGAGCTAATCATATGAATTGCAGAGATTCAATCAAACTTTCATTCCACAGTCAAAATCTTTCAGTTAATTAGGAGTGGGGAAAAAAGTTTCATCACCAGGTAATACTTTAATTTCGCTACTACCTCAAGGATTCTGGTTACTTCTTTCATTTTAATATGACATGTGTCATATTAAATGTGTCAAAGAAGTCCGTGAAGTGTACTCTTGTTAAAAACTGAATTTGGCATAAGAAATTTGTAGCATCAAGTTACACTGATGCTGAAGAAGGCACTTTTGCCTCCATCTTTCTCCTGTCCAAATTATGAGAACTTGTAAGGATCATTCTTCTAGACCTTGCTCTTTCAGCAAAGGTTTCAGCTTGTGACTACCTGACCCCAAATGACTCTTCCCTGCTTGCAGCCACAATTGAATTCACCCAGCCAGGCTGAAGTTTTTGCTTTACATAAATTACCTAGAGAAACTATCTGAAACTATGAGTGCAACAGTAGCAGCAGCAATTCTTCTCATCCTTTCATAACACATATTAAATGTCTTCTTAATTCTTCAGGGAAGTTACTAAATCTTAAAGCACACAAAAATGTAAACAACATCCATTATGTATCTTATTGATTACCATGGCTCCAAAAAATCGAGATTCTCAAATCACTTTCTTCACTGAAACATCTTTACTCACAGGATAGGATCATATCTTAGTCAAAATTACTCTGATTTAGTAATCCATTTCCAGCCCTTGCCGTGTATCACATTTAAAAGAAATTTCTTTGATTGATCATCTAAATGACAAGCTTGTGTTATTAAAGCAAGTAGTTATGAACACTTAAAAGACTTACATAAGAATTTTAACTAGACTCTGGTGGTTTTGTTAACACTGTATAGTTAATAAACCCTGAAGTATCCTGAATATACTGTCACATTTTTTCCAGATTTCAGGGAAATCTACCCAGTGAGAAGCTATATCTGTATTTGACAACAGTGAACACATTCATTTGATTCGTCTCAGCAATTCCCATTGAATGCAACAGCCTTTCAACCATTGATTGTGTTTCTGCAGGCCTATGGAAAAGAATAAGCCAGGATATTCCTGCTTGCAAGTCAGCTTCTTAATTTCCAGATCAAGACCTGAGATCTCAGTTGTGACCTTACATTCAAGAGTAGTGCACATTTTGATTAACCTCTGTCTTCCCTCTTAGGCAGCTGACTGTGGCGCTGCACGACAGGCTCCAAGTACACTGCTGCTCCTGCAGTGCACAGCGAGCATCGGTGCGTCTGCTGCCATGTCTTGCCTATGACCCACTGAAAATGCCAGATGCAGATGCACTTCCCTGGCTCTTTGGGATAAGGATACCCAAAATAAAACGATAAAGGAAAATAAGGGATATCTATGTGAAGGATTTGGGAAATAGGGAGGAAAAGTGCAAAAGCTCCTCAAACTCGGTTTTCACAGAGCTTTACTCCGCCCTACCCACAAGAACTTTTGTGCAACTACAAATGAAGCAAAGCTGCAGCCAGAACTTGAAGAGCTGATCGTTGCTTAAGCGAAAGACTGATAATGTTTTTCTAAGTAGTTCTGATATGAGAGCAGTTAATACTGCTTGTGCTTCCCTGAAGCACAACAGATTTGGTTGGTTTGGTCCTACAGCTCCTACTTGGGAATAATTTCCTATTCAGTCAGCGTGAGTCATGTCTGATTTGGACACGCGAATTTTAACCTAACAATACATTTGTATTCTGTGTGCAAAAGGAATCTGGTGTCAATTAAATCTGTAAAACAAAAAAGGACCAACACTGAGGAAGATCCAACAGCTCAGTCATGTCAGGCAGTCTCTCCCTCTGGAAACATGTGACCTAATTACAATTCTAATAAAATTAAGCATGAACATTTCATTACGAAGCACTTAAAAAATAACAAAAAATCCCAAAAGCACACATATTCTTGCTGAAAGTAGCTGTACTCCTCCAGACTGCCTTGGTTTATATTTAATGTCTCCCAACTCAACTTCCTTGAGCAAGTGCAAGGTTAGAATTGTAAAGAGACCAGGGTAATACTGTCAGGCTGACACTTTCATTCCATTACAAAGCTCATGTGTAGATTTTATTATGGGAAAGCTGTTTGGGCCTTTAAAAACTCATTGTAAGCTAATACCCATTATTCACAGTAACAATTTTGAAGAAAGTATATCCTTGGAGTGAAAACCATTTTGTGCAGTACTGGGCAGTTAAATAATGAACTATTTAGCTAAATTAAGAAAGTACTAGCATAAAGTAGGAAAAAAGAATTCATAAATTTGCTTATGTATGCTTTTCTCAGTGAGCAGAATACAAACTGTTAACATCATGATTCTTCAGTTACTCTCATAGAACTACTTAATTCTTCACCCTTTCTTGTTAGATGTGGTAAGTGTAAAGCAATGCCTCATCCAAGAAGAGAGCACTTTCAAATGTTCTGTAAAGAACTGTTTTCAAAATAAATTCATTCTACATTTATATGCCCAGTTCCTGAAAAAAACTTTGGGTTATATATTGGCAGATAGGAAGAGAGGAGCTCAGCAGCACTGCTGAGAGGAGGAACCAGCCTGCTGAGTGCTAATGCCTCAGCCTCAGAGAAATGTGAAGCCCCTCTCCAGAAGGCTTTGCTATGCAGGGCTGAGCTCGCTGCCTCAGTGGAGTCCAGGGACTGCGGAGAATTAAGGACTGGAACAACAATGTCAAAGATGTTGAGTGCTTCACACACACCCATAACATCTTGTACGTGTGTTTTGCTGGAAACAGCTGAGCACACATCCCCTGGACTAGGGCCAGCGCTAGGAATCAGTCAGCAAACAAAGCATGGGAAGCAGAAGAAATGCTGCCTCCCTTTGCCTGACCAGGGCACCTGGAAACGTCAGATGGAGACCTCTGTCAACACTCAGCACTTCTGTGCTCTCATCAGCTGAGAGGATGAGACAAGGTCAAGGGAATACAATTCAGACAGACCTGACAAAAAGAAATCAGCAGGTATCCCAGTACACACACCCTGGTGCATTTACATGACACAGATCAGGGGAAACTGCCCTGCAGAGCCAATGTGGCTGCCAGAGAGGGATCAACAGCTTCGCTCACAAGAGCAAAGTGCATTTTGGAAAAGCCAGAAGCATTCAATTCAGCAAGGCCCAGAAAAGACTGTGGTACAGTGATAAGACTACAGGAGTCTGAGGCTATTTGTTATTCATTAAGATGTTACCCAAAACAGAGGAAGGGAAAAAACAAACATCTGAAGAGCAACATTTGGTTCAGAGCTATGCAAGCATGGAAGACTTTTCCTCTGACTTTACAGGATTCAGAAACACAGCAGAAGTTCTGTTTCCCTAACTAGACTTTATTAAAAGCAAAGAAATAAAATTTTGATAAAGTATTTAAAAGCTTTTGCTGCTTTCCTTCCTGCTTGTCTAATGTGCAAGACTATTAAAGCTGCAGTGACAGCTATTCCAACCCAATAACAGAACAGTACAGAAACATGCCTAGCAATAAATCCAGCCTTCATAGTTGAGGATGCACTGAAAATACAATTTTGTACAAATCTGACATTTTCCCATTGTTATTGGGGCAGTCAGTTTATGTCCACTATTAATACGTAGAATTTAGAGTGACTCTGTCTTTTACCATGATGTAACAGTCAGTAATAAAAAAAAATATATTGTTTTTCCTTTCAGAAGGTAAAAGCAACATATATATTACCATCAAAGTTGCACTTTCAGGACTTAGAATAATCAAATCCATTACCCTCAGGATCACTCCAGAGAACACTCATTACTATGGGACTAGGTTTGCGGTTTTCTAATCTCCTCTTCTGCTATACATTTTAAGGCCTTAATATTCACTGCATTTGTATTGTCAAATGGGACATCTTTACACTAAGATAACAGGTACACTAGAATTGTATCCCTATGGCATGCTGCATCCCAACACGTGTGCCAAATTAAAGCTTTTTCTATACATCATCCCATGCCATCCCTTTACCATAGTAAAGGCCTTATTGCAGACACTTCAGCAGGACAACATACCTTGAGAGCTGCAGCCCAAGTTCTGCTGCAGTCTCCTGCTGTGAGGATGGGAGAGCTGGCATGCAGACCCAAACTCTGTGCTCATCTGCAAAAGACTGCCTCAAACATGGAATCCATTGACTTCTGACTGCTCCTTCTGTGTTCTGAAACTTATCTGTGTGAATATGCTGTCACAGACTTTTTCTTAAAAAAATGGACGCTCACACATACTCGCAAACACACTCTGCTGAGGTAAACTGACTCTGTGGGCAAGTCTCATTCTCTTCATTCTGGCAAGGTCCATCTTAGTAGGAACAGAAATAATACAAGAAGACGTGTGAGGCACGCTTTCCCTTTCCTCATTGCTAGAATAATTTTTCTTCTAAATAAAAATCTGCAATATTTTACAACCTCCTATAGGGTATGTACAAACTTCAGTCACTAGAGTACTATCCAGTTATAAATTTTGTGTGGCATGCTAGGCAGACATGCTTAAAAATGGACTGGATTATTATCTTCGTATCTAACTACCACACTTGCTAAATAACATTTACAGTGTCTCTGTTGTGCATCATGCAGTCAAAAGAAACTGAAGATGACTTACTGGGGTAGTTCACTGAAATCCTAGTCCTGTTCATGGGCTGTCTTTAAATTAATTTTACTCATGATCTGCTATTAGAAGAGTGCTCCAAATCTAGAAAGTTTCATCACAATCCAGTGTGCTGCCTTAGGCAGGGTAAGATGCTATGTGATCTCTTGGTCTAGTGTCACCCCTAGTCTAAAATGTCTTTAAATGACTCATTGCAATCAGGCAAATATTGCCATAAGCAATCGGCAAACAAAGACAGCCACAAAAGCCCTGAAGTATCTATATCTGATGAACTACTTATTTAATCCACTCTTTGGTAACAGAAGATAGTAAAATGACGTCCCCAATTACCTACATTGTGGAGAACATGGCAGATTGGACATGGGAAACTATAGGCCAGTCAGCCTCACCTCCATCCCTGGAAAAATGATGGAACAACTCATCCTGGATGCCATCTCAAAACAGATGAAGGAAAAAATGGTTATCAAGGGGAGTCAACATGGATTCACCAAGGGGAAATCCTGCTTGACCAACCTGACGCCTTCTATGAGTGCATAAC
>WBNH01002681.1:97920-157897 GCA_013401255.1 Urocolius indicus | reverse complement strand
ACTAGAAGTAATGGACAAGAGCTGGAACACAAAGAGTTCCACTTACACTTCAGAAAAAAAAAAACTTTCCTGTGAGCGGAGCCATGGCACAGGCTGCCCAGGGAGTTTGTGGAGTCTCCTTCTCTGAAGGTTTTCAAAACTCACTTGGACACATTCCTGAGTGATCTCATTGAGTTGAAAATGATTTGGGTTGGACTAGATAATCTTCAGAGTCCCCTTCCAATCCCTACTATTCTGTGATTCTATGATTCTGTGATTTTGCATCTTCAAACTTGGCGATTTCTGGTCTCCTCACTGACCTTACCATGTTTCCTAGTCAAGTTATTGTATATAGAAGCAGGATTTCTCTCCTGCAATCCCTCCAAGAAGGCATCACCACTCTGACAATCTTGCTTTAAATGGCCTTAAAATGTTGGACTCTAAACTTCTTGTGTTATAAGAGATGGAGATATGTAGCTTTTTGGTTTTATCTCTGGTGCAAACACTCAAGGAATTTTTACCATGCACATTTGTTTCTTTTGCATCCTTTTCTCTCAATTATTTCAGCCTATACCTTTTGCATTTTTCTGTACCTGCAATTATACTTTTTCCCCATGTACTCTACCTTCTCCTGCCTTTGTAAAATCCCTTCTGAAACTAAGCTCTTTCACAAAGTTGAAAACAGGGGCTATTATTATTGTGTAACTGCTTCTCAAGCTCCTCTTGCCACTACCTCTATATCACCTCAAACTTGCATCATGTGTACACCTGGGAGTCCTCCATGATAGTTTCTCACCATACATGCTAGGCTTGATTAAGAGGTTATCCTCAATCCCACATCTTTCTTCCATCTTCACTGGGATTTACCACAATCTTATTAAATGAATCAATAGATTCTGAAAAGCCAGTGAAATCTATCTGTTGACAATTAGGATATGATCAGTAACATTCCTCCACTCCTGTACAGGAAGTCAGTAGCCAACACTATGGAACACAAGGGTTTAAATTTGTACTAAAAGTTAAATTTAAAAAGCAAACAAAAATATTTAAAACTAGTTTTCCATAACTTTTTATTTTGTCTAAGGTCTCAACAGTATGAAAAAGATCCCACCCACATTGTAATGTTCAGATGACAGCCTGGACAGCCATTATCGTTTTGTGGAATGAAAGGGAACCGATAAATAGATTGGAAGAAAAAAGAAAAAAAAAATCATTTGAGCCTCACATGTAATTGGGCTTTATGTTCACAGACAGATTTACAGAGGCATTACCCACAGAGGTAAAAAAAATCCACACCCCAGAGGAGTTTCATAAAAATGTCAGCAGTGAACTATTGAAATCAAACTTTCATGGCAGGTTTCAGGATTACATTAACGGTAGAAGAATATGAGTGACCATAAGTTTTGCCCTTAACAGGTCACGTAAACACAGTGAAGAGCTATTAGAGTGAACTAGCTGCTGATGCCATGTTTAAACCACAAATTCCTGGACAGCTGATTTTTCTGTCATAACTGAATGAAAGACCTTGTCAGGCAATGCTTTGGATTCCTGATTGGTTTAAAGTGAATTAACATTTACCATTCTGGAAGACTGGAACAAAACTGAATCTTTTGCTGAAGATCATTTTATCTGCTATGCCCTACACACTAAAAGACATGCAAGTAAAACTCTTTAAAAAGACACATAAGAGAAAAAAATTAAAAAAAGCCTCCAAAAAACTCTGCAGAACCCTCTGAATTCATTCAGAGACTGGCCTGTCATCCTTAAAACATAAGTTTGGCAGGCGAACAAAATAAACACAAGTCTGGCAGAACTAGCCCACTTGGGAGAATAAGGAATAAAATATGATTGCTCATTCTGGAGAGGTGGGGAGAGGAAGGGTTATAGCTTGTGAATTTTGGAACTGACCCATGGAGTTGGGTAAAAATGAGAACATTTGGAGACATGAAATGAAACATATTAAAATAAATAAGAGAAGGATATGTTTGAGTCATTGGATTTTGTTAAATGAGAAAGCTACTCCCATCTGGCTCAATGATGGAAGGATGCCTATGTATCTATTGCAGATTTGAAGTTCAAAATGATCAAGAAAGAGTCATGTCATTGAGCAATGCATCACAGAAGGCTCTTTCCTTCATTTAATCTATTTGAAAGGGAATGTAAGAAAACATCTACACAGTAGTGTATACAGCAGAAATCTATGTGTATTTTGAAACCTGAGAAAAGTTTTAAGATATCAAGATTTGCTAAAGATCAGTATTATTAGATTCATGAAAAAAAATTCTATGATGGATATCCCATAAATACTGCCTCTATCACATTGTTTCAAGAACAAAAAAAAAAAAAACCCAAAATAAAACAAAACCCAAACATGTGGAAAAGAAAAGAAATTCCAGTTCATTGAGGTGTTTGAGCACATCACTGAGAAAAAGTCACAATTTTTCTTTTGGTGGGAAGACAGGCAGAAAACACAATTAATGTAATCTAGATACATCCATCTCCCTCAGATACTCTTAACAACTTTGTTGCCTCAGTTTTCACTGCCAAGGCCCTTGGGAAGCCTGGTCCCGGGAGTACAGTATATTTGTCTGGAGAATGGAAAACTTTCCCTTGATGGACAAGGATGAGGTTAGAGACCTGTTGGGCAAGCTTAACACCCACAAATCTATGGGACCTCAACAGTATGCACCCATGAATGCTGAGGTAGCTAGTTGATGTTATTGCTAAGCCATTCGCCATTTCCAAGTGATCATGGAGGACTGGGGAGGTGCCTGAGAACTGCAGAAAGGCCAATGTCACTCCAGTCATCAAAAAAGGTAAGAAGAACCTGGGAAACTACAGGCTGGTCAGCTTCATCTCTATCCCTGGAAAAGTGATGGCACAACTCCTCCTGGATGCCATCTCAAAACACATGAAGGAAAAGATGGTTATCAGAGGGACTCAACATGGATTCACCACGGAGAAATCCCGCTTGAACAACCTGATGCCTTCTATGAGAATATAATTGGCTGGCTAGATGAGGGGAGAGCAGTGAATGTCATCTACCTTGACTTCAGCACGGCTTTTGACACTGTCTCCCATAACATCCTCATCAAAAAGCTCAGGCAGTGTAGCTTGGATGATGGACAATTAAGTGGATCGAGAATTGGCTGTTTAATATCTTTATCAATGATCTGGATGATCCAGTAATGTGCCCTTGTAGCCAGCAAGGCAAATCGCATTCTGGGACGCATCAACACAGCTTGGCAATGCTGTTTTCCATGGTGTTCAGTGATAGTAATGAAAAGCTGGAACACAAAAAGTTCCACTTAAACTTAAGGAAAATCTTCTTTACTGTGACAGTGAGGGAGCCCTAGCACAGGCTGCCCAGGGAGGGTGTGAAGTCTCCTTCCCTGGTGGTTTTCAAAACCAGCCTGGACATGCATCTGAGTGACCTCATCTAGACAGACCTCCTTGAGCAGGGGTGCTGGAGCAGATGATCCTTAGTTGTCACTTTCAACACCTACCTTTCTATGATTTTCCCCTGCAGTTTCCTCTTAGTCTAATCAGTGTTTATTTCTCCCCACTTTCAGAATCTGAATAGATGACAGCAGTATGAATTACAAAATTGTCATTATATGCTACTAATCTATTTGTAGAATTACTATTGGCCCCAATTCTGGAAGGACTGAAGGATATTGTCTATACTCAAGGTTAAAATGGATAAATGAAGTTGCTATTGATGATCACTGTCTTACACTGGAGACTAAAAGCAAAAGGGAGAATTTGAAAAAAAAACCCACACTTTAGTACAAATATAGTAATGGAAAAGGATGTCTACAAAATTTAATACAGGTGCCTTTAGAGCACGAGACCTTTAATCTGTACTAGAGACAATTGACTGAAAAAAAGTGACAATTTTCACAAATTTCAAACTTCTTCTTAAAAATCAAAACAATCACCCAAATTTAAATTGAGCTATAACAGAATAATCACTATTTTTTATAAACTAGGGATGAAAATAATTTTGGTAAATATAAAACTATTTGAATTACATTTTTCATAAAAAAACCTGTCTCTCTGATCATATTTCTAATGGAAGGAGAGTTTATGTAAATTCTTTTCCAAGTGAGAATTCAAATTTCTCATTTTACACAAGCTTTTGGATACTTTGTCCCAAGAGATTTATACTTTTACTAAGTACATAAATAAGATATAATAGGTAATTTCTTCTGTGTATTTTTTTTTAAATTCAGGTTGCTGTAAATGAAACAATACGAAACAAAGGAAAACTTTCCATGTGTGGCCTGAAATCTAGTCTCAAATGAAAGCGCATTAAAAAGAGCGACATATTTTTAATGGTACTTGGAACAGAGCAGCAAGTCACATATTTCAGCAGTGGAAAATGGTTCTTCTTAATTGAAATAAATTAACTGAAATAATTAAAATAAACTAGGCAAGACACAGAACAGCCTCAGACAAGACAATCAAAGGAGATATACTGAAGGTGACTGACCAAAAGGGTACAAAGCCATGCAGTGTTGCTGTGTGGCCAAATACATAATCCTGAATATTTGGCATACATAATCACAAAAAGTGCCAACCTCGACAGATGAAGCTAATAACATAATGAAAGAAAAGGCTGATTATCTCCCCCTGGTCTCCTGTGTGCCTTGTTTTGTCACAGAAGTGGCAGGGATATTACAATGAATATTGGTTCAGTTACTATATTAAAAAAAAAAAAACAAACTAAAAAAACCCCAAACACAATCAACAAACAAACCCCAAAATCCCAGGGTTTTTCTCCAACATCAGGATCTGAAAGAAAACAAGTCTCCAGCTATTTAAAGGTAAAAAAAGCCCTAAGAAAAGTCTCTTTGCTGCTTCCTACAGACAATTTTGTATTTTCTAGTAAATATTTTGTATTTAACGAAAACATCAACACAGCCATTTTTGCCCATTTTATACTAAATACTGCACATACTAATTACTGGAAACAATTGATATGAAACATTGCAAGGGAAACAGACAATGAAGTCTAGAAATTCAGTCTAGACTTTGCTCTATGATTATCTGGAAACTTAACTAATATACAATTTGTCTTCAAATAATACACTGATTAGAAACAAAGCATTAGAACAGCTGGTGATAAGAAGTTTCATTGGCATTGTTCTGTAAAGAAATTTATGTTTTGCACAAGAATTAAGAGTGGTTTTAGCTAGTGCACATTGTTAGACTGAGCAAACAAAATCAAAGCTACACATCTCTGAAGTAAAATTTGGAGTTAACACTCAAGTGAATAGTTTCTAAATATGTTTAGGTGGGTATTTAAGCCTACACAAACTGCTAAGAAAGTGAGGGGCACAAAACATTTGGTGACAAGAGCTAAGAAATGCTCACTTTCACCTTGTCAATGGACACACTAGTAAACGCTCAACAAAAAAAAAGGCAGCAGCTGTCTCATAATCAGTGCCCTGGCAGATCCTCTGCTCCTTTGGACTGATGCTAAACTAGCACTTTTGCAATATGCATCACTTATCTTTCAATGCCCAACATCCAAGGTCTTTGTAGGGTATCAAACAAGATCCTTGTGTGGCACTGAGATCTGGACAAAGCTGATTAAGCTACAACAGTGTAAGGCTTTGATAAAGGCTGAAGAGTAGCAATAGTGCTGGGAAGAGTCACAACAAAAACAGCTAGGTCACAAGCATTGCTGAAACATAGAAACAAAAAAACAGTTACCATGCTGCAACACAGCCCACTTCCTCCTGATTTACAGACTGTCCTGCTTTTAGAAATTTGCTTTGCATAAAGGAAGACAAGTCAACTCCTTTGAAGTCAGCATACATTAATTGCATTTTTCAAGAAACCTGGCTGTATCGTTGTCATTATTACATGATCCCAGTAGAGGAGACATTTCCTTATTTCCTTTGCCCCAAGAAAGCATGTGGGCATCACATGGTATCAGTAGATTTTTTGTAATATTTGTGTCATTTTAAATTATTTTTTTTAATCAGTAGGTCATTAATTTGTCTAGACATTTAAATCCTTTATGCTACAGATTTTCTTTTTTACATATGTTTATTTTTGACAACATAAACGAGCACACAGACATTTCCCAAAGCCACATGTTAACAGGCACCTAAGATGTGAAGTCACTTCCTCCTGGGTACACAGGATGGCCAATACATGGCCAGTTTCCTAGAGCACCTGCAGACCACAACTGCTTCCTCCAACAGACAAAAAGTTTTTCTGATCCTAAGCAAGCAAAACCAATTCTGACATAATCGTTCTGAATTTTTTTAGAATTAATATTCTAATATTCCCCATCAAACATTTAGAAGATCCACATCTCAGTGGCAAAATCAACATTTTTTAAGTACTTTGTTTCATGGCTAGTTAATGGCACACTCTCCAAAGAATGATGCTCTATTACATTTTCATTTGAAAAGCAATTTTTTAAGTACATTTAGGGGTCCGTATTTAAAACTATTATCTTTTGGAAGTTATTTGTTTTCTTAAATGTTTAGAAGATGACACTTAAACAAGCTTAAGAAACTTGTGTTCTATCTCACTTCAGAGCCCCTCATGTCAGCACTGAAATCAGAAATTAAATGCAAATCTTAATGTATCATTTCAGCACTTCACAATACTATGCCTATATACTCTAAAATGAGTGAAGTGACAGAAAAAGTAAGTTTTAAGTAGATTTTAGATTTTTGTTTTTTAAAAAATCCATATTTTCTGATTTTCTAATCAATACTGTATTTACATTTCTGTGTACATGGCAATTAAACTGTCAGAATACCATCAGTATGATTTACCTAAGTTTTTAATGTTTGCTGATTGATTTCGGTACAGAAATGCAAAATATAGCCTTTAAAAGCAAAGTAATCCAGAAATACACCAATCATCAAGTAAGCTTCAGAAAGGCATTACCTAGAATTGACAACAGAGCATCATCCAGATTCATGTAACCTGGCTCCAAACATCTCCAACTCTAAATTTGAAAGACAGAAAGATACTCAGGTGAGATATAGATCTTGCATACACTTATACTGGGGAATGTGAGAGCACACTAATCTCATTTTTTCTAATACATTAGAAGGAAAGGTAGGCTGGCAGAGCCAACCACACTCCTCTTCCTTTCCCAGGGAAGATGGAGAAGTAAAACAAAAAGCCAACCCTACCCCAACAGTCTGTAGGCAATATATTTGCTGTTGTATTAGGTGCCCTGCAAAGCAAACCAACTCCAGAGCTTAGACAGGGCCACCAGAGTAAAGTATTTCTGCCACAGCCCAGCACTGGCTTGTCTCCAGCTTTGGAGCTACTGTCTCTGTGCTGTACTGCTCTATGGCATCTAGACTAATTATTCAGAGGAAAAGGAAGGAGACAGCTCCACATTTCTCCTGATAGGATGAAAAGGAGTTTTGGACTACTTCCTCCAGACAATATTTGATATTAAGGTTTCATTACTACTTTCTTGGGACCTTCGCTAGCACCTCAGCTTCAACTGCAAGTGAAATATCTTTTTCATGACATATTTTCCATACTCCATATATATTTCCATATATGTATCTCCCTTATTCCCTCTTTTTTTCTGGAACACAGCAATGTGTGTTCAAACTACGGAATATATCTCCTCTTTTAACTTTTGTGTTTCTAGTTCTTCATCCACTAAAAAACTCAAGCAGACAATAAACTTCTCTCCCTCCAGGCTGTTACTCGTAATGGTAATCTGTCCAAGAAATTGTCTGCTATGGCTGAAATTGCAGTAACCAGCTCATTTATAGCAAGGCAGTCATATTCAGACATAAAATGCAGTAGAATGCAACCTCTCGAGACAGTACTGTAGGATAGTTACTAATAAAGGCCCCAGTTCTTTTTCCATGAAAAGTGCAGTGACTTTTTTACATTCAATTCAATGTAATTCAGATTGGGCCTAAACTTCTTTTAAACATGAGGTCAAACTTGCATCATGTGCCCTGGGAAAAGCCTTGCAATTCTACCCTGATCTCCTTTGTGTTGAGCATTAACTGATTTCACATGCTATTCATTTCAAGAGACTTCAGCTGTATGGTTGTAAGAAACCACGTTTCTTAAGAGAAGTAAAGATCCTGTTATGATCAAAAAAGTAAGCAACTACAGAAAGTTGTATAGTTTTGAATCTTTACTTGATGTACTTGTCTTGGGCAGGACATCAAAAATGTCCAGGTAAATCAAAACCCACACACAAATTCTGCAATTTATGCCTCTTTTTTCCCCGCTTTGCTTTGAAGCAAAAAAAGAATGCTATTAGAAGTAGGGGAAAAGCCCAATGATAATTCAATATGAACATTTTTTGCTGAAGTGCTTCAATGTCATTCTATTTTTCTTTAGAAAATTTTTGTCAAAGCCAAGCAGACATCTCTTAGCGCAGAAATTGGGTATTGCTATACTTCGCGTGTTCTGCCTTCCAGAATGGCATTGTTCCGTTGATATTCAAAAGGAAGATAAAGAGCCCAAAGCCAACCATTCTTGCTTCAGACCTTGAACTCCTATGCAAGGTGTAGATGAGCCTGCACAGAACAGCAGGGAAAGGATGATAACTTCTGCCTTAAATTAGAGACGCTACCTATGACTGGTGACCTTCTCAGCCACACATAGGCCAAAAGCACAACAATGTTGATGCATCAAAAACATCATACTTACTGAAATCACAAAATGGCTTGTGTTCCTAAGATAACAGGTGAGTCACAACAGAGTTATTGCTCACTTTGCTTCCCTATGTTTTCATTTCAAACAATCATACTGAGCTTTGGTAATCAGCTTCAATTCAGCAGGTTAGGGCACAGGAGTTTTTTTCAGCAGGTACAGGTTCTGCTGACATACCATTTGATTTTCACTTTTCCCAGACAATTATTTTTTTCTTTAGTCTTAAAACAACTTAATCTTAAAACAACTACCCCTACCCCTTCCTTCTTCTTAAGTTTCTACCTCCTCAGCCATGCAACAGGACAGGGAACAGGGACTTACAGTCAGCTCATCACAGATGGTCTTTGCCGCTGCTTCTTCTCAGGGGGAGGCCTCCTAACGCCCTGGTACAGTGTAGGGTCTCTCCCATGGGAGAAAGTCATCCATAAAATTCTTCAATGTTGGTCCTTCTCTCAGGATACAATTCTTCACAAACTGATGCACTGTGGGTCTCATCCACAGGGAAAACAGTCCTTCAGGAAAGAACTGCTTCACTGAGAGTCTCCCACAGGATCACAAGTCCTGCCAAGCAAACCTGCTCCAGAGTGGGCTCCGCTCTCTGTGAGTTCACAGGTCCTGCCAGGAACTTGCTCCAGCATGGGCTTCCCACAGGATCACAGCCTCCTTCAGGAATCTTCCCCACTCCCTCATGGGGTTCCTTCCCAAGCTGCAGGTGGATCTCTGCTCCCCCATGGCCACAAGGGCAAGGCCCCACCATAGGCTGCACCATGGGGCTGCAGGGGAATCTCTACTCCAGTACCTGGAGGACCTCCTCCTCTCCTCCTTTACTGACCTTTGTGTCTGTGGAAATGTTGTTCTCGCATTCTCACCCCCTTCTACTGCAGTTTCTTTGAACCCGTGCAATAGCTCTTCCCTTTCTCAAATATGTTAAACATAAGAGGTGTTACCATCACTGCTAATTGGCTGAGCCTTGGTTAGAGGTGAGTCCATCTTGGAGCCAGCTAGCATTGGCTCTATCAGACATGGGGGTCTGGCAACTTCTCAGAGAAGCCACCCATGTAGCTCTCCTGCTATCAAAACCTGGCCACACAAGCCCATTACATCTTAACAGGATGCTCACCAGAAAACATGAACAAATTCCTTGATCCCACTTCCTCTGATTGTACTGGTTTGACCTGTCCAGAGCAGCAATTTCAAGGAAAGTCCTATCTTCAGGAAGGCAAACATCCAATGTATACGTAATCTTTTGGAACACAGCTGCTAAAAAATCTAATAAGACTTGACCAAGAACGTGTGAAATGTAGTTTTTCAAGTGTTTATAACTTTGCCAAATGTGGGTGAATTTTTACAGGCGTAATAAAAAAGCATATCCATGCTATAAACTTCAAATCCCTCCACTACACAGAGAAAACCTAGGTGTTCAGAAAGAAAATGTACTCAGACTTTCAATGTCAGTAAATAAAACTAATAATGTAAAGATGTTCACTGAAAGTTTGCCAGTTCCATCCAAACAGTAAACTGACAATCTAAGAGTTTAAAGTGTTAATACAAAAATAAGCCTCAACCCACAGATTAGGAAGCTTCTGCAATCCTTAGCCATAAACTTGAAAATTCTCTATTTAAGGTACTGCAAAATGTTTTGCTTTTTTTTTGACCCATGAATAACCAAAATTCCAATACATTTTAACGCTAAACCCAAACCTCACCATCTGCACCACACCGTATGGCACCCTAAAAATTACACAGCTGTCTTTAAGAAAGGCTTGGAATTATATCTTGGGTTTTTCACCTGTTGGTGCACATTACTGTCACATTATCAAGTTTTTCCCCACCATTGTTAAGGTTAGCATCTTACCATTTCTACATCACACCTGAAATTTTCCCAGTAAATATTTGCTTCATAGAGCTGGAGCTTTAATTAATCAACAAATATTCACAACACCTCAAAACATAAAGGTGGATGGCTTCATAGTGTCTTATGAGGATGCTCTGGTGTGTGCCTGCCTTGGCTGGATAATTCCAACTAACATGCTAATATTTCTGTAAATTCTGATTGTTCTAAAAGCTATTGATGCTTAGTAATGCTTAGTAATGAATTCTACTCAAAGTCATTGCTTGGACATGAAACAGGCTCCAGAAAAGGAGTGAAATTCTTGAAAGCATCGAGACTTATTGATGTTGATGACAGATCAAAGAATTTTCTGCTTCGTGGTCCTATTAATAAAAGAAGTGTCTACTATAAAGGACTCCTCCTTATACAAAGTCCATCTGTCTAGCAGAATCCCTGGATCAAAAGAACAAGCCCAAGCACGCCATTTCAACAGTGTTGCAGACACGCTACATTAACGGTCAAATGGGCCCATTGTGTAAATAAGACTGACCAACTACCTTATTGGTTTTATGTTTTCTAATTAGGTAATACCAATAATTTATATTTTACTATGAATGTCAATGTATTTTTACTAAGCGAACTGCTTGCATAGATCCAAAGCAACCCAATAACCTTGCAAGCAACAGGTACCCTTCCTGGGATCACCCATAATGGAAGCTGCTCCTTCCCATAAGAAGTAACAGAAAAATCCAAATAACTCAATTGTTCATACATGCAGTTCCTGTAACTGATAGCCGAGCTGACTGGGCATTTGACTGCAATCGTTTTCTGACTACTGACAACATGAATTCTATTTTCATAGAATAACAGAATGGTAGGAGTTGGAAGGGACCTTTAGAGATCATCTACATGACCTGCAGAAGCAGGTCAACCTAGATCAGGTCGCACACAAATGCATTTTGGACATTACTGTACTTAAAAAGTCCCCTCTGGGTTGAATTCTCTAGTTTCTTTAGAAAAGTAGAGTTTGTTTGTATGATCTTCTGTACTGCCCAGGTAAATGCAACAAATCTTGAAAATATTTCTGGAAAAAGGACATGCAGGACTTCAGGAAATAATCTGCCAAGCTCAGGTCTCCACAAACTAGTATTGAATTAAAGATATGCCAAATTTAAGAGAGTGACCAGTAAGAATAATTGTTAGTAAACCACTGAAAATGTTGTTGAGCTTTGATGGTAAAAGATTTACTACGATCAATTATAGGGAAAACTGGAGGCACCTATTATGCCAAGGTTTATAACCATAACAGCAGCAGCCAGCTAGGAAGCTATTAGGTAAGTAAGGATAAACTCGGGCCAAATGCTCTCTCTAGTGCTGTCTTTTGTACAGTGCTGTACAGTAACAATTTTATGCACAAATCCAATTACTCTGTTTATGAATTAGTCTTGTCTTTGCCAGTCTTTCACTCTGTGTGCTGTCGATCTTATATTCACTGCTACTGAGCACAGCCTGCAACAGAAGATATCTGGCTGCATTCCTAGTACATCGTACCAATAAATATTAACTCCTGTACTCTTCTCTCACAAAATAACTCTGCATGAATTGTTTATATATTTATATGTTTGTGACTAGCATTTTTGAGAAACTAGGCTTTATTCTATAAAGTCCTGACATCACACTGGAAAAATTATGATGAAGCAGCATTCTGCCAGTTAGAGCAATCACTTAATTTCATTCTGTGAACTTTTGGTATCTTTTTTTTGGGTCAAGAGCTACAAAATTACTGTGATGAGCAGGTATGTTTTCTGACATTAACTGTTTTGACACATTTTGACTACATTATTTCTTTCTCAGAAAAATCACCAGTTAGTACTGAAGTAAAAAAAAACAGTGTTTTATCAGAAGTCATTTGGTGTCAGCTGATTGACAGGCACAAATAAGTGACTATACTGTGAAGAGACAATATATTTTCTATTTACTTGTTGCTTGTTTTCCAAAGGAAGATAGCTTATAGCTTCAAAATAAACCTTCTCTTTAAAATAATAACTTTTAGGACAACTGGTGCTCAAGTTTATCCCCTTTCAGCGAGTGGGTAAAGTGTGTGAGACTTTGCAGAAGCTAAGCATAGCTCACACAGGGTGAAAGACACTCCAAGTTTGATTTTGTGCATTGATTCGTCATTCCCAGTGCCAGTGATGAAAGTCGTAAAATAACATGAATAATTTATAACTAAATATACTATTCCAATAGTGGAAACAGAAGCAGAACAGAAGAGCATGAGATGAACAAAGTCACTACCAGCAAGCATTTGATGGCAGGTTCTTCCTTAGCTATTTCACAGCAGCTGGGACCACAAGCCTTCCATCAAGAACTGTTTTCTTTTGGTGCTTGCCTTGAGACCACATCTACTCAGCCTTGGTCACCCGAGATGACTACTTGGCCTCTCAAAGCAGCTACTCCAGGCAAATTACTTCTTTTTGAAAAGGACTTCATTGCTACTTAGTTTGGCCCCTAATCAGAGCTTGTATTTTCATACTCTGTAAATAAATTTTGGGAAATCATTAGAGGAGACTACAAGAGCACCAATGTTTAACTCCAAATAGTCTGGGAATATTACAGCAGACTTCTACTTCCTGATGCACTGGGGATAGAAAGCAGCCTAGCAGGAAAGGACTTGGAGGTGTTGGTCAACAGCTGCATCAATATAAGCCAGCAGTGAGTCCAGGTGGCCAAGAAGGCCAAGGGCATCCTGGCTCATATCAGAAATTGTGTTACCACCAGGACCAGCACAGTGATTGTCCTCCCTGTACTCAGCACTGGTGAAGCTGCACCTTGAGTGCTGTGTACAGTTCTGGGCTTCTCACTACAAGAGGGACACTGAGGTGCTGGAGCATGTGCAGAGATGGCCAAAACAAAGCTGGTGAAGGTTCTGAAGCACAAGTCTGATGAGCAACGGTTGAGAGAACTGGAGTTGTTTAGTCTGGAGAAGGCTGATGGGAAAACTTATTGCTACCCACAACTATCTGAAAGGAGGTTTTAGTGAGGTTGATGTTGGCCTCTTCTCCCAGACAACAAGTAACAGGACAAGAGGATATGGCCTCAAGTTATGCCGAGGAGGTTTAGACTGGATATTAGGAAAAAATTCTCTCTTGAAAAGGTTGTCAAGCTTTGGAATAGGCTACCCAGGGAAATGGTCGAGTCACTGTCTCTGGAAGTACTTTGACGTGTAGATGTGGCACATAAGGATATAGTTTATTGGTGGACTTGACAGTGTTACGTTTATGTTGGACTCACTGGTATTTTCCAACATAAATAATTCTGTGATTTTACCTCACACATCCCCTCCTCTGAACTGCAATTAGTCTACCTCGATGTTACAAAGGAGAAGGTGCTCCCTTTTTCAACTGTTTCTATGAAACCTTGGTAATTGACGCATGATGTACATCACAATGTAAATAAAATAACAATATTCATTACATCAATTACCAAAAATGAATAGATTCTTATATTACTGTTTGGTGTCCTAAAAGTCTCAGAGCATTACAATGACAGTCTCAACAGGGTAAAGCAGAAAGTTTGATCTTATAAATCAAATGTCAGTCAAGCCTACAAGAATACCAATTATTACTTTGTAAGAGGATAAAGACAATGGGTTTATAAATACAGGGGAATTTTATTGATCAAACTCTTCCAAGAAAACCACTTGTTACCATTTGTTATGCAATGCAGAGTCATTCATCAGAAAGAGACTGGCCAAAGCCTTATCCGTATTCTCTAGTTAAGCTACTTAAGAGTCATACAATAGCTATTCAGATCAGGTAATAGTAAACAGCAAGCTAAATAACCTCAACTAATCAGAGAAAGAAATCATTAATAAAAGAAAATTGTGGCCTAAAATGTATTCAGAATTATGGCATTTAACAGTACCATTAGACAGCAGTTGAATATTCTGGCCAGCTGTGCCCTGGAAAAGCAAAAGTTAATAGTACAATTAATTTTCTCTAAACTAGTGTAATGTAAGTTTCAGACAAGATCTTTAAAAGGGTAAAAACACTATGAATTGTACCGGTAAGTAAAAATGAAAAGGCCAATTGCTTACTGGGAGACATTTAAGCAACTTGGCTTCTTTTAGCAGCAAAAAATGAGATTCATCTTCTTAATCTCTAGAAAGTTAAAATTCAGTTGCCTAAATCACATTCAGTAGCTCAGAGTTCACCTACTCATTGGTGAAGTGGGCAGTTCTAAATTATTATCTATCACATTTGTCTTAGCTTCTTACATTAGCATATTCACAGGCTGAGGCGTAGAAAAGACAGACAAAATAGGTTGAACACAGAGGCACCTAATTCAATTAGTACAGAGAGGATAGAGGTGCTCCTTTAGTAATCTTCTTCAAAAAGCTTTAGGTGTTCTCAATTATACTCATTTCATACATCTGCATCTTCTCTAAAACCAGACACTCATCAATGTTAAGAAAGTCAAGGAGTCATAATTTTGTTTTAAAGTATAGCTAGTTGCCTCTGTTTTGCCCAGAAGTTTCTCAGAGCATTACATGTGCAAGTACTACAGATAACTTCAAATGTAGTAATTCCATCATTTTGAGAGACCCAAATCTCTTTTACAGGCATCCCCCAAATACAGTTTGGAGAAGTCTGGTATAGGAACTCCCTGGGTTTTAAGTGCTCCTCCAGGATGGGCATACTTTGTGAACTGCTGGAAAAAGGAGAAAGCAGCATGCTTAGGCTTGAGCCTGTGGTCACCTGCACAGGACACTTGGGTGAAAATGGGAAGGTTGGGTTCACAGGCTCCTCAAAGGCTGTCAGGTGTACCAGTAACTAAAAATTAAAGCAGCAAACGTAACTGGACTCTAAGATTTCCCAGTCACAGGTGAACAACCTATCTTTATTGCTTTTTTTTCTCCCCAATTCACTCGTCTATGACAAATGAATCTCAGCATCACAGAATCTCAAGGACTGGAAGGGACCTCAAAAGATCATCTAGTCTAACCCCCTTGCCAGAGCAGGACCTCCTAGAGTAGGTCACACACTAACAGGATACTGTCTGAATGTCCCTCCACCCCTTCTTCTTAACCCACATCTACTTTAGAAATAGTTAAGTAGATGTTTGAATCTCCTCCACCTGAATGTTCCAATCCCTGAATCACCAGGCAAAACTGAGAGGTAAGAGGATTGCCTACTCCTTCAGCTCTGTTTTAAATCAGTGTTAGTCTCTACATACCCTTAGAGGAAACAAATCTACTGAAGCTCTCCAAGAGCCTATATAGAACAAAGGCTGTCAGGAAACGAGTTGCTCAGGGCTCATGACCAGTCCTAATGGAAAGCTGAGACAGCGCTCATGACTAACAATGGGAGAAGCCTGGAAATGACATCTTTGTAGTTACATTTTTGTAACTGTCACATTCCTATATATTTACAGATGTATTCATGTAACAACTGTTTTCCATTACTCTGAAATGGCTTTATTTGTAGAATTTTATCAACTGTTGGCTGCACCCTTACATGAAATCTGACAATTTTGGTATACATGGCTTGCATTCCCGTTTTAAAGAGACACCATTGCAGCTACTATCTAGAGTAGAACATCACATGTCTCCTGGATGGCTTTTAAATATGATATTCTACTGTTAAAAACCGAGTAAAATGTATATTGCTGTAGATTAACAAGTTTAACAAACTGAACTCTAGATAGCATTGTTTGACAACAGTTCTGCAAAACAAAGAAGTTACAACAAAATTTCATTGTCTTCTTCAGAAAAAAAGCCTGTTCTCATTAAAGATAACTGCAAACTACTCTTGACTGAATTGGATCTCAACAGATCTTGCCAAAGAATCAGAGAGTAAAGTTCAGTACATAGCTTGAAGACATCAAGACCGTAGGTATCTTACTACTTCCCAGAGCCTCTAATACCTTCAAGGTTTCATCAAAAATTTGCATGCACAGCCAGTCAACTCTAGAAATCTTTGTCTTGGTGAATCAGATTTTATTCTTCACAGTTGCCCCCAAAAAAAATCTCATTTTTTGATGATGAAAGTTCTCTTCATACCAGAAGTACTACAGTACTCATAAGATGAAAAACATATACATCCCAACGTTCCATGAAATGCAGACTGATTGCAAACCCTCCCAGACTTTCCAAAGCTTCAGAACAGCACAAATTCCAATTCACACATGCCAGTTGTGTGTTACCATTAGGTATTTAAAAAAAGGAAAAAGCCAAAGCAACAGCAGAAACTAAGGGGAATACTAGTAAAAAATAAATAGAAACCAAACTACTAAGCAAAACACCCAAAAACAGTGGCTGAACAAAAAATAAAATCCATTCAACCAGCATGAGCAAAGACAATCTTTAGGAGCTGACAGGTTGCAAAGCAAATTGTCAGCACTCTGTTTTGAATTGACAATAGAAATTCAAATAGAAAATAGAAATATCTATTATGACACAACAGTCTCCCTGCAAATATCACAAGCAAGGGTAAGCACCTTTAAAGCAGACTTTAGCAAGTCTCAGGGTGCAGTCAAGTCAAGCAGCAAGGCAGGGATACGTTCAATATATTTTGAAGTCTCCATCCTCTAAACCTTACTTTCTATTACTTTTAAAAGGCAGAAAGAAAGCTTACCCCAGGTAATCACAGAAAGGTGGGCTTCTATGTAATAGGTTGGTTGTTTACATGTCAGTCTAGCAGAGCTCTAACGTATTTGAAAGTTTGAGTAAAGAGCTTCATTTCACCACTCCATTCTGTTTCATAAGGAGTGCTTTCTCCTTCACTCTAATTACCTGAAGTCCACAATTTTTAAAATTAGAGAAAAAAAATCACCTGACTTTTTTTCAAATCATAACAAAACAGCTGGAAATAAGCTGTTGCAGCATGCACATATCTTAGCAACATGCTCTCAGCATGCTAGGACATCATTTAAATGACATATAAGTAAGTAAAAAATTGATGGCATTCACTTGATCAACCCACACATGTAAAGGAGCTTTGACAGTGTACACGCTGCCTTGTTACTGCAGTTTCAATCAAGACTGTTTCCATGATGAACTGAGGGAAAAATTTGTTGCTACCCTAGGATATTTTTTATTTTCTTCATGGAGACTAAAGACAAATTTTAAAAGGGAAAAAAAAGTCCAGTGGATAGAAAGTGACAAACTGATATTAATGAAAAAATCCCACAAATCCTTAAGGTCCTGCTTGTTTATGCACAGAAATGTATTCATTCCTTATCACTTTGAACTGTGCACAGCAATGAGGAAGGCAATGTTTAGTTACACTACACAGATCAGTTCTGTGCAGAAAATTAGCTCAGAAAAATATTGGAAGATATAAGAGACCCAACCAGCTTCAGCCTTTTGAGGAACCCACACCAGAATCAAGCTTTCAGTAACTCACTTGAAAACTGCAAATCTTTTTTAAGGCCATAATGCATAAACAGTATTATAGAGAGGTAAGTATCATCCATGTTATTAAAGCATATCTATGGTAAAGAACTGAGCCATTCAACATGGGATAGGGCAGCTCCACAAATGGAGAGCAAGTAGGAAAGACTAAAGAGAACATATGGCAAGTATAAATTTCAACTTCAGAATTATTTGAAGTAAGAATACAGTATTGAGATTTGTTTGAAAGTAGCATAGAAAGCATGTGCAGATTTTATCTATTAAGGTCTATTACTGATCAATTTTAGAGATTTCCTTGGAGTGTGCATTACTGGTCTGATGAGTCTAACCCTCTGAAGAAACAAAATAACGTCACCTACATGAAGAAGGGATTTCAGATGGGGATTTTATTGACCTAATTACTAATAAAAGTCTTAGTGCTGCTAATGTACATGATACATTATAAACAACTTAAGATGCATTCTACTCTAATGGTACTGAAAAAGATAAATACATTTAGAAGATTTTTTTTAAAAATTGAGGGGTTTTTCTTCGATACATAGCAGAAGATTCAGTAAATCCTTCTGTGGTGGTTTAGCCTTAACTGAACAATAACCAAACCACCCAGTTACTCCTCCCCAACTCAGTAGGATGACGAGGACAATCAAGAGACAGTTGTAGAACTTTCTGGGTTGAGATAAGGACAGTTTAATAGAACACCACAATGAGTAGGCAGTTACAACGATGGCCAAAGAAAAAGGAGCAATGCCCAATATAACTGCTCACAACGCTCAGCCCAACAACAGAACTGCAGTTGCTGCACTGGCCACAGCACCACCCTGGCCCAGCTGCTGCCCTTATATCCTGAGCATGATGTCAAGTGGGATTGAATAGTCTGGCCACACCCCCAGCGGCAGCTGGGGAGAGTTAATTCTATCCTGGCCAAACCCAGGACACCTGGCCAAACCCAGGACACCTTCTTAGTTAGCACATCATTGCTTCAGCACAAAGACTGCATCCATTTTCTGTTGGACACACATAGTCTATTTTTTTTAACACTTCTATAAACTTTCTGTTGTGGGGAAATAATAGTTTAAAGAATTTATTTGAACTGATTTGTGAGCAGAATAACTTAATTATTTCCATATAATAAATTCTATTTCATGTATTGTTTGCATTTATTTTTTCCACTTCTTTATTTAAAAGATAATGAACAAGTTTGTTATTCCTAAAGGACTAGAGTAAATTCAGCTTGACATATTCCACAGAAGCATTTTATTTATCCTCAAAGTTATATTTGCTGTTGTGTTTTGAGCACTATACAGCCAGGTTGTTGTCATGAGGCACAGCTTAAAACAGAATAACGTTACATCGCTGCTAAGGAACACCATTATTTACTTTTTCGTAATCACAATAATATATGCTATGCAATCACTGAATACAAGAAAAAAATCCCAAACCAATCAATAAGATGAATTACAGTGAGTAAGAGAGATTTGATTAAGAATTGTAACACTTTACCAGCATCTTCTATATGAAAATAAAAATAAACAGCTTGACCTGGTTGCCAAAGTTTTTAAATTCAAAAAAAGTTCAGCAGTTAACTCTAAAACACACAATGAAACAAAGTTCATGAGATTATTCCAGTTCATAGAATGAATTTTACTTCTGTCTCTGAAGGAAATTATTCCAGAATATAACAACTTCATTTAAAATCAGTACTTTGGAGTCAACAACTAGACTATGTTACACACATTACACATAGCACTGAGATGGAAGACAGTTTTGCACTTCCTTGGAAATTTTAAGCTGTCACTTTCTAGACTGTAAACTATTCACAATAGAAATACCCCAGCTGAATGCTCAGTGATCAGACAATCATTTTTTTGTATGTCAGCTGTACGCTCTACTTCATCTTATGCACAGCAATTCCTGGGAGTGAATACTTGTGGCTTAGAAAGAAGACTTTAAAGTGTATTTGATTCAAGCACTGCAGAGATAGCACAGGAGATGGGTTCAAGGAAGAATACTGGGAACTAGTTAATCTTTGCCTCCTTCTTTCACTATCCCGTTGGAGAATAAATACAGCAGCTTTCAAAAGACATTTCCTCAGATCCCATATTATGGGATGCACAGTATGCAACAGCTCAATCCCAGAACATTCTTACCACCTACTGAAAATGGTAACTTTTCTGTGGGTGCTTCATGTGCAACGAGCATGTGCTACCTATCCGAAGGTGACGAAATAACTAAATTGATCGGTAATAGCATTTTTCTGGCATTGATTCCACAATACCATCAGCAGCACTCTGATGTATATGCAGAAGTGTGACTGCCCAAAGGTGGATAAACACCAAGTAAGTAGAATATATAGATTTACATTATTTCAAAGGCAAAATATTTGCATACACATTTATACAAGAAATAGCATGCTTCACATAGATACAATCCATAATGAGAAATCTCAAAGCCAGACCTACCATAAGGCCTCCACAGCAGCAGCTTCATGCTAGTGAGGACCTAAGAGATCTGAGAAATCCTGCCATTTAATTTCAACCCCTAGCTATGTTCTTTGACTAGCAATGAAAAAAAAAAATTGTCTCTAAAATTTCAAGATTATATTACTTGACAGACGTACCTGGAGCTCTATTGATGACTTTGTAAAGCAAACAGAACAACCTGCACTGAATCTGCATCTGAAATGTATGCAAGGTACACCAATTTGTTTCTGAAATAAAAGAGCTATGAAAAAAATGATGCAGTCAACACAAGCACTCAAAACGACTGTTAACATTGAACATTTAGGCTTTGAAAAATCCTCTCTTTAGCACACATTTAAAGGATACTTGGGTATCTGATGGACACAGTCAGAAATATTATTGCTTTACAAATATTTGACAAGTTCTACCTTTTCATATGCACACTCATTCAATAACAAGTTAATGAAACAGTTTTTCAGTAGGCTTCTCCAAGTGTAGTTGAATTTTATCTTGTTTATATTCTCCAGTTACTGAATATATGTATTGCTTTGTATTGAAAAATAGTCATTAACAAAGAGTCAAAATAAAAATATTCTGTTCAAAAATATTTTGGTAATTTTCACCTTTTAAAAGTATCTGTTTAACTAGTTTATACTATTAATTCTGAACTCTAATTGCATCTTAAAGACCTTACCAAGCACTACATATCAAAAGATAGGGGACACAGAAGCAGCAAAGCAGAAGCAAGACATTCAGCTGTGGCTTGAGAAACACTAAAAAAAAACCTCCAACTGTGGAAAAAACAAAGTTTCAAACATAAGACTTGTGTTTTAATCACGCGGTGTACTATGTAAACTGTACTGAAGTAAGCAAATGTAGTGGATTAAACTGCCACATAATGTTTAGGGATTTTGAAGTTTATGCTACTTTTCAAGTGCTGATGTATTGTGGGAAGAAAATAAACAGTATTTCATATCCTAAGCTTCTCAGTCAAGGAGTATTATAAATTATTGCTGTCCTTCTTGATTGTATAAGATGTACCAAAGAACACACTCCATTCTTTATGAGATATCATGAAACAGCATATGTAAGAGTGAACAGGTACTTTACTGAACAGGTCTTGCAGTAAGATCAATGCAATTCTGACTTTTTTCATTATTACTATTTTTAGTTACATAGTAATGTCCCTAAGCCTCAAAAATACAGAGACTTTGTGTGCAATACTTTCTTATAAGGTAAGAAACAATTAGTGTTCTGAAGATACTGTAGTCCAACTGAATAAAGATTGATAAGGACATTTAAGAACAGCGAATAAAGGAGAATTTTCTGTTCTGTAAGGACAACAGATTTGTTCACACACATTACACAAAAATGTCATGAAAAGGAGGTGGATTTCTCCAAGTCTTGTTTTGTACCACAATAACATAACTGACTTTTTCACTTGTAAGCAAAAATCACATCTAATTAAATAGACAATGTTTTAAAGAAAAAGTGGAGGAAAAAAAAATAGAAAAAAAAAAAAAAAAAAGAAAGGACTAATCACAGGCCCTAAGTCTCAGGAAAAAGGAAATTACTACTACAACCTACAGTCATTCTGTGAGTGTGATTCCCCTGGCATTGACTTCAGTGAGATGAAACTCTTTCATTCAGAGGTCTAATATGGAGAGACAGGTGTATGCATGCAAAGCAGCCTGTGTAGAGTAAATTAATCTGTCAGGCAGCATCAAAGTACATATTTAAGAATTCATGGGCTTTTCATGATCAGAGTTACATAACAGAGACTACATTTCAACTCCCCAAACGGCTCAAATGTGACTTGAGTTTTAAGTAACTGTAGCATTTTCTAGCCCATCCTTCAACACACATAAGTAACGATTTAAAGTCTTTTCACCAATGCAATTGTTATACCACATTAAGTCTATTAAAAAATGTGAGAAACAGCAACCTCAAAAAAGAAGTGTAACAAGATATCCCACTTAGTTCTCTGAAATGCTTTTAATTACAGTCTAGTTCTTGAAGTACAGTCTGAATCACAAAAAAAAGAAGAAGAAAGTCTTAAACTAATGACAACTATCTAACCCTTTACTTGGAAACTGAGTCATGCATAGGGTTTGAATAGTACAGATTCATAAACACTTTTTGTCTCCAAGTTGATGGTGGCACTTTCAAATGAGGTACTAAAAGATGCTTTCACTTTCTGTTGTTTTCCCACCACAAATCATATCACACACCAAAGTCCTCTTGAGTGTAGACTCTACATGATTAACAATCAAATTTACTTACTGGAAGAGTGTCTGAGACCTGTCTGCTTCTCTTTCATACAATTGTTTCAGTTGGGGAAGACCTTTAAGGACAAGTCCAGCCACTAACAAAAAAAGCCAAGCCCACAGGAAGCCATGTACTTCAGCACCTCATCTATATGTCCTTTAAATATCTCCAAGAAAGGTGACTCCACCACCTCTCTGGGCAGCCTATTCTGCTGTTTAACCACTCTCTAAGTGAAGGTTCAATCCAATCTAAACCTCTTCTGGTGCAACCTGAGGCCATCTCCTCTTGACTCATCACTTATGTCCTATGACAGCCACTGAAACTCAGAAAGAGGCATGTCACCGGCTGTGATGTATCAAGGGAATTATGAGGGGGATTGGGACTGCTGAAGAGGAATATATCATTCCTGAATAGGATCCAATTAAAATCCATGTAACCTATAAATCAGAGTTATGATACTGCAACTACAATCACATCTTTACTTAATTCTGTGAGCCATGCTCTATAAACAGTTTCCAGAATGAGACTGAGTGGAGAATTTGAGGTACTACCTCTCTGTGCAGGACTCTGCTTCAGGTAAGCCTGGGATACTGTGGTGGGAGGGGGGAGAAAAAAAGATTAAAAAGTAACAATCACAGCACCTATGTCTCAATACTGATTTTGTACACTTTGTTAAAAACAGAAATTGAAATTACTTGGAAGTATGTGTTTAAAATAATTAAACTTTGTTGTATTTGTAACCCAGCTAGGAATAACTGATTTATGAACTATTCAAGACCTAATTGCTTCTTGCAATAGATTGTATATGTTTCCAAAACAATGTCTCTTGACTACCATGGAAAAAAGACCAAAACTTTCTCTTCATTAAAGACAGTAGCATTAGAAGAAGATAACTCTTTTTTGACTAAGCTTTAAGATGTTTGTGATTTATTTTTGTTTTGATATTTATACTATTTTTAACTCAACAGGAAAGACTTTTATTACCTTACTCATTCCAATTGATACTTCTTTAAACAGAGTAATGCTCAGACAGTCAGCAAACTTTTACATGCCTTTCATCAACTATATATGGCTAACTTCTTCAGCACTTGATTCTATCCCAGGAGCAACATGAACATAATCACACCATAGTAAGTGCCAGTAATCTCATCTGCCAGTAGACTACAATAAAAAAAAATAAGATTTTTCAATTTGCATGAAATTACATACCTTTCCAAAACATTGCGCTTCCTGGTACAAGTTTTGCATCTGCTTTCTCCCTCCACCCAAAAATACAAGTTAATCAATTCCACAACCTCTAGGCCTACATTCTTCCTAGACCTCCGCTGCTCATAAATTAACTCCACCAACTGCCAGCTCCCCAAGAGCCTACTCTATGTCCTCTGCTCTTTCACAAATATCCACACACATCTATTTCCTTACCTGTCCCAAGATGCTCCCTCCTCACTTGCCAAGTTTCAAGAGTTTCACTGTATCTCCACCACTTTCAACACAGAGCAGGTGATATAGAGAGCCAGAAGGACTAGGCAGTGATAAAACCAACTCAGGAATTAGCTGTTTATCTAATGCCACTAAAATAAGCTTGAGTAATTAATTAGTTATCTACACCTTTGTGCATACTGACTTAGAGAGGAAACCACCTCTGAACAGCAGCTGGTATCCTAATTAGCCTCCTGCCCAGGAAGTACGATAATAGAATGGCCAACCATGTCAGGGTGTTTGCTTGACACTCTAATTAAGGTGTTAGTGAAGGCAGGTAGGCAGGCTGTGGACTCTTACAATTTATTACCTCCCATTTGCTTTCAATTGTCTTCTGATCCCCCTTTCATATCATATTAAGAAATCCAGCGTAAAACCTATATTACTTTTTGAAAAAATCTATTTTTATTAAAGAGGAAACCAAGAGGAAGCTTCGGTCTGAGCTGGGAGGTGAGCCTATAAAGTCCACTTGACTTTCTAGATAGTAAAAAGAAAAATCTTAATTCCCCAATTAGTCTGGAAATTCTTTGCATGCTTAAATTTAACCACTCAAATCTGTGATGACTTGATGACACTGGAATTCCTGTATTTGAAAATGTGTTCAGCATTTTATGCTGCCATATATTCCCTGAATGGCCACTCCAGGACTATTCTGAGCAGGCTGTGAAGCAGGGCAGAGGTGAGTGATGCAGCCCTAAGGCAAAGCTCACAGGAGGAAGTCTGGCTTGAGCCTATTCCTTTGGGCACACAACATCAGGGAAAAAACCAGCTGATCTAGGCTTTCCTTCTTGGACCAGCTTGAGGTTTTTCATACAACAATAATAAATAAACTAAACAACAGTTCCAGGAAGCAACGGCTGTAATCTTAATTCATACAGAAGTGCAAGGATGTGCATAGTGATTTTAAGATTATGGACAAGTAGCTCTCTTTTCATTGTTCCTTTTGATGGAAGTTCCTTAAAAGTCCATAGATTCCTATGGTTTGAAAAGCATCCTTAAAATGCATAAGGTGGCTGCTAGCATGCTACTATCCACTGCTGAAAAGGGTTTGGTAGACTGGATGCCATATACCTTTCTCTAACATTTGCTGTTTTTTTCCATCTATTTTCAGCAGAGGTGGCTGGCACTTAATCTGATTGAACAAGTCTCTCAAGGCGCTGAAAACCCTCATGTGTCAAAGGAGAGTAATGAGTATTTAAATGAGGCAAGCTGGATCCTGTTGATCTTCAGAAGTGCCTCTGTTCAATGCATAGGAGAAAAAACAAAATTATGGGAGGCAGACTGAACTTCTCACTGTGGAACTGGGCATTTATGCTCCTTGTGAAGCAGATGGCTATTTAAAACAGCAGACTGGATTCTGAATTGCATTAGGGAATTGATGATTTAAAATAGCAGACTGGATTCTGAATTGCATTAGGGAATTAACAGATTCATCAGTGACTGATTTTAAAAGAATGAAACTTCAAAATGAAAATAAAGTAGAATTCTTTTTAATTATCTCTTAAGGTAAATGAGTATCAAAGTGCAAAAAATTTGAATATCGAAGTGATTTACTTTAATAAATGAGATTCACATCAGATCTGTCAGGCTCTTGGCAAGTGAGATATCTAAGATGAAATCATTATACAGGAAAATCAAATCATTGTATCTGCTAACTGATGAAAATCATTCAAACATTGCATAAATTAATCATCACTTCAGTGCTGAAGGCAGCTTTTTTTTTTATGTGTCACAAGAACAGGGTTTTACTAATTGTCAGAAGAGATGGAAAACGTTTCCTGTCTGAGATGACCTGGAAAAAAACTGAAAGTCATTTTATCAAGACCTTTATATTAAAGCAACAGGAAAAGGTATGCACATGACAAACAAAAATATCACTTTAGCCTAGGGAAAAAAATTGTCTAAAGGACAAGTTAGATGCTATGATGCCTGTGGTTAAAAAGAAAACTCTCCTCTAAGGCTTATGGTTGTATACCTTGCGTATTAAGGGAGAGTATCACGTTTTCATGAAGGATTTGGAAGTGGTTGTTGCAAGATGTTGAATGAGATGAATGGCTGAGCTGATGCACTGTGGCAGTGGTTGTCGATCTTGGAGCTGTGAATGTGTGTCAAGCAGTTCAAGCCACTGAAAAAATTTCAGCCAACAAAATGATAAATAGGAGGGAGGTCTGGCTACTGAAACGTTATGTGTACATATGTGTGAAGAGAGAGGAGGAGGAAGAGGAGGTGTTCTGATAGGCAATCAGTGGAAAACTGTTGTATTAATGATAAAGATATAATCTGATTTTATCAGCTACCCAGATTCCACCCAGTTGCCTGGGCAGTCTGCCATCACTGATGGCCTCACTTGCTTCAGGCATCCAAGGACAGACACAGCTGAAAAGTGAGCAGCACAGTCCAATGGTCCCACAAATCTGCAGGGGAGGGCATGCCATGTGTTGGCATGAAAATGGGGATTGGTACAAGGCAGAGAAAGCAAAGTGCCTGGTAAATCTGACCTTGCTGGCAGCATGGATCAGGTGGGTGGATGAGTCAGACTGACAGGCAGCTTTGTGTAAACTGAATGTAGCAGCTTTCCATCTGCTGGCAATGCATTCACAAATTTTCTAGATACCTTGTGGAAGATTATGTACTTAAAAGTCCATGTGCTATAAAATGAAGTTTATAAGCACACATAAAAGGCTACCATGTTATTTGTGAGTATTTCTGTTCTTCCTCTCCTTTTAATTTAAAGCTTGTGCATATTTTGGTCCTTTGGGCTCTGTTGTTTGGTTTCCCTCCATGGTCAGTTCCTTCAGTTGCGCACTGGGCTCTCCAAGGGCACAATCACATGAAACCAGCCTGCCCTTAGTATTGTTCTGCTGCAGAGAGGTTGATTTCAGGGTAATGCCAAAATATCTATGAAGAGCAGTCTCTGCAGTGCTGACACATGAATGAAGATGTATTGGGGGTAGCCTCACAGCAGCTCCAGGCAGTCCATCATGTGGCACGGTTACAGTTCTGCAACTCCCCACATCGCACCACACCAAGCCTTGCAGCAACCTTCAGAGCTTTAGAGCCTGAACTTAGTAAAGTTGATGGCAGTGCTGCCTCTCACAGCAATAAGTCAACAATCAAACCCTGTCACGGAGAGAGAGGAAAGGAGGGAAAAATATCTGAAACAAGAAAACTGATAGGGGAGTTATTAGCAGGTGTTGTAATTTATTCTTCTCTGGTTTCAAAAGGGATTAGATTTCCAACTAATGACATTCCTTTAACCCAAATTGGAAAAATAGACCACCAGTTGTGGGAAAAAAACTTACACATAGAAAACATCTAAAATTTTTATATTTTTTTTTTATTTAAAGACCACCAAAATAATAGGAATAAAATGTAAACAGTACATGAACCCATTAACATAAACCATTCAGCTTTTGCCATGTGCTGCACTAAATGTTGCATTTTTCCATCTAAAATTTATAAACACCATTTCCCTCTCATTTAGTAGTGTGAACGTGCTCACAGTAGCTAATAAATGATGCTAGCATTTTATTCAAGTATGGGTCCAATCCAGAAAGGGCTGCAGACAAGAACTGTGATCCAAGCTGGTTTTCTCAGCTCCTAGCAGCTGTTTCTACAAGTCCCTGCCTGTGCCAGGAGCTGCCCAATTGACCACGCAGCAGCTCTTCCCCCTCCAATGCACTGGGTCTTGAGTTGCACAGGTAAGCTGGTGTTCTCTAAAAGACCTGCACAAGAACAGGCTTTGGTATTAGATTCAGGCAACATGAGAATTTTGCCAAATCACAGAGTGCCACAATCTCTGTTAGGGGTCCCAAATCTGGAAATGTGCACAGAAATTATTTCACCAGCTGAGAAAAAAACCCAAAACGTTAGTCATTCACATATGCAACAGAACTCTCTCCTGGGATAACAATGACTTTGGACTGAACTCCCTTCTCAGCCCGAGGCAAATGAAAGCCATGTTTGCCAAGACAGTATGTGAACTGGCAGGCAGCAAGCCAGCTGAGATGGAGAAATATCCTTGTGCTCTTGAAACAGTGGCATTGCATGGGCAGGAAACCAAGTGATTTGGGATACAGGAAGCTAAGGCATATAGGAACAGGCTCTACTTCAGTAATTAATCATCTAGATGTGGTAGTCTTGATCCATGGTGCCCAGCCTTGGGACAGTTTCTATATTTTAACCAGTGACTATTTCATGTGAAATGACTATGTCTCACATCTGATGCAGGGGCACAGGATGCTGGTAGACTTCTCATTCAGCATCAAGTTTTCAAGTAGCATCTTTTTGCTTCCAGTTTTCCCAATTCCATTTCCTGGAGCTTGGGCACCCAGTTCTCACTGCAGTGTTTTCAGCTGGTCATTATGTCTATACCACTTATTGATACACCAGTTTGTAGATGTGTCTTCTATAAACCTCACCCCTAACTCTATTCAGTAACAACTCTGAAATATATAATGTTTTCATCTAATTGTTTTAGTGTGGTTATGCCCATTTTGTAAATAAAATACTTTCCTGTTCCTTTTCTCTATGGAACAAATTAGATTTTTTATCATCTCATTACAACATCTGTTCAATAGTCAAGTCCAATACAGTTCTGAGGTCAGTTCCTGAAAAAACAGAAAATATTATTATCCTCATTTAGCAGTGATATGATCTGGCAGGGGGATTGGACTAGATGATCTTTCAAGTTCCATCCAAACCTTAAGATTCTGTGATTCCGTGGTAAAGTGTTGAGGCCAGCAGTTCACGTTCAAAATTCCCTGACATGCCTAAAATTCTATGAACTTGGATAGTTCCAGGGCACAAGAACAATATCATTCTGTACAGGATGGAAATAATTTGGTCTTTGAAAGACTCACACTAACACAAAAGCAACTGAGGGATTTAGTGCAGTCAGTTTCATCCACAGCCTTAAGATATCATTTAGGCTCTTACCTTGCAAATAATTATGTATGTGCTGAACTTTAATTATGCAACTGTTAAGAGCCACATAAACTGTATGCTGGAAGCCTGGCAGCATCAATACCAAAAAAATGCTTAATAAGGTGAGGACAAAGCTATACATTCAGGAGCACCATCTACTGGCATATTCCCTATTAGCTCACAATTTGCTTATAAGCAAACATCACAAAGAATCAGACAAAGGCTGAGGTTAGAAGAGATCTCTAGAGGTTATCTGGTTCGATCCCTCTGCTCAAACAGTGTCACCTAGAGTACACTGCCTGGGACTATGGCCAGATGGCTTTTGAATATCTCCAACGATGAAAGACATCTCAAAAGATATTTTCAGGAGATCTTTCAAAAAGTCCTACGTATACCAAAAGCAATGCACCATGTGGGATTATTCATTTGCTTACGCACATATATTTCAAATAGGTTATATAGTTAAAAATGTGACCTTTTGCTCAGCTACTTTCTGCTAACTGAGTAAAGGTATAAGGCTGAGATTCAGATCTCGAGTGAGAATCCAGATTTAGGCATCTACATATAACCTGGGCCCCGAGTTTAATAGTCTAAAAGGTTTGCAGACACGTTATAAGCACATATTGATATTTTATACCATAGTGAAGTTTATGTCATATGAAACTGACTACTCAGAAGACATAATTTTGAAGTCCTAACAGTCTGAAAACAAAGCAGTTATTTGAATGCTGAAGGGTATTAGCACATACAATTCCAACTTTGACTGACCATTCATCAGTACACTCATACAAGCAGCTGTGCTTTAGACCAGTGCTACCTTCACTTACTACAGGCAGATACTAGAGTTATGCTGAAATAATTAGAGGTACTTTTTGACATGTTTGTTTATCTAAAACATTTCCTGTCTTGTGTTTACAACAACTAATACATCAATAAAATCAGAGCTATACATTGTTTAAAATACTGGGCTAACATATTAGCAATTTTTTTGCTCTCCTAAGTATGATGATTGCTACAACTTGCATGAATTCAACAAATTACAGCATGAGTGTATCTCAAGTATTCGGAGTATATTGTGCACCTAAATACTTACCAATTTCAAGTAGGATTGTGTACTCACAAAGTTTCGTACTGCTTCACACAGAACCTCATTACTTCATTTAAAAAGTCTGTTTCATTAATCCACGTTTTTATAAATCTTTGAATCAAATACATTCATAACACACAATAAATAAAAGCATTGCAATCTAATTTCTGGTAAAAATCCTTTACAATGTACAAATCAAGTACAGCCGAAGTGGTTACAAAGTATGATCAACTTGTGGAAGGACCTTTATCCATCTCTCAAGTCTTCAGTTTTGTATAATTTCTTTGTGACTTGTATTTTCAGTGCCTTGTGTTCTACTGAAACAAGCGACAAAGAAAGTTAAGGACAATCTGAAATGATTACAGACTTTCTCCCACGTTTGAAAACTCTTCTTGAAAAGGGAGATTACCCTTTCCTGGAAATGTACTATTAGTTTGCCCAAAAGCAGAATGTTAATTTGCAAGTTTAATTAATGCATGATTATACTGTCTTATTGAATATCAAGCATTTATCTAAGGCTTTTTGTGCAATTAGAATTTAGAAACTCATCATCATTTTTTCATATACATATAAATACAAACTGTCTTTGACAGAGTTTTTGCTTTATTGTTTCACTGTGGAAAGCCATGAGGGGTTTCTTGTTTGTTTTGAATCTGCAGTAGCAGCTATACTATTTGCAGGAGCATCACCTCACAACTGGACAAGGCAATACTCTTCCTGTAACACTGTAAGTACCATAATGGATGTCATACTGCATGAGCAAGTGTGGCAAAGCTTGATGGCCCTTCTTCTCTGAAAGTCAAGAACCTGAACAAAGATTAAGTTTTCAAAGGGAAGAGCCATTCATCATTTTCAGTCAACTTTAAGTTTTGGCTCCTATATTTATACAGTTCATTACTTTTTCACAAGAAGCAAAATGTTCTTGTTCCATAGCTGAATCCAGCTTTTCAGTATTTAGCAGCGTATGTATTAATCACTGCATTCTCTTCATTTCTTCAAAGAGAATATGTAATACAAAGGAAGACAACAAGTTTTATTCTCCAAGAAAAAGCAACAGCTCAGTTTCACAACATTAACTTTGACAAATATTCATGAAACCATAACTTACAGGGTCCAAAAAAATGGAAATAGCTCATATCTAAATTATTATATTCACATCTATACTCATTAATCTCTTCTCATGTAGGCTTAAATTTTAAACATTAAAAAATTCATTGCTTCTATTTCCTTTACTATTTGAGTTTCATGCTTTCTCAGAACAGCTGTGCCCAACTTCATATTTATGCAAACATTTTCTTCACACTATTTTCCAGATACACTTCTGTTAGTTTACAGCAATGTGTGTGTTAGACATTCAAAGTGCACTTTCAAAAGCACTAGTGAGAGTGTGGATCTTTGCTATCATCAAATTTCAGTTTCAGATATCCCTTCAAAACCAGTTTTACAGAACAGTGAACCCGTTCTCTACAGATTCAATCAATCTGCAAGTTATTAAACTTCTGATTGATTTACTTATCATAATTTCCTTATTACAAAACTTTATGTATAACTATGTGATTTGCAACAAATGGAATGCAATGGGATCTTTTGTCAGTGTCTAGAAATTAGACCTCCTAAATAGTTTGTGTATCCCACTGCTTTACTGCACTGTTTCCTCACATTTTCTGTGGCTCAGTGTAATCAACTGTAAAATAAATTTTAAAATGTAATTATTAAAAAATACTTTCTTCATGGTTTTGGGATATATTTGCACAAATTTTTGAGCACCTGGATGAAATAATGCAGGCTAGTATTCTGCAGATGTTTAATGTGAACTAGTGTTACAGAGCCTTTCAAGGACACCTCTTTTTCAAAACGAACTCTTGGTGTCTTCCTCCCTTTGAAAAGCATTTCCTTCTTTGCAAATATTTTATGATCCTTCAGAACCACTTAGCCTAGAGAAAAGCACGCACATTTTTCTTTGCATTCATTTTTCATTTTCATTCTTCTTTTGGCTCTGACCATGGAAAAGGTGTTTCTCCCAGCAGTATATGCAAATCTGAAAAATCTATTAAATTAATCTGGCCTTGCAGCAGTTCGAGAAAATCTGAGCTCCTAAAGAACATACTATGACAATTATAAAACTGTCCAATGAGATAGAATTATATAATCACAACATGAGTGGGGCTGGCATGCACCTCTGGAGACCCTGCTCTGAGAAGAATTAGCCAGAGCAGGTTGCCAGAGTAGGTTGCTCAAGAGAGTTTTGTACCAGGGATGAGTACTCTACAAACTCCCTGGGCACCCTGTCCACCCTAACAGTAAAAGTGCTTTTTTCCAGTTTAAATGGAATGTCTTGTGTTTCGGTTTGTTTCCATTACCTCTTCTCTGTCACTGAGCATCAATGGGAAGAGTCTGTCTGTCTTCTCTACATCTCCCCTTCAGGCATTGCCAAGATTCACCTCATCCTTCCCTTCCTCAGGTTAAACAGTCCCATCTCCTTCAGCTTCTCCTCATATAAGAGATTCTCCAAGCCCTTCCATGTTTCAGTGCCACTTCCCTTGACTTGCTGTAGTCAGTCTGCATCCTTCTTGTACTGGGCACCCAGCTTTGGACAAGGTATGTGCCAATATAGTGTACACGCTCCCAAAACCCACATCTTCTTAGGCAGTTTGAAATAGTATGGTTGTACCTTCATTTATCCTCTTTCAATGAATTTGCATGAAAAGGTTTATTGTTTACCACTCTTTTACAGGTGAACCAACTTGTAAAATCAATGAGTGTTTAAGGTGTGGATAAATGGTGTAATATGGCATGTAGTCCTTACGTGAGAACAAACTGCTCTAATTGGCTGCCCATTTAGTCTTAGGATTTGTTCCTGGCAGGCTTGGTTAATACAGATTCTGTGTCCTTCATATTTGAACATAATATTCTTTGAATTTTTGAACTGTTTTTTCTCTGCTGACTCCTCAGCTTTGTTTATTTCATCTAATACAATGACACTTCAAGGCAATAACAAAAAGTATTATTGTGGATTTAACACTTTAACACTTTATCTTAAAATTGTTCTATATGGAAAAATCAGATGGACAAAACAGGTACTGTGGGATCTGACTGACAGCAGGCTATTTAACTTTGTGGTAAGACAAATACTGCTGAGAAGCAATTTAGATAAGTAAGAAACTGAGAGCTAAAAAATATTTTACTCAATGTAAAAAGAACACACAAAAACAAAAGACCCTCTCCAATATCCCTAATCACATGCTCAACAATGATGGTTAACCCAGTAAAAAAAGGATCACAAGTTTCAATCAGTTTAAACATTTTTTAGGTTCATTTTCATTGTGCTATATGTTCCTCATCTACAATAGCATGCTGGTTTCACATGAAAATTAACTGGTATGTATTTTTTTGCATGTAAATGTTCTCCTAAATAGAACTCCTTTTCTCTACCAATTTGGTGGTGAAAACATCAGTATTAAGAATAGTTTACATTTATTTGAAGAATCTTAAGAAAAATCATACTAATTTAAAAAAAAAAAACTACTTCTGAACAAGTGTTAACTGAAAATCAAAGGCCAGATTGTTTTATTTCTGACTGGTACAGAAGACATAATGAGGCTACAAAACTAGTAGAAGTTCCCAAATAAAACTCTAGAGACAGTCCTGATTCCAAAGGTTCATGGGAATTCTTCAGGCAGATGACAATCTGTGTGTCATCTCAAGAGAAAAATCCTGAGTTTAGTTGCACAGAGGCTGCACTCTTACCTGAGGTATACCTCCTGCATAGACCAAGGGGATGGATTGGTAATAATTCCCATGAACAAAACCAGCAGCTCTCCAACAGAGCTGATTAAATCTTCTTGCAGCAAAGTGGGAAATTATTGAAAGTTATTTACCTATACACATTAAGTACTCTGGACTCATACAGGGAAGACTGAAAACAATGATTTTACAACCATGTTAACTACGTGATCAGAAATAACTAATGGAAACCAGAAATCCATGTGAAAAGAGTACAGTAGGTAAAAGTTATGATTAGCTTCATAAACAGATAATAGGTGCTAGCAGCTGCTTAACTCTGTGAATGTGTGGTAGCAGGCTGGGAAATCCTGAGGAAGGATTTGAACAAGGACAACACGGCAGCAATGCAGACACTTGTCAATGAAATAGTGTTTTCAGCAGTTAAGTTATTCAGTTATTAAGTTATTTATTAAGTATTATTAAGTTATTCATTCATTTATTAAGTTTTTCAGTTTCTTTCATTCCTTCCCTCAGCCAGTAGAGTTTTGGGCGTGAAGCAAAGGGATCCTTAATAGGTCTCTGACTGAAACAGGTCTCTTAATAAAGAACAGGTGCTGCATGTTACCTTCTGTGAAGCCTGTCAGAGTATTGGGCAAACACTGGGCCTATGTTTCATCAATAAGCAACAGGCATATAGTAAATATATTTACAATATGCTGTAGTCACCACATACTCAGAGTATCTTGAGATTTCAAGTTAAAAGTGCTTTGACAGGCCAAGAAAATAAACTACTAAAATTTTAAGCTTGAAAATATTAAGAAATCAGGTATGACATAAGATAAAATTTTATATGGTTTGGGACTTGATGTACCACAATTACAGAATCACAGAATTTTAGGGGTTGGAAGGGGTTTCTAAAGTCCAACCCCTCTGCTAAAGAAGGTCCACCTAGATCAGGTTGTACAGTAGATATTTCCATAAAAAGACCCCTCTAAATCTCAGTATACCAGATGATGCAGACATAAAAAACATCATGTTTGTTTGAACTTGGGTTTCAAATGCTACAAGACCCAGCATTGCTATCGGGGAGAAAGTTCATAATAACTATGAGCATCCTAGAGTTCTGATATTTAAATTTGTTGACTTTAAAAGTCTTCTTATTATCAATATCTATTATTATCAAAATCAGAGAGACAGCTACAGCAGGCTATGAAACATTTGGACAGACTATTTTTCATCTCACTTGCTTTTTTTGAAAGCAAGCGTAGGCAACAATGAAAAGATTTACCGTAAGCCAGCAATGTGTCCAGTTGGCCAAGATGGACAATGGCATCCTGGCTTGTATAAGAACTAATATGTCCACCAGGACCAGGGTAGTGATTGTCTCCCTGTACTTAGTGCTAGTGAGGCCGCACCTTAAGTGCTGTGTTCAGTTTTCGGCTCATCACTACAAGACAGACTCTGAGGCACTGGAGTGTGTCCAGAGACAGGCAAGAAAGCTGGTGAAAGGTCTGGAACACAAGTTTGATGAGGAGTGTCTGAGGGAACTGGGGTCGTTCAGTCTGCAGAAGAGGAGCCTGAGGAAACTCAGAGAGTTGACTGAGTTGACTCTCTGCAACTACACGAAAAGAGGTTGTAATGAGGTGCGAGTTGGTCTTTTCTCCCATCAACAAGAGATAGGACAAGGCGAAATGGCCTCAACTTGCACCAGGGGAGGTTTAGATTGGAGATTAAGAAAAACTTCTGCACTGAAAGGGTAGTTAAAGCTACAACAGGCTGCGCAGTCACCATACCTGGAGGTATTTAAGAAATGAGGTGTTCAGAGACATGGTTTAGTGATGGGCTTGGCAGTGTCAGGTAGTATTTGGACTCAATCTTAAGGTCTTTTCCAACCAAAATGATTCTATAATTCTGTGATTCTATATTCAACCACCAAATCAGTAGAGTCAACAGTCTGTACTTTGATGCTACACAGTCATAAAAAGTGTTCCAGACATTGAATAGTCCTGGAGCAGGAATGGAAAATAACTGAGCAGGATTGGCAGGCAACCAGACACTGCAACAGGATAGGATCAAAGGATCCAGAGTAAGTAAAAGAAGCTGACTCAATCAGCAGGATTGATCCAGAAGGTTCAAAAGTATGTGTAAGAACAGCACAGACAGATCCACAGGTGTCTACTCAACCAAATGAAAGATGCATCTGGCTGAAGCAAAAAGTAGCATGCACTAAAAGTAGGAGGAACTACAAAGGAGTATTAGACCACCAACCTCAAATGGGACATAAGGTCTCATTCCTAGATCAGGCTATTTACTAGGGTCACTTCAGAATCATCTTATTTTCACAAATAGCACAATAACTGAAATGATTGCTAACAGGGAAGAAATATTAACCTGTGAGAAAGCCAACAGAGGAAACTCAGGCTAAGGAATCGGAAGACCTACAAAAGGGCACTAAAAAGTTGCAGTCCCTCACCGAATTGGAAACAATGTTAGTGGAAACTGCAGCCTCTCTGTAACATCACTTAACTAAACACAGTTTGCTGTTGCAGAGACAGAAAATGCTCATGTTACCACTCAGCATGCTCCCAGGGAAAACCTTTTACGTAGCCAAACGACAACTGCTTGGGTTTAAAAACAAATAAAACTCCATCAATAGCAATTTTTTTTCTACATGTTGTATAGGAAGGCAAACTCAACAGTAATGCTGATGTCAAAGAAAACACAGTACTTCTGATTATACCCTTATTTTAATGTTTAAATAATACTTTTAATTAAAATGATTAACACAACAAATCAGGGTTGTGATATTACATAAGTGAACATTATGATTACAGTTATTGATGAGTTTCTAATATTTAAAAGTATCTTTTTTTGTTTGCCTGTTTAAGAGAGAATTAAGTTTACTACAGTGCACACAACTAAAATTCGAAACACCTAGAGAGTAGCACATCTTTAAAAACTGTTACAACAGACCTTAATATTTAAATCATCACTTGCAATACTGAGCAATTAAAACTGTCATATATTTCTATTTCAGCTGTCTGTGAGGCAACAGAGCACCATCACATAGCATACTGCATCTGCCAAAATGAATGTAAATCTTTATTCTTAGTGGGTATGTCTCCCCTAGACATTAACAAAGGAGGATTTCCTCATCTATACCTTTCTGTGCTCCTTGAGACTTTTGAGTACTTTTCAAATACTTTATTACCCACTACCTTTCTGTTACCCAACACCCACTACCTTTCTGTTACCCAACACAGAGTTACCAACATCACTGCAGACTCGCTGCAGTTCTCTGCTATTTATTGATACATACAGGTATATGGCTCCCAAGGGAACTGATTAGATCCTAGCATCAATGTTGTTTAGAGAAGAACTGTTACTGACTCAGCTGAAAGCAGGATTTTAACTAAGGTGTCTAAATGGCTCCCAACGTATGAAGTTCTCATGGTTAAGAAAAGCATCTGGGTGGTGTATTCTATAGTTTTATACAAGTCACTGAGAATAATCCTATTTACTATTTACAAAGGAATCAGAGCTGTGAATGCTCTTAAAGACATCCTATCTGGCAGGTATGACTGAGGGTCTACGGGGTACTTACACACTTCTGGATAGCAACTGGAAGCCTTACACTATATTCTCGATCATTTTCAACTGCCTTGTGCACTTACATGTAGGCACCATAATCAAGCCTTACTGACCAGATCTCCAATTGCTATACCAGGAGGCTATATATATAGCTTATATGTGTATATGACACCTACAACCAGCTGGTTTAACCTCCAGACAGAACCCCATCACAAGGTAAACTCAAGTATGTCACATAATCTTCCTGATTAATCTTCCTACCTCCAGCTTTCAGCCTAAAAAGACTCATGAAGGTATTGAGTGATATCTGCCAGCCTGAGAAACAGTTGTGGATCCCCCAGGGCACCTCTAATAACATTAAGCCTTTATAGCTAGGCATATGGATCATTCACTGTGTTTCTAATACTAGATAAATGAAGATGTAAGCTTTATTTAAGGACTCCAGTTTTCAAGTTCTATATCTAAGATCTGAGAGTTAAAAAGACTATCCTTAATGATGTAATCAGTCAAGTAGTATCAGAAGCATACTTTGCCAACTTTGATAATGCATCAACTTGCTATGAAATAACTTTTTTGTCTATAAGAAATCATATATTGCACAGGAGGATTGGTAAATACATTCAATGTTACGACTAAAGTCTTCATCCACAGTTGTTTTCCATCTCTGAATGCAGTATTTCTAGATCTAAATTGTTGTCTGAGGTAATGAATGTTTTGATTGGCACAATGATGGTGCCAGGCTCCTGACAGGGTATATTCTGCCCTTGGATTTCTAAGTTGTTCTCCCAACCACCAACAGTCCCCAGTCCTATGATAACCAGACTGTGGCTGAGACAGGCAACTACATTTCTTGTGTAATGCAGAGAGTACAGCTGGTGAAATTATGAGGGTTGGCAACAATCTGTAAGCTCCCAAATTTGGAGTCATTGATCATGCCAGTAAGTTCCACAGAACCAGTGTGCATTAATAAGGTTACCACAGGTTTAAGCTACGTGGCCTTACTTTACTTACTGGTCATTTCTGAAATATCCAAAATGGTGAGAGTAATAACAGAAGTTCTCTGCTGATGTTGTACTTCCATGAAAACAATGGCAATGGAGTATTTGGCCCAAAATATTATTTCAGGATTTACCATAAGCATTTATGAGATCTGGTGAAATATTTTTTTCATTTCATACGAACTTCTGAAAAATCAGAAGTGTGTAACACAAGGTAGAAAATTCTGCTAATATTAAATGAAAAAAAAAAGATTTTAATATATTAAACCATCCTGGTAGACTATACAATAAAGTTTCCATAGTAGAAGAGAAATAGAGCTCTCAAAACCATGCATGTAAAGTACCAAAATGTCATCAAACAAATTAAATAAGCCACATATATATATATATATATTTATATTTATATTTAAAATATGTCTTCCTCAGAGAGGATTTTTTTTTTTGCCTCCACAGCTTATGGTCTATGCTTCATGAAATATTGCTACTATAAAAGAAATTTAAAAGTGCATTGTGTTTAGTTTGGCACAATTTAAAAAAATTACTCCCAACACCTCAGTTACAGAGTATCATTCAGTCAGGGTTTTTCTCTCTTATGTCTAGACTCTGGTTAACTCTCACAAGACAAACACCCAAGCTTTAAAATTTATTAATTTTATTTTCTATTGCTTTGAAGAAACAAAAAAATGAAGAATGGAAGAACACAAAAAATAACAGCACAGTGTATCATGCAACATAATAACTAAACAGTGTTAAATGTTATTAGCATTCTGTAAATATTTTTGGCCTTTCATACTTATAAAAAAAATGAATCTACATAAGCAATATTTCCTCTCGAAAACAATACCAACAGCCGTTGATTTAGCAGAGAAATGGTCACAAATGTGCCCTTAAAGTAGAATTAATTTTTTTTAATCAAAATTCCTATCTAAAACTTGTAGTTCAATACTACAAGCATATTCCTCCCTTACACAGTAAATAACACAATTTTCTGATGATTCCAGGGAAAACTGTTGATCAACCATAAAGTTTACTCCACAATTTCAAAGAGTGTCCGAAGGTCATGCAGTTGTTCATTGCCACAGCTTTAAACAAATCAGCTCAAATATCATTAACAGAAAGCCAGACTCGAAGTCAGAGCAAGAGATGCACTACAAATTCTTGGAGAACCAATACAAAAGGAAAGGTAAAGAGCAGGATTACCTGGGGGACAATAAGAATCTAATAAATTAAGGAATAAATAGTGTTTATTTCCAAAGGTGTAAGTCTGAAGATCTTAAGCAAAAATACAATTATTCAGAAACAAATGAGAGAATAAGAGATGGTGTAAATCTTTTGTGAACAGAAGAGTTTATTTTGTGCTAGGAGATGACATGTAAAAACTGACTGAGGCAAAAAGTGCTTGGTAGTCAGAGGACCAAGCAGAAAACAAAGAAAATGACAAGGTAACGGAGAGCGTCATAAGTTACACAGTTGGCATGAGGAGAAATGGAAAAGAAATTAGTGGAAAGAGAAGCAAAAAATACCAAATTTTAATAAAATTCAGATAGTTTACTAGATTTTTTTTTTGCCCTGCAAATCTTTTCCCAAAAAATAAGGTCTCATTTTCATTACATTTTTCAATAAAAAATACTGACTTTTTTTTTCACAGAATACAGAGCTTTCCCTTTAACAGCTTTTTTCCACAATTTTCTGATAATCCTTATGGAAAATCCTTGCCAGCCTCATGAAACATCTATTCTATTATCTTGCCCAAGGAGATGTACACATATGAACTTTAAGTCAGCTTAGGTTCCAGTAACATCGGTGGGATTGTGTGATTCAGTGCAGACTACCAAATCCATCTGTAATAATGTGTCATGGTGGCTCCATGCATCAATGTCTGCATTGCCAGAAATATCCATACTAATTTGTTATTTACTTGGATAGGACAGGTCTATTTTGGATTTCAGTTTGATCTATTTGCTAAAGATATTTTAGAGCTTGAAAAGCTGCATCATTCCTTTGCATCCTGCTGACTGGCTTAAACTCCTTCTTAGTGGGCTTCATCAGGAGGACCTAAGCCATTAGAACCAGCAGGACAATTGAATAAGAGGTGATAGTTAAACAACAAAAGTTTGAGCCATGAGATTTTGCAGATCTGAAGAAAGCAGAAGAACAAGCCAGTGGATAAGAATCCACCAGAGTGAAGTCAAGGACCAGGAGGATCCAAGTCTGGGACAATTGCCTTAGGGAATGAAATCTCCAGAGCAGGGATGGAGAGACTGGAAGGCTCTTTCCAGATCTTGAAAATATTTTCTTTAAAGATGATGTTCCTAAGAGATCCTTCACAAAAGGATAAAACATATTTGGATCAAGTAGGAATTTATCAAAAGCATTAAACTCACTTTATTCAAAACATAAAATGATCAGTAGTTTGGAACAGTTTTCTGCCAAGCTCTTCTACTGGAACAGCTAATGAATAACCTACTGTGTTGCAAATTTCTCATCCTCCACAATGTTTTACCTCAGGACTCACTGCTAATAAAGTGGGAAGAAATAACATCTATTTTCAAAGAAGATATTATCAGAGTAGAATTACTCAATATAATTTAAACGTTACACAAACAAAAAAAACCAACCCAACCAGAGAAGAACTTTAAAATAACAGAATTTGATCCAAACGTCTCCAACCTGAGACAACAATTAATCTCAAAAGAATATCTACTGTTAGTCTCTTGAATTCTTCCCCAGTCTGCTTTTACTCTGCACTAAGTAGCACAAAAAGAAGGAAACTGAAACCTCTACCTTCTGGGATGAATAGATCTGGACAAAATACATTGCCTCCTAAAGCATTAAGTAACTTCAATATTCAATAAGCACATCAGTGAAATAATACAAATGAAAGCACCCAACCAATTACTGAGTAGGAAGAGGACTAATTCTTCGTGCTTGGCTCTGGCAGCTTTTAGTCAACACAGTGATATAAAGTAAAGACAAAACTCCCCTAATAATCCTGTGACAATTCTTCGGCAATTACTATTATTATTAGCTTAATATTTTGGGATAGCAACTGATATTAAGGTCTCTTTGTGCTAGGCATAGAGTAAGAAACTAATAATAATTTCTTATTATTATTAATAAGCCTTCATAGTCTTCATGTGGAAGCTATGTAATGATGTGGAAGCTATGTAATAATACTTCAGCACCAAGAAATGTAGCAAATATAGCTAATTTGAAATAGTCAGTAATATCAGTATCTTGCCGGCATTGGATGAAGAGCATGGAGAACTGGACTGAGCCCAGAATAACAGAATCAAGCCCAGAATGGAGGATCAAGATGCAAAATTCAAGTACTGCAATTGTAACTTTTCTGCATCCAGAGAAATTCTCATATTAAGCCTATGCAATACTGACTATGCCTCTAGTAACTAAATCCAGAGAACATTTTCAGGTATTAGCAATACTACCTGAGGTCATTCATATGATCTAGAGGGCTCTTTTGGAATTAGAAATCTAGCAGCCAGGCTTGTTTAGCAATTCAAACAGTGTGAAATAGCCAGAAGGTGTGATTTCTTTAGATTAATAAAGAATAACCCAAAGGACTCTGAAGTCAAAGCACAACTAAAGAACCAGTCAAAGCCTCAGCACTTCATTTCATCAGACATTTGACAGCGTGTCCTGAGAGAGACTACTTTATCTTCAAAGTGACATAGACTCTTAAGTTTTGTTCACTGAACCAGGAATCTGGTGTGGAACCAACTCCAGTCACACTACCTATACTGAAATCCATTTTAAATACTGACAGGATTAGATTGACCTAACCCTCAAAGGGCACGATATCGTCAAAGTTTGTTTTTTTGCTTTTCATCATAGGAGACATTTCTGACTAACTAGACCTCTACATGCCAAAGCTCTTCTGTAAATTCCCCTGACTTAAATGAGCTCTGACTACTTTTAGACCTGATCCTACAGTTACTTACCTCCCATATACAATTCATTTACAATTACAGATAAAATAATGCGAAAGGAGATTTTTGCCCAAGAAAACCTCAAAAAAAATACACCCCAAGAAAATTATGTCACATCCCACTTCTACAACTATCTTTTCCTCTCCTATCAGTCTGCATGCTTCCTCCCTCATTTTATAGCCTATTTATTCCCCTCTCAGAATTGTGGTTGGACAATAGCCCTGTGTCATAGTGATGGTGGAGAATGATGACACAGAAAAATGCCCCAAATTGTCACCTCCTCCTTGACCAGTACCTAGTGGAATCATTGCATATGTTGTACTTCTGGTACAGAGGCTTTTATTCTGTGCTAGAAGTAAATAAAGTACCAATTAACAATGACCAGTGACTGATGCCACAAGAAGTGATTTACAAACTTTAATTGAACATTATACCATCTCTGAGAACCCAAGATATTTTTTTTTAACAACTCTGGCTTTAATTCAGAAATGTAATTAAGCAAATTAAAGCTTTAAATCTTGAAAATTCAAGCTGATATCAATAAAAGTATTCACATACATAAAACTATGCACATGCAAAGTACCTTGTTGAACAACACAGGAGAAATAAAGATCTTTGCTAAAAGTTGCAGATGCTCTACACTTCAGAAAAAGGAGATCTGTACTATTCAAAACGCAAGATTCAGCAGCATCATTCTCAACTTGTAGATCACAAGCCTTAAGTATTTCTATGAAAATGATGCATTTTTCAATTTCAACTGAAGTATATGATTAATAAAAAGTAAACTGAGTGTCTTGCTTTCTTAAATTTTGGACAATGAATAAAGTGCTCACTACCATCACTCAATCATTCAATCATTCTTTATCTGGGAGGTGTTTAGTATGACAGAAGGAGTGTCCTTCATTAATTGTTTTCTAAAATGTCTATTATAGGGACATCCAAGTACAAAACAGAAACCAGAATAACATCAATAAATGTAGAAAAAAGAACTTCATCTCTTTCACTTTATAATTTCAGATTAATAATTTATTAATATTTTTTTCACTACTCATTCTTTTCACATTACAATAGTCACCATTATCAAAAATATCCCAGCTTATTTCATCAGGAGATTTGTCCAAAAGGCACGTCCTCTGTCCCTGTCAATTCAGAGTCACATCGGTTTCTTTCCGGGGGAAGCCAGCATGACCTTACGTTTTTGTCCTTCACCCAAGGGCAATGAGAAACGCCATTCCAGGACCACCTCCGGCTATTGTGTTGGTGGTGAGATGGAGCAAGTAGTAGAAAGCAAACATATGCATGCTGAGGACATGGCTTTTAAGCTGGGGCTCTGTCACTTAAGCTCGTTCTGCATAACACTAAATTCTCATTCTAAAACAAGGCCTTTCATTTTCTTAAATCACACTCTTGTCTTTTGTTTTAGCAAGATGCTCTTCTATCCCAGAAAACTCAGCCTTTGTTTCTAATCATCAGAAAAGAGAAAGAGGGATGAGGAATAAAGCAGTACATCACACCAGTCTATCCTAAAAACACTGTATGGATTGTCTCCTTTAATGAATAATGAATCACAAGTACAAGTCTATTTGGAAATTCTCCAGCAGGTCATTCCTGTACCCTCAATGACAATACTACTGGGCTAAGAAGTTACAGCCAGCAATGTCATGGAGATCAAAACAGCCTTAAATAATGTTGACTTCTGTATTCTCAGCTCAGACACCAGCTTTTGGATACAATGAATTGGCACTGAGCAAGAAATAGTCCCGTTTCAGGATACTGAATCTTTTGAGAGCAAACAACTTTTTCAATAAAATAACCCTTAAATAACACCATAAGACAGTAACAAAAATCATAATCCAATAAACAGCCTTTCTTATTATTATCTGTGAAACACAAAAGAATGTGCTTCATACCAGATGTGTTCCATACAGGACAACCAAATAAATCTGAAGCTAGCAACAATTTTAGGGAAGCATTTAAATTTATGCAGTCATGATGAACGTTATTGTAAGATGTGGTTGACCTGACTATTTGCCTGTTTGTATAATTTTTCCATGAGAATCTTAAAATAATAATAAAAAAAAAATGCATCTCTTCTAGACTTCAGTTAAAAGCCTTGCAATCCTTCTTTTCCTCTCCTGGTATCCAAGGAGTTTTTTATCTTGTCTCAACTGACTTGAACCATCAGTATGCATTTTTCTGAAACAACATAAGCAGTTGAGTTCTACCTCAGGTGGATAAGACATCATTTTGCTAATGAGACATTTGTAAGACTTTTTGAAACAAGATTTCCTGTCTATCAATCACGAGGTGTGTTGTACAACATCCATTCAGACTCTCTCCACTTCATAGCTCAGCATGAGCTGGGAGGTCTGTAGCGTGTTGCAGTCCTAGAAATGGGTTAAGACTGAATCACTGATCCTTTGGTGTAACTGTGACATTCACTGAACAGTCACTTGGACTGCTTCATTTAAAAAGTAGTTTTGCTTAGGATATATAACATCACCTTCTAGGGATCTGTCTTTGACTTGCTGGTGTTCCTGACACACGTCAGGAATTTAAATTACAAAGTTGTTCCCTTCACATATCATCTCGGCATCCCATGACCAGTGGAAGATTTCTCAGCTTTAAATTAATGCCTTTATAAATATCTTCCATTAACATTAAAAAAAAACAAAAAACCTTTAAAGATTGTGGGCTTTTTCTCCTTTTTCAGAGGTTAGATAATCAGTAGAGCTCTAAATAAGGCCATCACTGTATTTTAGCCAGATAATGACTTTTAAAGCTTGCATGGCATAAAGAATACAGGCAATGGAGCTGCATTATATTAAATTATCCATTGACAATATACAGAGTACATTTGAAGATAATGAATGCTATCTTGTGATCCTACAGTGTAGCTGTGCTTTCACATCCTTTTCTATTTAGACAATGTCATTCTGTGCCATCAAAATAAATAAATTTACTCATATCCACAAATTATGTATTAAACTCCTTAGACAAATTTACACATAAACAAAGAAAATTAAGGTCAAAGCCAACAGCATAAATTGTCTTTTTTGAAGTTTTATGCTAAGCTCTAGAGATTTATCACTTGATAAACTGGCTCCTTTAGTCATATTTATTGACCCTAAACTAGAGAAAATAACTTTAACAAGTTTTTGCATCTTAGTAATTTGAGCAGACACATAAAATAGCTAAGTTCCTTCTCTTTGTCCTCATTTTGTGTAATGCCAGCAATCTTTGTCCCATGCTGCAGTGAGGTAAGGAAATACTTATTTGTTCTGGTTATGCATTGCTGAATTAAAGTTCAAATCCGGTGCTGGAAATGTATTAGTCTGCTTATCAATGAACTACATATTTTTAAACTTATACATCTGATGCAAGCATGCTTAGAAAGGAAAAGGAACAATCTGCATATATACTTAAAGGATTCTCCATTACAGTGTCACTCTGTTCCTTTCCCACAACACCTAGAGAAAAAGAAAAGTGAACAAAGATGGAAACATGGACCTGGAAATAAAATTTTCAGTGGCATGAGTACGGAAATAAACTGAAGCCCAATACTGACCATGTGGCACAAGTGACTACAGTGCATGATATGTGGTGAAATACCTCTGGATCTTGAATTATTTTCCCATCTGCAGAAGCAAAAGTAATCCAGTCTCTTAGGAACAATTTGAAGATAAGCTACTGACAAGAAACTATCCTTCCTCTCTCTTACTCTATAACCATTTCCACTCTTTTTCATGTTTCTTGTCTCCACTGATACTTAATCACGAAAACGGACTGAGGCTACATTGTACTAAGACTTCATTATTTTACTTAAATTCTCAACAGTATGTTTCCTGGTGCTATCAGCTGATTTTCCATTGTCTCAACTAATTATTCATCTTATTCATCTTTTATACGACACTACTCTTTGTCGTTTTATTGCCTGAACATTATATCACTCAGTCACAAAAGGTGGTGACCCCTCTAGAAGGACCAAAGCCAAAGTCCATGTTCTGAAGTCGATGTTCCAGAACACAGTCAATCTTAAGAAGTTTTGGGCTGGATTTTTATCAAATCTAGCGTTTCACCACTTTTTCCAGTCACTGAGTAAACTCCTGGGTTACAGCTTTTTGAGTTCTGATAAAAAGAATAATGTGTCCATAAAACAGAAAGTCCTGCTTTCCATCGCGTTATACTTATTAAGATGCAGTTCTTGGGAACAATTTATTGACTTCTTTTTTTTGGATACTGGCCTAGGTCTCTGGCAGTTTCTGCATCCCTTTATGCAGTCTCCGTTGCAAAGATGTAACTCGTCTATCTGAACATTTGTTTCCATCTATGTGATGTATTATTTCTGCAAATAATGGACAGTTGCAATTCATGAAGTTTGGAGGTTTTCTGGATTCACAAATGTGGGTAAGAGAGACTGAAAGATACTAATTTACATTCAGTATAAAGAACAGAAAAGCTTATTCCAAAAAGCTCCTGTCTTTCATGGCTGAAGAATATGCATTAGCTTTTCAAAACACAGATACAAGTTTATCATTATTAGTTTTTCTCCCTTTTCTGTTCTTACTTTATTACTAAAACAAGAAGATTGTGAAAATTATGTACGTTGAATAGAGGTCACTGAGATGAAAAAAGTTGATACAAAAGTACAAGGTGAGACAGACACGGATCTATTTGGCAAGAATCCACTGCTACATTCTGATGACACTGTATTTCTTCACACAGATTTAAATGATGTGTAAAATTTCCAATGGCAACAATTTCATGAGGTGTTAAATCCAAAATTCCTTCAAATCAATGAAGGTCTTTTAGATTACAAATCAAAATACCTATAACCAGATCAGAAAATAATGTACATATTCAAGCAGCCTTTACAAATCCTTTTTAGTACTTAAAATTGTTTTCACTCTTGAGTTTCATAAAACAAAAGATGAAAGCAAACAGAATTTAAAGGGTTTGAATCATAAACAATTTCTACCTTTTTAACAAACAAGCAATGTGTTTTCAAATTTAATTTTTCCAAATAAGTGAGTATCTGTTTTTCAAGATGCAAAAGGGAACTGGTTTTAATTTTACATGCCATATCATGTATGTAACAAGATGCAACATGGGGTCAGGTTAAATCCAATAACATAAGGTAAGCATCAAAAATAAAACAATAACTATGTCACCTATGCCTGTTTGCAATTACATTCTATGCCAGGTGCTCTGCTTTTTATGTGTTCCAAATAGTCTTTCCCAGCAAAATGTAAGAGTAAATTTGTATTTCTCTGCAGAAATCCTCCATTATCAAGACAGAAGTTTACCACTCCACTTCTTAAGTACCTCAAGCATGACTAGCAAAGTATGAACAGAGAAAATTCTACAAGTTTTGAACTCTCTTGTAGTTTTTAAGTGTTATATTAGGAAAGTGTCAGAACTGCAGTGAAATTTTTCATGGAGCTTTGAATCTGAGAGATCAAAGTGTCAAAAATAACTGTTATAAGGATTTTATATACCTTAAGTACATAGGAACAGATTTCCCTTACTGTAAACTCATACTACTAGTTTAGCAACGGAGAATCTCAAATAACTTAGAAACAGGAACAGTAATATCTAGGCTGCTGAAGAAAATCACTGTTAAAACTAAACTAAAGAAAAAAATCAATGAGGGGATATATTTTGCTATAAATGAGAGCAAATCAGGAAGACATTATTTTCGGAATTGAATTTCTTTACATGGAAGCAAAGTGAAAGCAGGACATTAAATGGCAAAAAGACCATAAAGCACACCTCCTATCTATAAGGTCTTCTGGATTGTAATAAGTTTCTCTGTATTCTTCCTACTGCTGTGCACAGTGTTGTAATATGACCATTAATTTTTCTTCATTTTAGTGAGTCCTACATTTCTATGCTTGTAGAGCTAAGTGGCTTGTGAAGTACTTTGAGTTGAAATGTATTATGTTAATGCAATCACCATTGTTATCATGATGGACATGTCTGAAGTACTTCCTTTCATCTAGATAAATTCAGTATGACAGCAAAATGGAGTTCAGTTATGATAGAAATATCATATATATACAGAAATTTCATATATATCAGCACTAGCTGATGCCAATGTGCAATACTGAACTAAAGTGGGCACTGACAAAACTTCCACTCTTCCTCTTGCACTATAGTCCTCGTCCACCTTGGAGGACTCCTTCAACACTTCCCTGTACAAGCCCTGAATGTGGGAGAAGCAGAGCATGGAAAGTTGCAGGCTTTCAACATATTGACTACATTAGTAAGACTTCTTGCTGCCCTTTCCTTCTCTAGGATTTTTTGGCAAAACAGTAAAGATAAATGGAAGCTCCCTCTCCTCTCCACAGAGTCTCAAAATTAGGAGAAACACAAGCCCATGGACCTGAGCCTTTGACTATTATCAAGTGTGGTTAAACAGTCGAACTGGTTTACCTCCATTCATTGTAAAATCAGTTTCATCACCCTCCATTTCCTGCTGTGCTTATGTTCAAAAAGCAAGGCTGACTGCTCAAAATTTTAATTAAAAATTGAAAATGGATGTTTTCCAAATTTAAAGCAGATTCTACTAAGCACTGCAAGAAAGAATCCTTTGCTCTGTCACATACCTGACTAATGAAATGAAGCTCAAGCAATCTCCTTGCTTTTTCCAACTAGCCATCAAGCCTTCTCAAATACCTTTGGCCTACCAGTTAATTTTAATCAAATTCAAAGGAGAAGGAAGGTCTTTGAGATACTGTATTTCTGAAAGGCTTAGTCATATGGGATAGAAAACATAATCCATACTAATGCCACGGATCTTAGGATCTGGGAGTGTGTGAGTCTACAAAAGAAAATATGACAGTATTTATGATGCCAACCTGAGCCCAGATCTGGCTAACAACTTGCTTGCTGTTCTTATAAGCTGTGCAAGAGGTTCAGTCAATAGCTAACAGGAAAACTGATAGGAAACTATGCTACAGGTGAGGAATACAGAAACATATATATAAGCTTATATGAAAATAATGCTACTATTTTGAAATGAATAAGCTTTAGACTAATTGTATAAAACTGAGGTGCTTGCTTTATATACCAGTGGAAAACCACTGTAGGGATGTGTAACAATTAATACTTCCCTGTCTATACTTCATACTCTTATCATTGGAGGCTGAAACTTGATTAGATATTGCTGATACCTTTTTGTATAAAAAAAAATAAATCAAAAACTAAAAAAGCCTCTCAGCCTTAAAATAAAATAAAAAAAGAGGAACAATCCTTGAAACAAGATCTGGTATGTGAAGGTTGTAAAACCAATACAGATGGTCAGTTTCTAATCCCAAAACAGGAGGAGCTCTGTACCCACTGGCAAACTCACTTAAGCACTATTATAGTTGAACTGTTTGAGGTACAACACAAGGAAGAATTTGGGCAGGCTTCTTGTGAAGAAGTTAGTGCTCTGATATCTGGAAAGCTTTTCTCAGAACTTAATGAATTGTAAATGTAGAGGTTTAACCATGTTTTCTGTCTTAAATATTTCTTTTATGCCTTCAGTTTATTATAGCATTTACAAAAGAGATCTGCTGAGGCCCAGGTCCAAAGCAAGAATATCACTCTATGTGCCTTCTTATCCTGACCCAGGCTGTTTGTCTTCACCCATTATTCCCTTAGGTGCCAAGAAAAAAAAATATAGTTAAAATGGGAAAATGAGCAGAGTAAGAGCAGAGTTCTGAGACAGTTTCCTTTGTTTTTATCCAATAGCTAATACTGAGTTTTCTCTCGGATCTGTTATCTGTTTTCAGATCTTGCAAGTGGGGTAGACGTTCATTGACAACAGCTGAACCTCATAAAGACAGTGAGGATACGAAGTGTACTTTGTGTATGTGTGTTCACCATGGTTTCTGCTGTCTCCTTTTGAATTTTCCAGACAAATTTCCCAAGAGGAAAGAAACACGCAGTTAAACCCTGCTTTTTTTTTTACATTATTTTCCACTATCTCTGTGTCTCTCTGTTGAAGCCTAGGAAGAAGGGCTGATGAATGAAGAATCGGAGCTGAGGCTAGACACGTAACACCACAGCTGAGTTCTGCAAAGGATGGTGGGAATGGGATAAGACACTGTTCAGGCACCACACGTGCTGCTTTGGAGATAAGCCATCAATGACGGATGACTGCGCTGGGAAGATCCACAGCATCTTTGTGTCTGTGTGGTACCTTTGTTCAGTGCTGCTGCTGCAGTGACACCGTGACAACTGCAGCAACTGCGGTGGTAACAGTGGATGACAAAATGGCTACGCCTGGTCAGAAGAAAAGTCATGAAAATATTTCTGGAATTTTTGTAGACATTGAGTTTTTAATAATAGGTTTGTATTATAAAACACATTGTGAACTGACATGGCATAGCAATGATAGCAAAATTCTGTCTTGTAGACAAAGCTTCAGATGCAAGAGGCCAGATTCATGATCACCTTACAGACCAGACACTAGAAAAGCAGTAAAGAGTCTCTGACAATTTGAGGAGTTCTGGGAAAAGGTGCAAAAGGTAAGGAGCAGAGTCCTGTAGGCATGACTGACTTTTGGGGTTTCATGTTCCCTGAGAGAATTTTGATAAAGGTAAAGCACAGGCTTCAGCAGCATCCCAAGCTGAGAGCTGCTACTGCAAGGACTTTTTTTCCCATCTTGGTAATAAAGCAAACTGAAAAGTTTCCCATAGTCTTAGAGGAAGAGAAGCTGATTGCTCAGCCAAGGCTGGTTGCATTTTTTGTTGTATGTTTTCCCTGAATTTTTTTGTTTTTGCTTTGCCACTGCAGAACTCCCAAAGGCACACAAACTCCCAGGAGGCTCAGCTACAGGATTAGGTTAATGTTGAATACCTGGTGAAGGTATGTCTGGTGCAGATGGCAGGGAATGTTGAGAACTGCTGCTTGCAAAGAGCTAAGTCCACATCTCTATTTTTTTATAGCTGGCATAACTTCTTCCAGAGGTTTTCTAACAACAAAAGTTGATGGTTATGTGAGGAAGCACTACCAGTAATTTCTGCTCTCTTTTCTAGTGTGTGAAAGGGCATTACACTCAATGTTAATCTCTAAGTGGCATTTCTCAGTATGTGAAACGCAATCTTCTTTCTAGTCTTGCCAATATTATAAGGAACTGGTATAATGCATCTCTGCTTGATATATTTTATGATTAATAAATTCAAATGAATTATAGAAGTGACCATAATCAGATAATTTTCCTGTTCACTCACAGAAATACATGTCTCATGGAGGAATGCACAGACTAAATACATAAACCACCCTATACCCTCTTATTTTTCTTTAAAAATACGTTCTTTTTAAATTGAGTTTTACACTCCAGTTTCTATGTGCTTTCATTAATTTATAGATCTTACTAGTTGCAGGTATCCTCTTAAAATATTGCTTCACTGGGTTTCTGGTATGTTAAATGGTATAATGTCTCATCGTCGAGTATGCAAAATTTTGGACATACTATCTCCGATGTAATCTCCATTTTTACATTATTTTTCTTTTAATAAGAATTTATAATCTCATAAAAAACATAGCTCAACAAAAATATGTCAGAGATCATTTCACTATGCAGCTCAGCAAAGCTTTTGAAAAGATAAATTGCTTTGCTTGGTGCAGGTACTGCTCTAACTCCTTTGGAACTCATGGAAAATTTGGTAAACCAATCTAAAAACCAAGCATTTCCTCTTAAAGTCCCAGACTATACCTATACAGGTGCCAAGGAGCAGTCACACAGACTGGTTCCTGCATGCTAACTCCTAGATGGCCTGGGATCATCAGTGATTTTATGCTACAAGCACATCTGGCCATGTGCTTTGTATTTACCTGTCAGGCTGGTCACTGGAAGGAAGTCCTGGGTAGACACAGATAATGCTTCAGAGAGCTGCTGCCTAAATGCAACAACACACAGAGCTGCAGGAATACGGGGGGAGCAAGTGGCAGTCTGAGAAACTCTGATACACAGAGCCCACATGAGCTTTTGCATATGTCTGCATTTATACCTAAGTGGAAATCTGTTATCACCCACATGCTAACTCAAATTTTCAGAGCAAAATTATAGAACAATATGATTTGCACAAGAGAACCACCCCCCGCCTCCCCTGCTTTTCCTATTCCTTTGGGCCATACATTAGCATGCATGTGTTCTGTCAAACACATACAGGAGTGTAATTTGTTAAAAATGTGTATCCTGTTCCAAAATTCAGATGAGCTTTGTGACCTCTCCCGGGATAGAGTTCCAAAGCCCAAGATCTATTGCAGAAGATATCCTAGTCTTCCTTCCAACCTGTCTGTACTAATTCAGCCTCACTGTAATTCAGTTTCTCTCCAAGTGCCTGCAGCACATTGATAAAAGTGGGTTTGAGCTACAACGGCAGTTTTTCACTGGCGTGACTGAAGATGTGGACATACGTAATTTGTCTGACATTTCTATTATAGGGCTGATCATACCTTAAGGTGTGGTAGCTATTTGATACAGCTCTCATTGACTTGGTGAGTACAGATCATCGTTTTCTCAGAAAGAAATCATCATCTTTCAACAGCTAAAGAATTCCTACACTGGTTTCTGACCCAAACAGGTGTATTTGTCCCCATCTTCATATGCTAGAGTGCACACGGCAATAATGAACAGGATATATATTTCTTTCCAACACACTTTTCAAGCTACCATAATTAGTATCCACAAAAAGGACTAAAGTAGCAATTAACTAAATAATGTATGTTGCTCATCAAAAAAATATAAGTTTTCTAAAAGCGACTCAAATTAAAGCCTTTTGCACCACTTATGTCATCACCCTACAGGTTACTCATCCATCAAGCAAGAAATCATCATGAACTACCCCCCATACATCACTTTCCTGTTGAGAGTTAGAGCACTGTCTTATATAAAGGTATCTGACCACTCAAATACTGCTCAGTTTTATTCTGCTAAATGGCTTATGGCCTTTCTTGATTAATTCATGCAAGGTTAATCTAGTTAATTCAGTCCATTCAACTTCATTACAGTTCCTGGAAGCTAAGGGTGCTCTAGGACCTTGACAATATTGCTCAATTGGATCAAACCTTTCCAATTTTTTACTGAAGTTAACAACAGTCTGGATCCCTGCTAGTTTGGTTAACATTACATACATATGCCACCAGACTCAAAGCTGGAGCCACTGAGTTTTGTGAAGAACATCTGAACACAGATGGATGAAAGCAAGCTCTTCTACTCCCTCTCTTGTAGGAGAGGGTATCTGACTACATTTCTTACACTAAATAGAAACTAAAAGGCTTTATATTGCTACTATACCAGATGGGATGTTTTGCATTAATATGGGCACTACAGATGAAGCACAACTCCTAGTATCAAGTTGCTGTGGCACTGTAGCCTAGTCTTATCACTTCAGGAAGCAGACTGATGCTTATAGACAGGCCAACAATTGAATACTCATACTAACGGAGATGAAGTATCAGGAAAACACAAAATTCACCTGAATTACAAGGGGACTGTGGCAAGCTGTACAGAGGGATTAATCATCAATAACAATACTAGCAACAGCAAAAAAAACTCTATGCTTGGCATAGAGTTCTTTTTGAAGCTTTATCACACAATGATTCCTACAGGCAAAATGTCTGGTGCATCACAGGTTTAGAGCTACAGGGAACATGGTATTGAGTTCACAAGTTTGTTCGGTCTCTGATTTTGCACAGATTCTAAAGCATACTGCTGAATAATAGGAGAAAGAAAGAAAATTGCTCTGTTCCACACTGCCCGCTCTCTCATCAGAACAATTCAAACCCAACATCCGTGACTGAACGTTCATCCTGACTACGGATGAATGCTGTCTGTCCTCACTGCATATCTGGCAAAATGTCCTCCATGATCAGTACAACAGAGAGTGAGCGATCCCCTTCATAGCTAATACTGCTCCATCAAGAGCTATCTTACATACTAGAAGAAACACTGATCTATTTTGGCATCAGCCTTGACACAGCCTTCAACCTCAGGTGTCAAAGGAGCTGAGGACTTTGGGTGCTGTTTAGAATAGAGAAAGATGGATGGGCATTCAGTCTGAAACAGTCACTTAAATTCTTGACTGTGGGGCTTCTTGAGGGACCCAGCAGAGGTATAAATGATCCTCTCCTAAAGTCCAGTTGCTAATAAAGTCTAGGCAGGAGGCTAATGCTTTTCTCCTTGTTACAGGTATCCAGTAAGTTTTTAAGGCTAGGAAAGGAGATGCTTATGAGACTGTGTAGTCCTGGAAAGTAGGTTTGCTGGACTCCTGTCTGGGTTGGTGGGTTTTTAACCTCTAAGGAATTTAGTGCACTGGATTTTATTTTGGATCCCAGCATCTGAATCCCAGAGCATCCTTTAAGGCTGAGGAAATCATATTCCTTGACAGAGGGAAGGAGTGACCTCAAACAAATTGAGATTCAGTTAACCTGTGATGAGTTTTACAACTTAACCTTCCAGTTCAGACCACTCCAGTTATGTTTTTCTAATTTAATTTCTAGACCAGAAAAGGCCTAGCTAATTACACCCAACACATACACAAAACAGTATTTCTGATACTATTATTCCATTTCATATTTTACAATTCCTATACTATACCAATCTAAAGTTCTATATTATTATTATTATTAGGACAGAAATAGGCCCTCCAGCAAATTTTTACAATTTCATATCACAATCTCTTCTCCTGTTACAAAGTAATTATATTTACAACTTCTACTGAACAAGAAAAAACCCAGAATTATAAATACATCAAGTTCCACTGCTCAGATTAAAAAAAAAAAAAAAAAAAAAATCTCTGTGCAGAGGGTTTTACGCAATTATGAGTTAAAGATCTGTGTCCTTGATACAATACGCTAAATTTTGCTCCTTTTTAAAAAAGAAAAAGAGTAAAGGAATATATACCAGAAAGTAAGAAATCTCATAACTGAAAAGAAATCAAAATCATGTGCACAGAAAGGCACTGCATCCATAAGGAAAGGCATTAAGGCTTCCTGAAAGGCTGTCTTCTCCATTTAGTTCTGAAAAGCCATGAAATACACACACTAATGTATGTAATATTCTCAAGGCAGATAAAAACATTGTACATAAGATGTCCACACTTAAACAATAAAACTGCGAGGCTAGTTACAGTCCATATGTACTTCGTTTCCAGAGACAGAATGTGTAATGGGTTAAAAAAAAACACAACTCAAAATTTAATAAAAATACATTTCATGCTGTCTCTATGATTATATAAATGCATAGCTATACTCCACAAATAAAACATCAAAAGAGGAAAAAAGATATACCATTTATCTTTTTCAGTGATCAAGTGTACTCTCTCAAGAAAAGACTCAGTAGTTGCCTAGCATTTGTTTAAAGTCACTAAGTCAGTAACAAGAATTTCCACACTTATAATCAGCCTTTTGAAGAGGGAAACATATCAGAAAGAAATCTTGAGCAGATTAGTCCATAGAACATTGACTCAATGCAGTGACCAAACCCTCTAGTATTTTTTTTGGAGGCATCTGTACCCTCAGAAAGCTGCAGAGCTTGTGACTGCAGGAGGAGAGACCAGTTGAGATCTGAGGGATCTGCACAGGAGCACATGAGGCTCCACGGAAAAGGGGGCACTGGAGTGATACAGGGGATCACACCACTTAGGGTGACCAGAGGCTAGGAATTATTTTCTTCTAGAGAAGAAGAGAAGGGGGGAGGAGTCTACAATCTCCAAGAGATAATGAGCACCAATGACTCAGATGCAATTTAGAAAATGTTAGGCACAAAAAAAAAAACAGAGAGCCATAATTATTAGTATGATAGCTCAAAAGGAAATACCAGAGAAGCTCTAAAGCTTTCCCCACTGTGTAAGCAAACCAAAGGCTCCATCAGCCTCTATCTTAAGTACTTCTAAGACACCTGCAGTGTCAGTTCAACACAAGCATCCATCCCACTGCACAGGTAGTGACAGTACGAGTGTTCAAATACACAGAATCATGGGATAGTGCAGTTAGAAGGGACCTCTAGAGATCATCCAGTCCAACCCCCTGCTAAAGCAGGTTCACCTAGTTCAAGTCACTTAGGCAGGTTTGGAAACCTCCAGAGAAGCAGACTCCACAGTCTCGCTGGGCAGACTGTTATAATGCTTCTTGAAGTACTCTAGAGACCAAAGGCCTGATCTGGAGAGGCGTAAGTCTCTTCCCACTGACAGCAAAGGAATTTTAAGGCATTCACCACTTGACAGCATTAGGGTCACTGTGCAGTAAGATGCCAGTTTTGTCTCTGAGTGTACCCTATGTAAGATCTCCCACAGAGCTTTAACTTTGGACAGTTTTCCTTTTAACCACAAATGAAGGATCTTCGATAGTGCTCTTTATGGATGTGCTTTAAAAGTAAATACAACTTAGTACCTGAGGCAGTTCCCATTTCATGTTGTGCCTTGAGGCTGCCTAGGGTAGATTTAGTTGGGCCATCTAAAAGAAGGGAAATCTTGTTTTTAAGCATTCTGATTTATAGATTTATCTGATTAAGACTCTTACAGTTCACAAACTTCTTACAAACTAGAGGTACAAACTCCTTGATTGTAATTCTTCACATTTTTAGCTAAACTATTTTGTGTGGAAATTTCCAGACACGGGATATTTACCCAGAGGATGATCAGAACTGATGCGGTAAATTATGTGAACCATATTTAGGTACTTTCCAAAGGGTACTTATAAACTCAGGGAAAAACAGCAGATGCACATTATTGTATTGCTGAGTCCAGTGAGATTAGAGGAATTCCAATCTGAAAGTTAGTTTTTAGTTTGCATGTACCAAAGTCCAGGACTAGTTTTTGTTCCTTTTTTCCCCTTCTGAGGCTAGATTTTGATTAAAAAAATTGCTGTAACAGCAGTCAATAGCTCTGTAAAATATCAGTATTCCTATATTTAGGACCTAGACTTTTTGGTATTTTCATGGTAATTATCCTGTACAAATACGGCCAGAATTTTTTTCCTTCTGAAAATACCCTATTTGTCTGATGCTACAGCCACACTACACAAAGATCTGTGAGTTGGCCTCATACCAATGTTTTCCATAAGTACACTTTTATAATAATCTGTAAAAACCAAGTAAGTATTTGGCCACTTTCATATTTAAGAAGACATTAATAAGGAAAGCTCTACTTAAACACTCAACAGTTACTAATAGTTTGTCCTTAAAAATCCCTTTTATCAAGTACAGAAGTTCTACTTCCCGCTTTCTACAGACAGGTAATTTAATAAATCCAAGCAAATGAGCCACAGAAAGACTGTTCAACTGCATAGTCTCCTAAGATCGCACAGGTATCTTACCTTACACCAGGAAACGAAAACAGAATCTAGACTTCTCTAGACTGAACACATCCAAAATGGCCACCATGCTGCTTCAGCAGAATTAGCTAGTGTCTATGCTGGCAATAATTCAGACTCAGATGCTTACATCCCTATAGGTGTGTAATTTGTTAGCTTGCTCTAAGGTTACTTAATTATGCCCCAAAGGTAACATGTTCAGTTCAGTTGAAAAGATAGAACCACTTTCTTTCAAAGGAAGAAATGACTTGGCCATTATCCATCTCTAATATATAGGCAAGTATTAAATATTCAACATAAAATAATGCTTAAGGCATTCAACCAGAAACTCAAAGAGTTGGGTCTAACTGAATACCCTGAGAATATTAAGCTGACATCCCCTTCTCATCCCAGCTGCTGCTCTTTAGGCTCCATTTTGGCCCTATGCACCTCATGATTACTCTTAAAATTTAAATGCTCTTGGCTGTAAACTGTCACTTTGCCTTAAGAAACCTGACACAGAAAAGGTAACAAAATCTACTATTTACTTAATTCTCTAAAATTTCTAGTAGCCTTACTAAACCTGAATTATTAAAGAGTCTAGCAGAACACCAGTGGTGAACTGCCTTGACTTGCACTGCATTGGTAGTACAGCCTCCCAAGGACATTAGGAAAGAGCTTTATTCTGTGATTCCGTGAGCTGTAAGTTACAATTGCCCACTTGTGTCTACATTATTGACCTTCTGCATGTCAGTACTACATCAAAGAAGGGAGATTTTCAGGACTCCTAGATACTCCACACTTCAATGTGCTCCATGCAGCTCTCTTAGAATCTGCTTTTTTCACAGGTAATCACACTATTGACCAAGAAGGGCTCAGGTTTTCAGTGCCCTCCTGCTTTTAAACTGATCTTCCTGCTTTACTGTGCTATGACAGGTGAATATTTGCAAGGTTCAGTAAAGAAGGAGAGCTAAAGGCTGTAAGGAGGGCCAGGCAAATGGAAAAGTGCAATCATCAGCGTTGCAGTTGCAGGCACTGGGTTTATTTTAAGGGCTTCTAAAATCTTACACTGTCAGCAGACCTGTCAGGCTTGCAAGGCCATTGCTGTACTGATTGTAATTCCCCATCGAAGATGCGCAAAGCCAACAAACACAGCAACAAAGAGTCCAGTGATGTATTTTCCCCCTCAGCACTACTGGGTAAATACATTATCATTATGATGATAAGGGCTATAAACTCATCAAGTGCTCAGGCTTCAGAAATCCCCATGGTGATGTATGAATTCCACAGGTAAAACCACATACTTTTCACATATGTTCAGAGCTCCAGCATGCCCATTTTGGGACATGACAGTATCTTGCTCCTGCCACAGAACAAAAACTCCCACTGCGTGAGAGCAGAAGTACTTGGCATTATGACTGGCAAACCAATCTGTTCTCAACCGACATAAGCAGCATGTATGATCCCTTCCAGTGACCACAGTGTTCAGCAGTTTCAAAGAGTCATCAGCTTCTGATGAACGGCACTGCCTAAGAGATGGTCTTGATGCACATACATGCAAAGACAATGAAGAGCCTTTTAAAAGTCCTACTGGGGCAATCTGAGGATAAGATACTCCAGTCCACGTCCAGCAGCAACTCTGGACACAGCCCTAGTAACACAGCACCTGGAAACAATGGTGATCGTCTGTCAAGCACCCTGTTCATCACCAAGACCTCCCTATGCCAGTATGGTGCATCATCTTTATTTTGCAACTTCAAGCTCATCTGTTTTTCCAGTTCTTTCAAACTCCAACTTGGGTCTTTTAAACGGTTCTTCACTTTTTTTTCCCCATATTTATCTTTCTGACACAGACAGATACAGACTATCATTGTCTGAAGACTTAGAGACAACACACTGTTATTCCTCTATCTGCCATGAAAATGTTAAGTTAACCAATGTCATCCAGAGCTTGTCCACAGTGTTTTTTTTTTAATGTAGGAAAATTCTTGTAGCTACAACTTAGAAAAGCTTGATTCATCCCAAAGGTTGTAAGAAACTACAGAATTGCTCAGCATCCAACATAAGGACCAGCAGCAAATGTCCCATATGTCTGCCAAGTCCACAGGTTTGCCCAGAAAATAGCAGTCACGCATTTGCCAACATTTGCCTCCTTCCACAGCACAGATGTTTTGCTGCAAAGTCAAGTCCCCTCAGTCCATGCCAAATTCTTCAGGTCTCCTCAGTTCATGCCAAAATTCCCATTTGTTTCTGTAAGAAATTAACAGTTCATCCCAAAATTGTCTCTCAACCTTGGGACAAGAGACAACCTTGG
>WBNH01002681.1:0-93389 GCA_013401255.1 Urocolius indicus | reverse complement strand
TTTTTTTTGTGATCACTGTCTCTAAACTTTGCTTGCTACTCTCAAAAATAAAAAAAAAAATACACAGAGTAACTAAAAAGTAGGAAAAGCCAAACACACTCTGCCTGAAGTTAAGTGCATGACTTCTCTTCACTTTGATGATGGGAGTAGGAAAGATCATTACAGATAAATAAAGTGGGGGAAAGATCTTATCTCTACTAAACTTTCCCCCATGTTGCCTCAAAGCTACATAGCACTTGCCAGTGATCTAGGGGTGAGATACCTGCTGTAAAGCAGAACATTAACATAATTTTTTAGTCCATGTAGGTGCTGAACTATGCAGCTGTGATTTTTTTAAACATGGATTACACGGTGTCAGACTTACAATTGAAAGAAAAACCACAGAGAATGCTTAAGTTGAAATTCATATGCCTCATTATTCATCTGCCAACATTGAGAGATTTAAAAGAACCTATACAGTCCTTCTTATTTTTAAATAATTTTGAATAATAAAAGTACATAATCAGAATAAGAAGTACAAAATAACAGTAATAATGAGAGTAATAATACACTCTTAGAAGAGTAAAATAAATTTCATATATTAATAAATTGCCACATGTTAAAAACTGTTAACTTTCATAGAAATGCGGTCTCTCCAAGAATGAAACTTTGGATATAAAAACATCTCATTAAAGACCAGTTCTCCAATACTATATGTACTCTTAGCTCCCATGGCTTTTCTAAAATGCTAGGTGTTCAGATTACAAGTATATTCTTCTGATTCACTGACACAACAAATTTAAATTTGTTAGGCACTTTTGGCTAGAGACAGCCTTCATGAGCAAATTTACTGTTTTCTTCAAGAAGAATGCTTTGAAGTGCTGCTAATAAATTAGCCATTTAGAGAACTGCAATTTAGAAACAGCCTAGCTTATTAGCTACCCATTTAGCAACCTACCACTGTTATCTTCTACATAACTTCTGATATATAGTCAAGAATAAACTACTGAATTATAAACTGTAATTAAATAGTTATATTAACTTTCAAAAATGAACATATGTTACAAAATTAAGATTCAATCACAGGGACAAAAAAGCTAAATTATCCACAGCTAAACTAACCAGGTGTATTCCAGTTGAAAAGAAAACAAATGAGGACACTCCACACCCACACAGGGCAGTTTCTGAGCTCATTTTTAAACACCTCACATTTCTATATAGAGAAGACTTTCAGAAGAAAATATTTTACAGTGTCATGGAAGGAAGGAGTTTTACTAAGTAGTCCTGCTATTCAGGTATCATTAGGACTGCACCACACTGCACAAAACCCCTTCAAGATCAAGGCTTCAAAACGCTAGCTGCCATGTAGAGAAAAAGTCTGTATATTAAGAAGCTTATCGTCTAAGTAGATGGACTACAATCAGTACGGTGTGAACTCAGTCTGCACAGCATTTTAGCTATTTCTGTTCTATGAAAAAGCTACATTACCCACAAAAAAACCCCAAACATATGGGTGTGAAACCGTACGTGAATCTCAGTGTCCAGTCAATTATTCACGTGCTGTCTTTCAGTTTGCAGTACACAGTATAAAATATTACTTTGTCCTGTAAGCCTCAATTTTCCTGAAATTCTAAGTTCCTTCTGTGCTACTTATTTCCCACAGTGATAGATAGTATATTGCAAAAATCTGACCTACTATAAGCCTGTGCACTAAGCAGTACAGGGCAGACTTACAAAAGAACTCACAGTTGCTGAAAATGAAGAAAATTCGTAACTGCTTAGTGCCACATGGGAATGTTTCATAACATTCTTTGTGCCACATGGGAATAATTTGGTGTTAAAACAGTAATTAGAACTTTGCAGTAAGAACTTAATTACTTGCTATAACCTTATTATGTACATAAGCACAGCATGCCTGGTAAACTCTACTACTGTGTGTTGAAACATGGCAGTGATTTCTCCACCCTGAAAGCTCACTGAGCAGCCATGCCATTTGCTGGCCCCTATGGAGAGTGGCTTTTGTTTACATAAAAACCTAACTATGGCAAATGTGCAGTGTGTTCAGCATGCTCTTAGTGTAAGCCTTAATCCAGGTATGGAATGCTAAGAGGGGTCATGTGCTGGCCCCAGGCTCATTATTTACCAAATTCAGGAGATACTTGATAGACACTAATTCAAGACTACTTCACCACTCTGGCTAGTTTTCCATTGTTTTTACCAGACCATATCAAGTGTCAACTGATTATGATTCATCCTAGCTTAATTCAGTAATGACTTTCCATGTAAAACCAGAGGAATGTAAAAGATTAGTAATACATTTGGCCACCAATGGCTGAGGTTCTCCATAACACTTCATCTGACCTTAAAATCAGAGAGCAAGTCACCACAGTAAAGGTGGCATGACTCCAGTTCACATGGAATTCACAGACGAGAGGAATGGAGACGACTGTAATTCTGATATTTCTCAAAGGAAAAAAGATTGCTGAATGTTTCAACTTCAGTTGCATAAGGCAAGAAATATTCACTAACCAGAATCAAATTTTGCAGTCCGTGCTAGCACTAAAAACGGCTTAATCCTAAACATCTCACAGCAGATACTTCATTAATGATATGCTAAAAAATTAACAATTAAAAAAGAGACAAGAACTGCAAGCTTAGTTTTCCCATAGCCATTGTATTCATTCTATCTGGATAATCCATGATAAATTAGATTCATCAAATTCTGACCTATTCCCAGTCTCAAAAGACCAACCACCTACCATGACCAATTTAGTAAAACATTCTTCTTATGTTGATTTATATATAGAACAGTGGGTTGGATGGTCTTAAACATTTAAGTTAAGGCTTTGATAAGTTCATATGCTGAACAAATTATTAAATTGCTTGAAAAAAAAGATTCAGAATTAAAAAGTCTCAACTGAGATGATGTCCCCATTGTACGTGATAAATAACTGTAGATGAAAATTCTAACTCACAAGATTTCACTCTTTAAAGACAAAATTGAGGCACACAATGAGAAAGCAGACCAGCCTGCACTCAGTTCTTCACAGTCATATAATTTCAGAAGTACTGTGTAGAATGTTTTCTCACTGTATAAGCGAGCCTGGCATCTGAGGTGAGGGCATCTATCTACAAGGTAGTAATTCACGGTTTAGATCTCATCAGGGAGAAGAGAATTTGCAACTTCCGGCCTCTGACTTTCTGGGCAAGGGAATCTAGTCACTAGGCTATTACATATAAATGATAAGGGCTAGTGTGTACGTGTATTACATACATACACATATATATAAACACACATACACATATATATATATGCCCTCCTTCTTTAGGTATCTTTTAAAAGACAGAGCATACCACTTGTATCCCAAACAGCTATGCAACAAGGTGGCTCCTGCCTTTTGACTGCCTACTAACATCATATATTCAGTGGAGGGGCAGATTTCAGCAGGAAGAGGATTTGCTGAGTACAGCTGAGGCATTTCCCAACTTGTACCACACAAGGTGTTGAGGATTCTTCTCTGAGATGCCTAAGTCTGCCTTCACAACACAGATGGTAAATTTAGGGCTGTAAACTTTATTCTCAAGGAATGGTAACCCAAGAAAATATAACAGGGTACTGACAAGCTCCTTTAAGAAAGAGAAAGTAGAGAAATAAGAACAATCAGACACCTTCCATTATGGCTCTGCTGGGGCAATTTTGCATCTTATCTGAAATGTCAGGAAAAAAAAGACCATATTGTCCGAAGCCCTAGTTATTTATGTTTACTCTTTGCTCAGTGGAATAAATGTGCAGAGTACTACTATGGTAAGACATAAAAACAGTACTTGTTATATTGATGTGTGCACTAGTAAAAACTTTACAAATGAGAAACAATGTTGCTAAATTTCTCATATTTATGTTTCTAAACCACTGTGTTCCTATCTGCCATATCATTCTTCAAGCCCTAAGCACTTTCTTGATAGTCTGGTTCTCAGATTGCCTTTTATAGATAGAATAACTTTTCCCAGTAAATCACATTCTTTTGGTATGTAAGTCATGCAAATGAAGCCAAAAGGGAGTGGTGTGCAGATCACATGAAGGAGCCAGTTATTAGAAATTCCAGTTTAGTAACACTGAAGTTCACATTCCTGTCTCTGGCCATTTACACCCTGTATCTGCCAAGCAATTTCCCACCTCTCCCTCTGGGGTACTTCTCCATGAACATATTCTTTTTTGCCCTCTGCAAATCCACACTATTCACATCTCTCTCCCTATTACCACCTGTCTCCTCACTATATTCTCCCAAGTACAACTCTCATTCGACCAGATTTTCTCTTCTCCATCTCTTCAGTCCCACTTTAACACCTCTTATCTTCCCATTCAGTAAGTCGTGGAGAAAAGGAGAGGTGCCTGACGACTGGAGGAAAGCAAACGACCCTCAGTCTTCAAAAAGGGTAAGAAGGAGGAGCCAGGTAACTACAGACCTGTCAGCCTCACCTCCATCCCTTCTAGGTGCTGTCTCCAGGCATTTAAAGGACAAGAGGGTCATTAGGAGCAGTCAACATTGCTTTACCAATGGCAAGTCACGTTTGACCAATTTGATGGCCTTCCATGAAGATGTAAACAGATGGACAGATGGTGGCAGTGCAGTGGATGTGGTTTATCTTGATTTCAGTAAAGCATTTGACACTGTTTCCTACAGCATCTTCCAGCAAAAATGTGGGCTGGATGATCAGGTAGTGAGGTGGATTATTAAATGGTTGAAGGAAAGAAAGTAGAGTGTTGTGATCAATAGGGTAGGGTCTAGTTGGAGGCCTGTGTCTAGTGGAGTCCCTCAGGGGTCAGGGCTGGGACCAGTACTGTTCAATATACTCCTCAATGATCTTGATGAGGGAACAGAGGGCACTGTCAGCAAGTTTGCTGACGATACTAAACTGGGGGAGGGGCTGACACACCAGAAGGCTGTGCTGCCATTCACTGAGACCTGGACAGGCTGGAGAGCTGGGCAGGGAGAAATCTAATGGAATTAAGCTAGGGCAAGTGTAGAGTCTTGCATCTGGGAAAGAGTAACCCCATGTACCAGTACAGGCTGGGGAACGAATTCTTTGAGAGTGGTGTAGAGGAAGGGGACCTGGAGGTCATGGTGGACATCAGGATGCCCTTGAGCCAGCAATGTGCCCTTGTGGCCAAGAAGGACAATGGCATCCTGGAGTGTATTAGAAGGGCTGTGGGCAGTAGGTTGAGAGGTTCTCCTCCCCCTCTACTCTGACTTTGTGAGACCACATCTGGAATATTGTGTCCAGCTCTGAGACTCTCAGTTCAAGAAGGACAGGTGGCTGCTGGAGAGAGTTCAGTGCAGGGCTACCAAGATGGTGGAGTGGAGCATCTCCCTTATGATGAAAGGCTGAGGGAGCTGGGGCTCTTTAGCTTGGAGAAGAAGAGACTGAGGGGTGACCTCATTTACAAATATATAAAGGGTGAGTGTCAGGAAGATGGAGCCAGGCTGTTCTCAATGATGGCCAATGATAGGGCAAGGAACAATGTGTACAAGCTGGAACATAAGAGGTTCCAAAGAAACATAGGAAAAAATTTCTTCACTGTGAGGGTGATGGAGCACTGGAACAGGCTGCCCAGATGGGTTGCTGAGTCTACCTCTCTGGAGATATTCAAAACTCCCCTGGATGAGTTCCTGCGTGACCTACTGTAGGAGATCTTGCTCTGGCAGGGGGGGTTGGACTAGATGATCTTTCAAGGTCCCTACCAGCCCTTAAGATTCTGTGATTCTGTGTTTCTTACTCCTCATGAATGGCAGACTCACCCACTTTTTTGCCTGGACTACTTACTATCTTCCTTCATGTTCCTATTCTATATTATTTGATCTTGATGTGTTTGGCCATGGGAAGCTAATCTAGACCTATCCTCTGCATGGTTAACCACCAAGCTGGCCAGCCAGAACGTGTATTTATGTGAGCTATCAGATCAGGTGATGCTATCTCCCAGGGTAGCTAAAAAAACACAGTCACATGCTTGTAAGTTGTGCAAAGCCACCCTACATGGTTGGACACAAGCCATTGATTTATCTTAAGGAAAACGGCAGCTCAAAGCATCGTACATTATCCGTCTGAAACCAAGCCTGACCTGCCAAGGCTGAAGTCCAAGACATCACAAGCCTCATCCAAGAATTACAGTATGGATTTCCTCAACAGTCTGACATCCTTTGTTTGGATGAGTGGTTACAGCCAAACCAACCCCAGTCTTTGGGAAGAAGATGGACATGGCCTTTATTTTTCTACTAGCTGTGACATTTGAGTGGGATATGGCAAACTAATTGCTTCACTATCCTCTCAAAACTGTGACAGGGAAACTATGATTAGCATCCCTACCCAATTCTGTGGACTCATTTATTTAACCTCCTAACATCATTTAATCTGCCTTTCCTACCATACATCAGAAAATTGCCTATGCCTAAGAGTGTCTTAAGTCACTGCTAATGACTGGCTTACTAACCAAGGGCATGAGTTAGTAATGACATAATTCTGTTTTCTACATTTTTGAATAGGGATAGATGCCTGTTAAGATTTTTTTTTTTTTTTAAATTCAAAGAAATATTATGTATTTGCTCTTTGCCTCTTTCCTACTGCAACTGTCAGTTTGGTTGCTTTTACATGCCACACTTATGACTGTAAAAGTAACTCTGCATGATACACACACATATGCTGGAGCATGCAAGTAGGAGACAAGTTTCACAATTTACAGGTCTGTTCACACAGACTTATCACCTAATTTGGCATAAATCCTGCCCTTCTCTGTGTCCTAGAATAAGAAGCTATATAGTCATACTAGGTGGTGGATAAAAAAATATGATCTGGTGTGAAGATTATCACTGCATGGATAACAAGTGCTCAGAATTATTATCAGCATTGCATTCTGACTTCATAAGGTCATTAGTGAAACACTGAACTCGACTTTGGTGTCTGTATTTTAAAGCAGATGTTGATAAATCAAAGAGAGTTCAAAAGGAGCTACAGAAACAACTGAAGACCTGGAAAACAGATATCACTAAATAAAGGTCAGGTGTGTAGTTTCCACATGGAAGGTCAAGGAGCAATTTAGTGTTCCTCTCCAGATATAAGTATGAGGCTATTTTTGACACTAGATAGTTCTTTAGTTTTCCTTCAAATCCCTACCAAAGTTCAACAACTGGAGTCTTAAGCTAGAAATATATACTAGAAATAAAGGAGGATTTTTTAAGAATTTGAATAATTAACTCTGGAACACTTCACCTATCAGACCCTTACGGGCCTTAAATCAAGATGATAATATGATGAAGATATCTTTTAGAAATACGCTTCTAAAATATAAGCTCAGGGTAAAAAATACCACACAAAACCACTCAAAACCCAGGGACTTGTGAAAAAAAGGAATCTATTAAAATTACATGGTGAGTATGAGGTGGGAGTCAATATTGTGATGGTAATAGTCCTGCCTAGGCTAAAAAAACTATGAATCCTAAAACGAGACATGCTACAAGATGTAATCCAGGAAAGGACAGACTCAGCTGACCTTACACTGATAAATTCATATGTCCAGAATCAAGGCCTTTACAAATCCAAGCATGATACTGCAGAATCATCTAACACATTACTGAGTAAAAGGACTGTATGCTTTCTGTATATTTTTAAAAGGAGAGAGGAGAGATTGCCCACTTCACAGTAGCTTTTTCATCCTAGACTCAATCAACTATTTTACGTCTTCCAAGTCAATCAAGAGTAGTTGGCTAGAACTGAACAAGCAGGTTTTGCAGCCAGCTTCCCATCAGCATGGGAAGCCACTTACAATGATCTCTTTCTGACAGTTAATGCTATGTTGCAGCCTCCCATCACATTGGTCACTGTAGCAGGGACATCCTGGCAACTCTTAACTGCAAGAATGTTTGTCTCGATCTACTGCCTGACATAATCCTATACTCTGTTCTGTACAGCACACGGAATGTCACCATTACCTCCCTTTCCTTGACTAGACATTCCCATAAAATATATCAGTACCACGGTGAAGGCTCATAGTTCAACATAGTGCTCAGAATGCCTGACTGTAACTGCAGAGAGTATCAGTCTGTCACCGTGACAGGAGAGGATTTATCCAAGAGACCAAGTCTCACAGAAGCTGAAACAGATCACAAACACAAACCAGGATGACCACTGAGTTTGTGACAGGCAAAATCAACTCCTTTGTTTTAGCTTTCCCATAGTAACCCCTTAGCACACCTCAGAAAACACCACAAAAATATCAGGTGGTTTCAAAAGCAGAGAGTGAGTGCTTGAGCATTGCCACTTTTTCCCACGATTATGGGAGAGACGTTCAGATAATACTTCAAAACCTTCACCTTGTTCTCTTCCAAGTACAAAAGATTCTCTTTTAAGATATCCTGCTCTAACATAAACTTACAGCAATATGTATATAGATTTAAAAAAACTCCAAACCAATCAACAAAATCTTACAAAAATACAGCACTGCAGGCATGATTCTTTCCTGGGGAGAAGATGAAAGACCAACATGTGACAGATGTTTGTCGTGTCATTTTCTATAGTATTCAATTGCACTCAGAAAGAATAGTAATGAGAATGGTATAAAAACCTAAACAGACCAGACTGAAACATAGTGTTACAAAAACAACACTTGAATAAAAACAAAAGGAAGTAAATACAGAAATACTACAGAAGCAGGTTTAGGAAGCTGTGTTGACTTTTTATGGCAATTAAAAAAAATGAGTAAATTCTCTTTTAAGAACTCTCTCACATCCCAAATTGGTCTCCATTATCTGCTGACTCAGAGACTTCACAAGACACTCTGTCTGGGGAACTGCAGGGGTTGCTTCCGACATAATATAGTATTGATGTACCACAGAAGGATGTACCACACCATGAAACACAGCATCCTCTTAGCCTGCAGGGTTTCTAGCTATTCTCTTACACTTCATATTTCCTCCCTGCAGCCAAAACCTCATTTTCCCTTATGTAAAACTCCTTTCCATATAGTTTTATAAACACGCAGATAAAAAGAATAAATAAAATATCCTCTGGGAAAGTGGTTGAGCAATGAAATGTCAGAATGTAATAGATATCTGATCATAGAGGCATAAATTTCAACAATGAAGTGTAAAGAGAAGCAAGACACTATAATAATTCATTCACTCATATAAATATATATGAAGGCAACTTCAAAAATGGTTCACCGTGTTTGGGCAGTATGTGTTTTAGCATGTGAACTGCTCCACCGTGGTTGCACGTGCTCCTATGGGGAAGATGGCACAGATGCTTTGATTTTTCAGGCTGCTGCTCCTCGCTAAAAGATAGTGAAAGCATCATTCGTCAGTCTGAACTGGTTATTGGTATTCCATTCCAGACCTGAGATGCTAAAAGCATTCTTCAAACATAAGCCATTAAGCAGCAAAAGCAAAGCAAAATCCTGCATAGCTTTTTATTAATGTGTTCAAGTATTTGGCTACTGCAATAATTAGATTAGGAGGGATCTCCAAATAGCTCCAGATACATCTACTGCAAATGACAAGAAAACAAATTTAAAATGCAGTTTGCTTGTAGTTCCTAGGAAAAAAAACCCAAACTATTTGACATCATAAACTTTCCTTCCTCACAGAGGCTCAGCATCAATGAAACTCTGCTCTCTTCAGCAGCCTGTGCTTTTGATCTCAGCTTAAGAAATATCTTCCACAGCCTGTTCCCAAGTTTAAGAATGTACTTCCATGAATTTCCTCATTTCTGCAAATATAACAAAATTTTTACAACAAAAATTTAAGTCTTACATATAGCATTAAAAAGATGTCCTTTCCTAAGGTGGTGGGATGCAGCATGGGGAATAATAGGACAGAAGAACATGTAGCTGTTTTAAGACCTGAGGTGGATTGCTGGTGTGGCCATGGTCTGACCAACGTGTGTGGAGGCAGAGAAACTAGCAAGCCCAAAACCACCCACTATGTACCAATCCTGTTGTTCAAAGGAGTTTGGAAGGAGAAAGTAGCTATGGGAGGCTACTACATTTCTGGGGCTGGTAAACTCCTGAAGATCACAGCTTCTATAAACGCTACTAGAACAATTCTGTGGAATGGGAAAGTAGGCATTCTACCTTCAGCAAGAGATTCCCAGACAGGGAAACTAAAGTATAAACAGAGCAAATCCTCATCAGACATCACTGGGGGACAGTGCTGTTCCAACAAACACATCAAAAAGCTGGAAGCCAGCTGGGTTACAACATTTTCCTCTCTCCTGCATCCATGTGTCCTCAGCAAACCACCTGAAGAAAGAAGAGGACACTTGGTCAAACCACTGAAGAAGAGATCCCCTCTGCTTTTCAAGGAAGAGCTCCATTCCAATTTTTTTAAAGACACTTAGGAATTAGAACTGGTTGATCCACACTCTTACATTTAATCATGAACATATTTAGGTTAGAATAAAATAGAAGCTTCCCTCTTGTAATCCCATATTAACACACAATGGGGAATATCTAGAAAAGTCTGTTGAGCATGTAAAAATGCTGCTGGCCAGTAAAGTTTTCCTAAGCACCTAAACCACCTGAAATTCCCATTAGCTGCTTTTACACCTTTCAGCAACAACCTTTAAAAACAGAACTGATAGTCCTTGGTCAAGTAATCAAGGATTCCAAGATCATACTCTGATTTTGGAGCCCTTCCTTAAGCTCCAAGGGGATTATCTGTTGCAGTTACTACCCAATGTGATTAAGTCACATGATTCTGAGCACATCACAAATAAGAGACCAAATCTGCTTTGCTTCTGTACAAAACATTTTCACAACATATTAATCAATACAACACATAAACGAGGTAAATTTTATAATCAGTGGTCAGACAGAAGTATAGAGAAAGGGAAATTAATTTATTCTTTTATCATCCAGTAAAAAAAACATCAAACACATAAATTGAGTCTCTATGTCTGTGTTCTCATTACTGAAACTCACTTAAAATATTCCTTCTCAAAAGAGCCCTTTAAAATTGATTTACATTTTTTGAACCCAAGTAATTTTAAGATTGTAAAAGTTAAAGATAATTCTTCTGGGCAACGATTTTGCACATGAAGTTTGAACTTCTTGCAAAATTCCACCATGGATTTATAAACGTTGAAAGTCTTTTGTACTCTTACAGGCCTTTGGCAATACTTTCCTGTTTTATTCTTATGCATTAAATCTAGTTGTTTATTTATTGACGTTAACAGGGTAATTTTACTTTTCACCTCCGCTGCTTTTACATTGTTTGAGTGAATACTAATGCATATAGAACTTCTAAGGAGTCATCTATGACCAAACAAAAGAACCTTACAGCATTAAGTCAGACCAATAAAATAAAATACAATACTGTTCATCTGCACAGAGACAATGATTTATTGGGTCATCTTATTATGATACCGAAGGTTCTAAATTTTGGTGTTCCCCTCTCAAATGCATTTTATTCAAACCAGATTAGCCAATTTAAATATTTTATTTTTCCACCTAGAAAAGTTTGCGGACAAATAACTACTCTTTGAGTCATGATGCCAACTTTTACATATTTCATTTTCACAACTTAATCCTGGTCATCCCAGAAGTACAATGCAGATCTTTTAATTTCTTTCCAAAAAAATCCTCATGTTTGCGTATCAGGCAATGAAATGTGTCCTAGACTGGCAGTGAGTACAAGTTACTAAAAATGGCAGTAAATTTATGTAACAACTGACATTGCTAACTCCCGACCTTATAATATTTACTGGTAATCTGCTCTTTTACAAGGGATCTACAAAGATTTTGAGTTCTTACGGTAAATGGGACATGGAGAAATTTTGCAATAATGACTGCAGGAGACAGAACAACATTACCATACATGCGTTAAAAACTACTAAAAGCTTCTATAGGGTACACCAGATATATCTCAGCAATACCATTCTCTCAATGTGTGCTCAGTAAATGCAGTCCAAGTCTCCCCAGATCTGTCACCCTGGGCACTATCTATATCTGACGTACTACCTCTAAGTATTAACCAACGTGAAAAGTATTTTTCTGTTTCATTCCAAATGCCCATAGAGCAGAGTTCATACTACGAAAGCTACCAAGTGACCCTCCCAATTAGAGGTGAGCTGTTCTGTTCATGGTATGAAGAAATTCACACTGCTGCTCTGTAAGAGTAGCATCACAGGTACCTTCCAACTTACCACTTCTCAGTGTATTATTTACCCTGGGAAAATCATAGAATCATAGAATGGCAGGGTTGGAACGGACCTCTAGCGATCATCAAGTCCAACCTCCCTGCAGAAGCAGTTTCATCTAGATCAGGTCACACAGGAACACGTCCAGGCAGGTCTTGAAGATCTCCAAGGAGAGAAACTTCACAACCCCCCTGGGCAGCCTGTGCCAGTGCTCCATCACCCTTACGGTAAAATACTTTTTTCTTGTTTGGTCACGAGACTTGAATATACCATGGTCACTCAATTATTTATGAGGAATGTATAAAAAAAAACAAAAACTAAACACAAGTTCTCCCTTCCATTTTACATTCAGTTATTTTTCTCTTCCACAAAGACATGAAAAAAAATCTTTTAGCATCTTCAACATATATGGTCACTTCCTTTTTTCCTTTTCTGTAAACACTGATTATTATTTAATATGCATATAAAATGAAGAAATAAGATTGACTATTTTCTCCTCTTTAATAAGGTACTCTGCAGAAATAAAGACTCATATATTAGAGTGGAATTAGACATCACCAAATGCAATGAATGGATAAAATGTTCAAAAGGCATTTGTAATTAATAATTAAATAAATGAAATGATGAACAAAATCATGTACTACTGCTCAGTAGAAAACAGAACTACTAATAAACCCACCAGTTTTAGTTCATACACTAGGATCCTGGAGAATAAACAACAACTGTGATGTTGACTGAGGTCAAGTTGTATTTATTGTCAATACGTGACCAGCTTTGGTCTCAGTCCTCAGTGATCATCAATGTTTGACACACTGACAGCTCTCTCAGGGTCCTCCAGATCATAAAATCATTTGAGGAAACCAACACTGGGCTAATAAAGTACTGAAACCTTATTTTCTTAGAGGAAGTTCAAAAGCACCATTCTATTTTGGTGATTTCCTGCTCCTTTATGTCCTCCTGAAATCCCAGTCTTAGTGTGCTTTTCTCTAGCTCTGCACACTGTAGTACACCAATACTGAACAGTCTACCTAAAAAACTTATATTTTGCCACTGTTCTATGGTCTGAGATCATTAAAGTTGTAATATGATTTAAAAAAAAAAAATTAGCCATCTGTATTTCCTAGTGTGATTAATGATGATTCAGAGAAGCTACGAAAACCACCTCCATTTCACCTCAACTTCAGCAATCCACTAAGAAATGGATTTAGCTCTTTGATACCGGAGCTTACTATACAAAAACGTCAAGCAACCACAAATTTAGCACCAGTGAAAGCTAGAATTGCTCACATATTATGAAAACAATTTAAACAATGAAAGCAACAATTGTTCACATATTATTAAAACAATTTAAACAATGAAAGCTAGAATTGCTCACATATTATTAAAACAATTTAAAACAAAAAATCCAAAATAACCCCAATTTCTCAAGTAAATCTTCGGTAAGATTGTAAAAAAAACCTATTTTCAGTTTCAAGTGGCCTTTGATAAAAATTTGATTAGGTAAAAGTCCTAATTACTATGTACTTTACTCTTTCATTTATTACAGACAAAATATTTGTCTTTCATCCTTAGTAAACCTGATATTAATTTCAACTACTCTATGAATTAACCTGTAGTAGAGCTTCTTAGTACTGATCAACTTCAGGGTTTATATTAGAACATAGTAGAAAGCTGTCATCTGAGAAATTTAGAATTAAATTACTCTCAAGGCTTATCCAGCTGCTCAGCAAAACCTATTTACTTGCATCACAGTTGATTGGGGGGGGGGGTTAAACCCAAATTAACCCAAATTTGACAACAGAGTTTGAATTTTGCTCACAATGCACCAAAAAAAAAAAAAAAAAGAAACAACAAAACCAAAACAACAAAAGCACATTACTACCTTGTTCCCAGATAATGTGATCATGGTATCAACCTACAACTGCTTTTTCAGCCCCTGTGATGCAGCCACCTAACTTTTGAGTTTCTTTTCGAGTTCTCACATCAGCTGTGGTGCAGCACCAATCCCTTCTGAATACAAGTTTGCTACAGTTACTTACCATAAATGGTTTAAAAAAAAAAACAAAAAACCCCCACATTTCTATAATGTATATATTGGCTAAGAGTTTGAGCTGAAGAGTGGACTTCATTGTATCATCCACCTCAGTTACTTTGTGGGCAGGAGATAAAATTAAAACATACCATAGTGGTTCTTGTTTTATATGTGAACGATGTGATTTTGTAGTTAAGATATCTGTAGTTATGCAGGAAGATGGAATCAAATATCATAGTTTTGTAAAATCACTTTGAGGAAAAAGAAAATAAGACAATACCCTGTCTTATATGACATCTGTCAGGTAAGACAATAACCCCGGTCCTGGTACTCAACAAGCTAGTAACAAATCCCAAACAGCTTGAAGGTACATAGAAGAATTAATATCTTCAGAAAAATATGCTGAAATTCAACCTCTTTAATGTACAATAGAAAGATCAAAAGAGCAACTTGTACTTTTTTCTTTTCAAAACCTACCTTCATTTGGAATTGTGTTTAAAACTTAGTTGTGTAAGTGGGGACTTACACTTGTCTTGCCTTATCCTTTATGTGTCAGGTTCTTATCCTGTATGTATAATGGTTCCAAAATTTTACTGAAATATTGCAAGTAGTCTGTAGGATCTGGGCAATTAAAATCCAGTAAACAGAGATCAAGAGTTAAATCTAATTACCCTTAGCACTGACTATGAAACCAGAATTCTCATAATTCTCTTCACTTTCAGTGTTTCTCCAGACAAATCACAGAACGGTAAAAATGTAGGAGAGTAACAAAGCAACACATATATGTCCTTATGGACAGATATCTTCCAAAGTGTTCATATACCTTCAGGCTGTCATTTAGTGGGATCACAACCGGCTTGAGAGTTGGGCAGAGAGAACTTCATGAGGTTCAACAAGGACAAATGCAGAGTCCTGCACCTGGGAAGGAACAACACTATGCACCAGTACAGGCTGGGGATTGACCTGCGGGAGAGCAGCTCTGCAGAGAGACCTGGGAGTGCTGGTTGACAATAAGCTAACCATGAGCCAGCAATGTGCCCTCGTGGCCAAAAAGGCCAATGGCGTCCTGGGATGGAGCAAGAAGAGTGTGGCCTGAAGGTGGAGGGAGGTTCTGCTCCCCCTCTACTCTGCCCTAGTGAGGCGTCATCTGGAGTCTTGTGTCCAGTTCTGGGCTCCCCAGGTCAAGAGGGACAGGGAACTTCTGGAGAGAGTACAGTGCAGGGCCACCAAGATTATTCATACGAGGAAAGGCTGCGGGAACTGAGGCTGTTTAGTCTAGAGAGGAGGAGACTGAGGGGGGATCTTATTAGTATTTACAAATATCTAAATAGTGGATGTCACAAGTTTGGAGCATCCCTTTTTTTCTATGGTATCTAACAACAGGACAAGGGGTAATGGGATGTACAAAAAGTTCCATTTAAACATAATAAAAAACTATTTCACTGTGAGGGTGAGAGAGCCCTGGCACAGGCTGCCCAGGGAGTGTGTGAAGTCTCCTTCCTTGGAGGTCTGCAAGACCTGATCTAGGTGGACCTGCTCCTGCAGCAGGGTTGGACTAGATTAGAGTCCCTTCCAACCCTACCATTCTATGATTCTATGATAAATTTACTGCAAGATAATATTCACAAACAATATTAAATTCTACTATTAAAATTCTGTTGGCAAGTAAGGAATTGAGAAAGTCTGAAACTGCCTCTGAGTCCAAACATTTGGAGTAAGGTATTAAATAATTACTGAAATGATATCTTCAGCACACGTGCTACTCTGGTTAAAGGAGAAGGGTAATGCACTCTATGAGCATCCTCCTTACCTCTCCCAGATAGCAATGGAAACTATCCCTCTGGAAAAAATAATAACACCATAAAAGACGTTTATCAGCTAAAAAAGCCCATATTTGCATGCAGCTAAAAAAATGAAATAAGAAAGACATGGTAAAAAAGATGACTGACTTGATTATTGTTGCAAAACTGATAGGAGAAACATCTTGAACCAGTGCATTATATGAAGAGAAGATTAACAAAGACAAATACATACTTGAGTTTAAAAAAAAAATTATAATTTATCTCTTATTTACAAGTTTTCAAGGACCAAGTCAATATTGAATAATTGGCAATTACCAGACATTAAGTCATATTAGTATGCTACCCTTACTACTATTGCAGACAAATGTGCCACAATTATTAATTGAGTTACCCTCAGAACATCTTTCTGAGGAACAGGCCTATGATTAGTTTAATACTCTATGTGATTTTATTATCATTGAGCTTCTAAGGCAGAGAGGCTGACAAATTTATTTAAGGTTTCTAGTGAACCAGACAGAGTCCAGATTTCCTGACTGGTTGCTCATTGCCTAATCTACGTAATTTTCTTAAAATCTACTTCACCGCACATTTCAAACACCTCATTGAAAATACTGAAACTACCTGTAGATTTGTCACTTTAAGACAGGTAACAAACAAAACTGACATTATCTTATATCAGCACTGTGTCACGTAAAGTATATCATAAACTGCCCTTCTTTTGTCATGACTACAATAAACAGAATCTTTTACCTATACAGCTGCATCTGAATAACTATGAAGTAAGCTTTCAAAAACTGATGTACTGGTCTATCTTAACATGCTAAGGAGTGGTTATGCAGACTACCTCCAGCCCTTCCTCCATCCACCCAGAAACCACCCCCAAAGCCCCCAACAGCACTGGCACTGTCATGCCAAGCCCATTCTGGTCCCGAAGCAGAAGCACTCTGGTATTCTTCACCTGTCCCTGTGGCTGCTGACCTGTGGCAGAGACGTCTCCAGTCTCCATGACCTGCAAGCTAAATACTGCTGCCAGGTTTTCAAAGCATCACATCACCTATATAATGGATTAATGTTAGTTTTAAACTATGGACTCTCCCAACCCTATTCTGAATGCTCTCATTTTTTATTGTAACTTCTCTTCTGCTTGTTCTTTTTTCTCTTAGGGTTGGTTTGTTTGTTGGGATTTTTTTTTAGGGGGGACGGGCTGGTGGTGGTGTTTATATTTTTACTCCTTGAGACAGTATCTGGAGCAATACTGAGCTCCTTAGAAGCTACATCCATTAAAGGTCACAGAGAGCCACAACACAATACTTCATATGTTGAGTGTTTTGGTATTTGAGCTACAGAATAAAATACATATTTAAAACACAAGATCAGAGTGGGAAAATTGCTAAGAGCTCTAACATCTTTGAAACACAGCAAGATTATGTATGTAACTCCTTTCAAATCATGGGACCAAAGACTCTGGTACAAAAGAGTGTTAATCTGACCAGTGATTAACACACTCCAGTGTACCACTAAGGACTCAAACACATGGGACGGGGGACTTGTTCTGGATCTGTTTTGATGTAGTATAGAAATAACTGAACCTCTTCTGCTAATAAAATGGAAGAAGCATGCTCTAAATCAGAAAAGCCAAAAAAGAGGATATTTTACATACAGAATATGCTTAACATAACTTGGATGAAGTGACTGGTTTTGGGTTTTATTTGGAAGTTCTTTAATTTGTTGGTTTATATCAAATTATTAATGTTACTTTAACCATTTATCCATTAAAAATGCAATTTCTCCAAAGGTTTTTGTTACATAGAATCATAAAAATTTCGACGAACATTAATTTTTTTAGACCAAGTATATTTCTTTTCTATGCTGAGATGAATTACAGTGTATGATGAAGGACAACAAACAGCTTTAACGAGCTGTTAAGACAACGCATATGCACATGCCGATTCTGGCTCACAAGGCACCATGGACAAGTCTGCCAGGAGCAGTGGCCTCTCCGCGACTCCCAAAGCCCATGGGACATTCGGCCTGGCAGAGGAGGAAGAGGCACAGCAAAGAGCTCGTTAGTAGGGAAGCCCTTTGGGTCAGCAAACAGCCAACTTGACACAAAGTGTGTGACGATGCAAAGCCAAAGCTTCAGCACTGGGCTTCAACAGCAGGTTGGTGCATGCAACAGAGCCAGGTCAAGATAGCAGTTCTTTGCAATACTCAGTGAGAAGTCCTTGGCAGATTCTCCCTCTTCAGGGGCCAACGTGACTGGGAAGGGATGTCAGAGGAAAGAGGAGAGGGGAGTGAAGCAAAGTTCCTCTCTGGACATCGGCAGCTGTTTCAGGGCTAAGGGCACAACTCTCTTTTGTCTCCCATGATTTCCACAAACACAAGGGGTTGGAATTGTCTCCCTGGAGACAGCAACCTCCCTTCTCCCCTCCTGTAGTCAGGTTTAGGGCAGCAGCTCCCAGCCTCTTTCACGTCATAGGCTGGACAGTTGCTCAGCCCTTCTTGTGCAAGACAAGGCTTCAAAGGCAAGACATCTCCAGTTCCCAGTGAAACTCCCCAGCTCTTACATTAGATGCTGTCCTTCTCAAAAAAATCCCAAATGAAAGCTCCTATGGTAAGATATGTAATCTTAAAAGATGGCAATTCTTCTGTAGTAGCACCAGCACTACAGACTGAAAAACTTTTGTAGCCTATTAAGCAAATGGATGGAATAACTCAGCACTGTCTTCTACCTCTTCACCTTTCCTCACTTTTCTTTGCTGGACAGATTATTCTTTGTATTTATAATATGCAATTACATAAATACTTCATAAACCCTTCTGAAAAACAACACAATCCAAAATTTCCTGGTTTCATAAACAGTTCTAAGACAGAAACAAATTATAAGCATTACTTGTGGACAGCTTTAATAAGCAAAACTCAATTAGCAACCTTTAAGACACAACTGTAACACACAGAAATGCAAGATCCACAAACAGTCAATTGGCAATTGTCCTACAACAGTAACGCAAAATATTCCACACTACACTGTGAACTTGAGAATACTGATATAAAATTGCCTTGAATAGTTGATATTGGCAGACAAAAATAAAGCAAAGCTCAGCAAGACACATGAAATTCATGCATTTCCAATGTAATTCCAACCAGTATAGCATAAATCAGCATGGGCATGTAATTCTTGGCTGTCTTGCTTGACACAAGCAAAGCAGAAATTATGTGTTGTTGCAGGTGCCTTGCAAGCAAACATGACTCCCAGCTGATAGTTAACAAACTTTTTTTCAAAGCAAAATGAGCCTGAAGGAAGATCTCCAGGCTGACTAATAACAAAATCCAGGTGGAAGTAGTTAGGATCATCCCTGGGCTGGAGTGGTCAGAAGCCACTGCATGATAGGATGGTACTGGAAATAGGCTCCAGCAGCCTAATGAAGCATTTCTGCAGATGACAGCCACTTCCAGATGGGCCAGTCACTGGGCTGCTCAGCATGGGCAGCTCCACTCTGTTCAGACATTGTAAGACATGCATATCTCACCCTGAAACCTACAGAACACCTGCAATTTATGCTGAGAAACTTGCAGTTTCTAGCCTCCCAGATTCTAAAGTTATATGACCTATTATACTGTCAATCAAACTGATTATTTCATTTTCCAAACGCAAGGTTTTCTTTGTTTCTTACACTAAGCCCCAGGTGTAAAATATCTTCAGGACTTAAAGACGGACCTCTCTGCTACAGGTCCTTTTTACTTTTCAAGATACATTTCATATTTCAGAGTAGCCAAAGGTCCCTTGCAGTGTGCAGCTTATAGCAGCAAGGGAAAAAAAAAAAAAAAAGGCTCAGAAAAAAAATCTGATAATTGTAAAGTCTTTTATACTTTGTAATGAAATTTAACCACTTTATTTAGAAAATAAGTACTGGAAATTCAACAGATATGCTCTTTATGACAACAAAATAATCTACAGTATTAAGATGGATATTTGTTTTGAAGATTCAGATGAATAATCTTGGTTTAGGATTTTTTCTCCTCTTTTCTGCTGCCCCTCTGAAAAACTCCTGCGTAAATCACGCCTTGCAGGTCCACCTTCTTTAACTGCAGGCTGTTTTCAGGAGACAGCAGTATCTGTAGCTGACAGCCCAAGAGGAAGAAAAAAATTAAAAGGCCACAGAGACACGAAGGTTAAGCTGTTCCCGGACTTGATCAGAAATTGCCTCTCAGCAGTGACACACACTGTAAACAGGCAAAACATGAATAAATATGTGCATAAAGTTGTGACTCAGAGCAATGCCACACTGGTTCTGTGATCCAACAGATCTCAGAAGATAAACATGATGAGATGTGGTTGGCTTTTGCTAGGAAGGCTTCTGAACAGGAACTTACAAGCTGCAAACAGTTGGCGATTGAGTAGGTGGCACATTTCTTGCTGTGCATAACCTGTGTCCAAGCAATGTGGCAGGGAGCACTTACTCTTGAGTTGGACAGCTGATAAAGCCTGGTCATAAAACAAGGATTCTGCTTTAAACAAACAAACAAAAATATTGAAGAGTTGGCATTTAGTTTTATTTGGTGCATTTAAAAAAATAAAACAGCAGAGAAAGAAATCTTTTAAGTATTGGTTGAGGAATTCCTACCCAAGTGTAGCCCTGCATCAAGGGTCACTGGAGATTACTTTATAGACCTGCTCCACAGATGGTCTCCCAGTCAGATTAGGAGCCCATTCATACTTGCAAGCGTGTCATTCGGAACAGCTTCATGGTGCCACATATGACATTTCCAGAGGGAAAGCTCAGGCCCCCTAACATGCAGACAGCTATTTACTACTTACTTATTTATCTGGGGATGTGGTTGGGCCCAGGACTCTCTGCAGCTTCAGCTATCCTATCCTTTTGATGACAATGGGAGACACAATGAAAAAAAATCTCAGTGTTCTCCTGTGCAGGATGACCCCACCACCCTTCAAACACAGATATTTTCATCTCCTGCTGAGTATGGACCTTTATATCCGGTGCCTGAGACAAAGTCCAGCTCATTTCACCAGGTCCCAGTGATATTGGTGGCATACTACATCATACATTTTCTGCACAAAATTATTGCATAGTATTGCCATGCACTGCTAGCCAGATGTCTGTTTTTCAAGGCCAGAGATCAGCTTTTCAAGGCTTCTTTTGTCCTTAACCCTACAAAAGACTGCACCTGCAAAAACCCTTGATGAATTAATAATGCAAACACGGGGCAACACTGTGCTTATGATCAACTTCAGGACCAAAGTCCTATCAGATTAACTGAAGGGTGCTGTACAGCAAACAGTACTACATCGCTGTCAAACGGAGACATCAGGTTTTTTCATCAGTTCAGGTGTCCATAATATGCTGCACTGCCTGGTGCCAGTTTCATTTAAAAAACATAAAAGAGGATTAGAAATAAGAATTGCAGAACCTCAGCTGAATGTCATCCTTAATGTTACACCACTCATTTCTCCTGAAAAAGGAGGGTAAATTCGGCAAGATCTAAGTCTTGTTGCTTTTACAAGGCAAAATCCTACCCCGATCTCTCACTGATCATCTATTTAACTCTGCACAGGCCCTGGATACTGAACAAGGACATGGAGATCTTCTAGAAGATCTTAACAGTGAAATGTGGACATTCCTCACAATGGGTGGGTGCCAGGGAGTCTCCCCACCCCAACTTTGTGCCTAGCCTCTCCAAGAGGAGTGGAAGAACTTGCACTAAGTTATGAGAAACCAATGCCAAACAGAAGATAAAATTACAAAGAGGGACCAACGGCAAGACACAGAGGGACAAAAGCACAGAGGTATAAAGTATAAGCTTTGGCATAATTGCAACTGAAATGTCCTTACCAGAGCCTTGCCTAGGATTACCAGGTGTCCTCAAAACATCAGAACAGTCATGCTTCTCCAGGATTCCTCAGTTATTTGGAAGGATGTCATCTGATTAAACCCTAGTTAGCTCTAACTTTTTGCAAGGTGGGCTAAATCTAGGATTGTGCCAATAACCCCAGCCATTCTGGAACAAACGATGAGAATATCAGGGCTCTGAAAGAAGCCACCACCCAGCAAAGCTGATCTGAAGTCCGTCAGCATTGTGAAAAATGAGAGGTTCTCACTGGTTCTTAAATTGCTATTTTATAAGTGTAACTTGGCAAATCGGATTTTGCTTGTGGTAGCATTTTTTAAAGACTTCTCACATTTCCAAATAAATGAGTTTTGTAAAACCAAAATAAAATGAAGAAAAAAAAAAACCACTGCAAAAATCAACACACAAATTATTTATAATTTGCCACTAGTCAGGCAGTGGCTTTCTAAAGCCAGAAGTTTAGTAAATGTTTCATCGTTTATCTACCTACTTGTCCAATTAGCACTGCAAACAAACATAAATATCTCAGTGAAATATACAAATGTATAGTATTTTGGTTTCTGACACTTGACCACTTCCAATATACTTCTGAAATTCTTTTTAGTTTAGCAGACAACACTCCAGCACACTCTCTCCTCTATACAGACCTTTGCATGCTTGGGCTTCTCTGTTATTGACATAGCTGATGCTTTCTTTACACGGGATTTGTCATAGAATTTAAAATAAATACCTACAAAAACGTTTTACTCAAGCAATCAATAGAAATCCTCATTGAACGGGAGAGGAGTATTTTTTTTTTCAGTTGCGTGCCTTTACTTGGATGCAGTACTGTTGCAGAGACTTTTAAATTACATTGCAGAGTTCTTCACTCTGTTATTGATTGATCTGAGTTTCTGGCAAGTCATTTCACCACCGTGTGGTTCTGTCTCTTCCTACCTATCTGCTGTGTCTAATTAGCCTCTAAAAACTCTTTGAGGGAGCGACTGTTTCTCAATGTCAGCTTGTAGTATTTGTCTCCATGGGATCTGATTTCAGTTGTCTTGATAGACTAATAATAACATTCATGTCTTAATTTTTTAAAGAATAAAAAGAAAAACCTAAGCAATTTCACTGGAGAAATACAGTGACAGTACTATTCATATCAATTCATAAATTGGTAAACCATACATGTTTGGACAGATCCATTCTTTCTAAAAACCTAGACAATACTTTAAATAATTAAAAAACCAAAACAAAACATTCAAAGACAGTACACATGATGAAAACATAATCACTACAATTGTGAAACCCAGTAATTTCCCAGGAGCTTTTGAGAACAATATCTCATAGTCTAGATCAGGAGATCAAAGATGTAAGGAAGTTTTATGCAGTTCCAGCTTCTGTCTCCACACTGAAAATCATAGAGGCTAGTGAGGACACCAAGAGTTTGTCCCTGTTGGAGCAGTCTGAATAAGCTCTTTTTGTAACAGATTTTAGGAATCTGGAAGTTATTCAGTTAGTTCAATGACAAGAGTAATATTAGTGTTGAGGGATACATGTGAAGATTTCTGTTGTAATGTCTCAGGTGCAAATCTCGTTTCCAGCAGCATCCTCCTCACTAGCCAGCAAACAACATGCAGATACGGAGGGACAAATTCAGTAGCTCACTGAAATCAGCTTCTACAGCAGCTGGTGAGAAAGTTCCTTATTACTTAGTAGAAATCTACTTAATATTGACTCAAAAGAACATTACTGGATCCAGCTGGATCTGCTACATTGCCTGAGAGATACTTCTCTATTCACTTGCAGGAGGTATTTTCTCGGGTATGCAACAAACTTCCTTTTACATTCAGAAACATTAATTTTATTGCCCTTAAAACACATAAATGGACATGAATTTCTATCAAGCCAAAGCAGCTGTTATACTTCTGCAAATCAGATTAACTGTACAAAACCCCTTAAATCTATGTGAAATATTTTAGAGGAGATATTTTTAAACTTTATGGGTTTATCTGTTTCTGGAGAATATTTCAGTACGTAAATACCACAGGCATAAAATAAAAATATAACATAAATATAAATCCAGAAGATCTCTTAATTAATATTTAAATCACTGACTTTTGATTTTAATTAAGAAAATCCAACAGCTTGATTTTACTTCATTAAAAAAAAAATAATCTCCAATGCTGATGCATTCTTTTCCTGAAATCGTTTATATCTTTTTACTGGAAAATGACCAAACGGAGTGAGCGTTAAAAAAGCTCATATTACTGGCTTATCAGAAATTCCAGTAATTTTTCTAGAGGTTTACAGAGAGAAAATGTGCTTTCACAAGTAAATGGAGCAGATAGAAAGAAAAACTAAATAATTTGGGAAATTTATTCTCTATACAGTAAAGCTGAGGGTTTTTGAACAGACTTCATCAGCAGATGCAGTTAGACCATGAGACAACAGACCAGTGTTACCAATAAGAACATCTCCACATTAGTCATAACTTGGTATTTGCTCTTAAATCATATTGTTCAATTTTTACCTGACTGAAATACTGTCAACTAGATTTACTGATCCTATGTTAAAATGGTACATAGTATTTCCAATAACTATCACCAAGTCATTATGGCTAAATCCTGAATACTGTTAATACTTACTTACATTGTCATAGAAACTACAGACTCCCAACTTGAAATTGTCATGATAGTTGATAAAACAAAAAAGTAGTTCCTCTCACCAAAAGGTTTTAGACCTCACAAATGAAACAACAGGCAGATATAACAAACCTCGAGGGAAAGAGAAACCAGAAATACCAGCAAAACCAATCATTGTCAATATAATAAACAGGAGTCACAGCACACCATCTAATATTGCCATGAGCAGAACAGGCAACTCAACTGAGCTTCAAGGAGAGCTTTGCAAAAGAATACTCTACTGCCTGTGCAGGAAATTTGAGGGATAATTAGAGTTTACCTTACCAAAGCACACAGTAGTTTAAACTGAAAAAAGTGTTCACCTCCTGCCTCAATTTTCTACAAGTTTTGCAGCTGCTGCCTGTCCCACTCCACAAAGATCACACTTCAGTGATGGGAGCACCTGTATGCTCTATTAGCTTAACATTGCAACAGGACTCTGCAACACTTTGACACGTAAAATGGTGTTCTTATAAAAATACAAAGAAATAACATTAAAATACAATGAGATTTGTCCTTGTTTACTCTAACAAAACATTTTGGAACTGTAAGACAGACTTACGTGACATCTATTAATGCAGATATAGCACCAAGAAGGACTTTGTAAGGAAATAACAGAAACTGATGTAGCCATTTAATGTCACTTTATTTCATACTAGTTAAAGAACCAGACATGTGGATGCAAAACATTAGAAACTACTCTGTACAACTCATACAGGGTACACACAGGGACTGTTTGATTGTTTCTCAGTTTTCAACCTGGGTTTCAAATCAAGCAAACAAAAATATGCATGTTATAAGAATAAGAATTCTTTTTTTATTATTTTAAAAAATCCCTCACCATAAAATGTGCAATTTAACAAATCATACTCCACAATGTAAGGTATGAAGACACCAAGACTATTAGTTAAGTAATAGAAGACAACTTGTACTTTTTTCCAAGAAGGATCTCCACTCTGGAATATTAATATTACATGAACACAGTTACACATTTAACTTGCAAGTATACAGTTCAGAAAATTTTTATAATTATTTTCCTACTATTATTTACAGTTGTTCTGCTGTTCATAGCAAATCTACCAGCACTACTCCTAACTATAAAGACTGTTTCTTTCTCTTTTTTTCTACATACTTAGGACACAGTATTTCAACTCAACAGAAGAGTTTGGAAAACAAACAAATTAACTTGCTATGACTCTGCAGTGATCTCAGTTTTGTTCTCAGTGTCTGACCTACAAGACTTCCAAAGGAAAACCCTGCTCCCTGGTGTGATTATCTGGGGATTCTATGAAAAAATTTAATAATTTTGGAAAATTCCATGAAATGACTGCCATCATTGGCCATACAGACTACCATATGTTGTCAAGGATGTGTCACATATCTCTCAGACCTGGGACAATGGGAGATTGTTATACCAGGGTTGCTCCCATCAGAAGAGGAATAGTCTAGAATCATGGAATGTCAAAATTTTGCGTCAAAACAAGTTTCTGCATGCTTTCTGATGTAAACCTGAGAATAGAAGGTAGACATACCTTACTGGGAGAATAAAGTAGCTGGTGCTAATGTCAGACCTGAAAGACTCACTACTTGAAAAGGTTAAGGCGAATTCCAGGAACACTGGAAGCCCTGAATAAAGATGCGTCAGTAGCAGAAAAGCTGTGGACCAGCAAATAAAGAAGGACAGTAGTGAGGGTAGAGTTCCACAATTTGTAAGAAAGAAGAGGTATATGTGGGAGCTCCCTGAAGTACACAGATGATGCAAGACAGTCAGAAAAATGTGGTACTGAAATTTAAGACAGCATTATTTCACCTATGGATTTTTTTCTGGTAGTGGACATGGACACTCTGTTTTCTCTGCAAACCATAAAACACATGTATGCTTCGTTTTTTCTTCCGTTTTCACATGGTCTTTAACACCTGAGCTGTAACCATAGCTTCTCAAGGTCAGAGGTCTGAAAAGAAAGGTGCAGAAGTTACTTATTGTTTGTGGGCAAGGTGGTACGAGGAAAGGAGGCAGAAGCAGAAAGTCAACCAGGGAGGTCAAGATACCACTTCATCAGCAAGGGACCCAGCATGCAATAAATCTCCATTTTTGTAGGACACAGGAAAGTTATTCTACACAAACATGTGACATCCAGCACAAATATGTGTTTCTCTCCTATTTCTCAGGGTACACCATTGTTTCACAGTGCTTTGGTGAGAACTTGGGATGGAAACATAAATGAATAAAGAACAGCTTCTGATTTCAGCTAAAAAAAGGAGGAATAGCATTTTTTCATTTCAATGAGTCAATAGTGAGTATTTTAGAGGGATAGCCTCAGCCCAGCATTCTAGAGAAACTGGTTGCTCATGGCGTGGATGGGTATACACTTTGTTGGGTAAAAAAAACTGGATGGCTGAGCCCCAAGATTGGTGGTGAATGGAGTTAAATCCAGTTGGTGGCTGGTCACCAGTGGTATTCCCCAAGGCTCAGTGTTGAGGCCAGTTCTGTTTAACATCTTTATGAATTATCTGGATGAGTGCATCAAGTGCACTCTCAGTAAGTTCGCAGCTGACACCAAGTTTGGTGGGATTGTTGATCTCCTGGAGGGCAGGAAGGCTCTTCAGAGGGACCTGGACAGGCTAGATCAATGGGCCAAAGCCAACTGCATGAGGTTCAACAAGGCCAAGTGTCAGGTCCTGCACTTTGACCACCAACAACCCCATACAACAATACTGGTTGGAAAGCTGCCTGGAGGGAAAAGACCTGAGGGTGTTGGTCGACAGTCGGCTGAACATGAGCCAGCAGTGTGCCCAGGTGGCCAAGGACAATGGCATTCTGGCTTGTATTACACATAGCGTGGCCAGCAGGACCAGGGCAGTGATTGTTCCCCTGAACTTGGAACTGGTGAGGCTGCACCTCGAGTGCTTGTTCAGTTTTGGGCCCCACACTACAAGAAGGACATTGAAGTGCTGGAGTGTGTCCAGAGATGGATAACAAAGCTGGTGAAGGATCTAGAGAGTAAGTCTGATGAGGAGCAGCAGAGGGACCTGAGGTTGTTCAACCTGGAGAAGAGAAGGCTCAGGGAAGATACTACCAGTCTACAACTACTCAAAAGGATACTTGGTGAGGTGGATATTGGTCTCTTTCCCCACGTAACAAGTGAGGGGACAAGAGGACACAGCCTCAACTTGAGCCAGGGGAAGTTTAGATTGGATTATAGGAGAAACTTCACTGAAAGGGTTGGTATACACTGGCACAGGCTGCCTGGGGATGTGGTTGCACCACCTCTCTGGACGGATTTAAAAGTCATGTATATATGGTGCTTAGAGACACGGTTTAGTGGTGGAGGTGGCAGTGGTCGGTTAATGGTTGGACTCGAAGATCCTAAACATCTTGTCTAACTTCAATGATTCTATGATTTCAACATAGTTTGAGGAACCTAGACAGACCTACATTTCCAGTACTGATTCACCTGTACTGGTGAATCTCTGTAGGGCTGAACAGCCTCTTGAATACAACAGAACATTTTTCATTATTTCTAAAACCAGTAAAGTTTGAATTTAATAATCTCAGGGCTTTTTCCTGGGACTTTCTCTCCAGCATTTTAATTTCTCCATTTTGTTCTTACTCATACTTTCCTACATCTTGAGCTCATGCACTGTGGAAATAATCAAAGACATCCAGGAGAAATGTCAGAAGATGATAAACAGAATGAACCAGCATTATTCATGTATGACTAAACACAACATATACGTGAATGAGAAGATACTTGGAGGTGCTATGTTGACAGTAACATACCTTTCAATTAAGCTATGATACATGTGCCAACTGGAAGTTCAGAAATAATGCATTCATTTACAGATGTAAAAAAAGGTCATAAACATAAAAGGTCATCTGTTTGTGGCAGATGTACACAAACAACAACTTTCTGTCAACTCAACTTCTAGTGAAGAGTCTACATTATGGATAGGAGACTGGAATACATAAGATTTTTTTCCACTAATGTTAAAAGAACATTCAAACCATAAGTACTGGTTTAGAGATTATCAGTTACCAATGAGGATTTTTGTCCAGTCTAGGAACACTGGATAAAGGTAATTTTTCTTCGTTTTCTCTTGCTTCTGTCTGCTATTTCACTTTCTATTGTGGTAGCCTCACGCTATAGTGCGAAAGCAATATGAATGGCCAGCAAGACTATCACACCTTCTTAACCAGTTAGATTTACGTGAGGTTTAAAGAAAGCAGATTTGTAACAAATTAGGTGTGCTGAAGAGATACTGCTGGGACCACATCCCCTGTGATTTCACAAAATTCGCTGAAGACCAGCATTGCTATGACATTCAGCAACAAAAAACAAAGATAAGCACTTTACTACTGAAATCAATGTCTTAAAATTCTGCGCTACAGACTGCACCTGCTTGATTATGAATCTAGCTAATCTTACTCTAGAGTTTATGATGATTTTATTTCCAACTGCAGAATACTGTGCCACACTGCACATTGATTGGCTACCAGGTAGAATGAGTTCATTGGAATTGTCATTGGAACATGCATCAAAACCTGTATGAAAGCATTCTAGATTAGAGTTGTAAATATCATAATATATTAGTGTGCAGCAATACTACAAAAAGTCTTACACAGTCTCAACCTAGAGTCCTACACATAGCTGTCAAAATAAAATACAGATGCATATGTATACTTATATATTTATAAATATACATTCTATGTACGGAAAAAAAAATTACTTCCAGAACATTAACACAGTCAAGCAATATTAGTATGTCTTCTATTAGTATTGTCTTGATGCTTCTCAGCAAAAAAGGTTTCATTTTTGTTTTGTTTATACTACTGTGAGGAAGAAAAGAACAAGAAACATCTGCTTCTACAGCTACTGCAGCACTTTCCATCACTCTTTCTAAATCAGAGTTATGACCACCTCCTCGCATAAATCCCTTCTGAAGCAGCACTTTTTCTACATATACACTACTTCTTGTATACAAAAAATGTAGATGAGTAATTTATCAACTCTTTGATGTTATAAATGGCACTCTTCATCCTTAAGGAGCAAGGAGAAGATCACAAACACTGAAAGCAAAAGCTCATAATCCGTGTCTTTCATTAAATGCTGAATTAATGTGGGTGAGGTTATAGAATGCGTAAAGTAAGCTGGATGTAATTTTACCCCCTCATACCAGTTCTTTCCTTCAATGTCAACAGTATCGACAGATGGACAAGTGTTAGTGTGAGATGCACTTCACCATATACAACTCAACTAAACTAAGCAGAGCACTCTCAGATTAATTCATTTCTTCAAGGAAATGATGTACCAACAAAGTCATGGCCCCATCCTTTAATGGCACATTTGTAATTCTCAGAGAAGGAAAAAGACTGATGAATATAATTCCACTGCCAGTGAACACACAGAGCTCCTGACGTGGAACATCACAATCTCTCTGTAAGAGCTGGAGAATAAATCACCAGCTACATGAGTCAGAAGTCAGCTTCAATGGTCTTTAAGATGGACAAGCACAACATGGAAGTAATGGTAAAAAGAGGAACTTTTAATTTAATTTCTAAAGTTAACAAAATCCTAAGGAGCACAAGTTAGGATAAAACAGTACACTTAGGTGTGCAGTACACTTCATTTTCAAAGACTGTCTTCCCATTGTATACCGTAAGTGCTACTTGGGTTTGGTTTTTGTAAGACATTTGTGATTTTTTTTCCCATTTCTTGAGGAAAAATATTCAACTTTCTATTGTAAAATACTGTTCTTTATAGTAGTGAAGAAAATTTTATCCAAAAAACCCACAGAAAGGCAATCTATATGCACAGAATATTTTAAGGGACAGAGAAGAGAATTATTGATAAATAACCAAAGAAATTTCTTAAAAACATAACATACATAACAATATGTGTACCAAAACATCTGTAGGTAAATAGTAACATTTTAACTAGCTGACTTGGTATTTACACGTGGAGGGAACAACTTTGGAAAACCAAAACATTCCTGTACTTCTCCATCAAAAGGCTTGTCATAGATTTTTAAAGAAAACAAAAAACTTCACTGCAAGCCAGGTTTTAATTGCAAAGCTCATGGATGAACTCATTAAGAAATTAAAAAAAAAAAAAAAAAAAAAAGCAATCCAAAACCACTACAAAAATATTTAATTATGGAGCTACAAATCACTGGATGCTGGAATAGTACTGTCCTGTCGTTTCATTCTCTGCTGGGAAACCGCTGTCACCTCTACCAGGAATAAAATGTGGAGGATGCAGACCTGCAGTCTGCCCAACCACAGCCACTCTTGTATCCATCCTAATGAGAGTCCCAATTTTCTCCTGACTGGGAAAAGCACTTGCAAATACGCCCAAGTCCATCTACAGTCAATAAAGCATTTTAGCGCATGCCTACTGTAAATAATTAGACTGAAAAAGTAAAACCGAGGTTTAATTCCTCCTTAAATTACGTGTACTAAATTCCTTTTTTGTATAAGGAGCTAAGGCATTATGGGTTGAAGCTTAAAGTCTTACTAGAGCCAAATCAGACACCTTAGAAAGTGTCAATATAAAGTATCAATGTTATTCATATTTCATATGATCGTACCACTAAATACTTCTAGAAGTAAATTCAATTGCTCAATCAGTCAGATCGCTTGGTTACTTAGCATGTCCAAACCACTCTCCTTGAAGAAGAGATATGTCAAGTAGCAGCTTCATGAAAAAATCTGCTGCAACGCTCCCAAGTTCTGAAATTCATGTGTCCAGACAGTTCTTTGGAATTCTGCTGAGGTCATCTGTGGAAGTTTATAACTATGCAAAGACTTATGCAGTACAACTGAGTAGTTTATTTGTGCAACCCTTTAAACTAAAACCAAAGCTGTATTGGAGTCTGTGCATATAATGGACCTGTGTCATCTACTGATTGGATTACTGGAGAAAGATACTGTGGATCTGAGAGAGTGGTGATGAATAGAGAGCTGAACTAGAGACATTGCTCCTCACGTGACTCTTCCCTGGGTGATAACTTATCCAAATTAGGATGCCTTTCCTTAACACATAGCTACTTTTACAACTACGTATCTTGTGGGAAGAAGATAGTACTTAATCTAAACCCTTCTTCCTGTAGAAACAATGACACTTGAAACTCAGAAGTATTTCTTTCAGAAACAGTGAGGCTCTCCACCAGGGAGAGCAGGCAGTCAGAACACGTAACATTTGCAAATATGCCCAACTAATTTGACTGCCATAAAAAATTATCCCATTAAAAGAGTACATATTCAAACAATGGGGCTTACAGAGGAAATCCTGCCTTCTTTATTTGATGCCAAGGCCGGCTTTGGCATTTATTTCACCTGGGCCAAGATTTCACCCCATGCATTTTAAGAGAATCTCTGTGATTCTGCTAACAGTAGTACAGTAAGTGGAGCGCAAGAAACACTAACAAAAAAACCCCAAACATGAAGTAGGCTCCAAGGAATACTTCTCTCAGGATTCTCATAAGCAATATTAAATAATAATAATTGTTCTTACAATCTTTTCTCCCCGTACAAAACCAGGCAATAATTTCCTGCATTAAAACCTTATTTATTGGGTGTCATACTTAGGACAGTTCCATGTCAGATCATATCTTGGAAGTGCTAATTAGTTTCTCATGTTTACTCCTCTTGATGACATACAGAAACTCCTATATTATACGATTTTTTCTAAATTAATATTTTTAGCTCAAGATGTTTAGCTCACATAAGCCAGCAACATTCCACCCAACTTTTTTTTTGCAAAAGTGTTTCACCTTATAATGTAATTAAAAAAACGAAGAAGCTCGTTGTTTCAAAGAGGGGGGTGTTTAATCAAACACAACATAATGAAAAATCATGAAAGCATCTTCCTTTTTTGTACTTCAAAACAGCTAAGTTAATTCCTACAAACTGAATTAGCCTTTCACTGATTTCATCCGCATGTGAATTTTCTCTGCTGAATTATCAAAACTTGCAAACAAGAGAAATACTCGTAGCCTCTTAAGCATCACATTATAAATAGTTGTGTCCTACCTCCACATTTCTCCCTCTGACTTCATTCCTAGGCAGCCCTGGAAAAGCAGTTACAGTCACATGGTGCATTCAAGGTCATGCTATTCTAATTTACAGAGATATCATTGATAAATTATACAGAAACAATGCTAATGGAGTCATTAACCTTGTTCCAGCACACTAAAGGTGTTTCATAATTAAGAGGAGAGCGAAAGTTACAAAAACATACAAAGATCTTATTGCCCAGCTTTTTTTTTTCTCCTACACACTGCTGCAAAGTACTGTTATGGAACAGTAATTTGTTACTGTAATGTAGATGCCTGCTATCTGTTCAGGGATTAGACTGAATTGCACTGAAGGAGGAGTCAGGTGGCAAAACACACAAATCATTGACCTCTTTAAAAAAAAAAATAGGAAGCTGGATCCAGAAGACCTCTCCCTTTGGCAAAGTAAAGGATGCTGAAGCACAAGATCATTCCAGCCAGAAAGTCTCTCTCAGTCCAAGAATCTATGCAGAGCTGTCACTTCCAAACACGCAGTCATCTGGGCAGGGCTTTGAGGAGTCATGTCAAAAGTGTCATGTGTTAACATACTGAAGTAAAACTCCCCAGAGAGAGGGAGAATTTTGAATTCATCCTCTATGTCTCATTCAAGAAACCTGGAGTAATCCAAAGACTAAAAGCCTGACTAATGTCCCTAATTCAAGTATAACGGATATCTTTATCAAGGGTGCACACATTAATGAATCACTAGTGATTGCTTCGACTTAAGGAGAAATACGAGAAAAACAGTGAAGAGGTGGGACAGAGATTGTTTCACATAGTAAATGAATGTAACTTTAAATTGGCATTACTGCAAAGCATCTATTTCTGCAAGATAAAAAAAGTGACAATTTAAGTAACTTCACAGACAACGTCCCTTTACCTTTCTAACATTTCCACATTGCTTCTTTTACTCCCATCACAGTAAGACCACTTGCTCTGAAATTAATAATAATAAAAAGAAACTACAAAGCAGGTTTCCTGGAGTGCAGATGCCCAGAGATGACACTACACTGCAAGACAGAATCCATAATATTCTTTACAATTTTCACTTAAACTATCATGTCTCCTCATAGTACCTGACTATACAACACATTGTATAACAAACCCAAAAGAAAAACCAGGAAAATCACAGATTACATCTGTATTTGGAGGTTTGACCTTATGTAAATACCCGGATATATCATAAAGTACATTCTGAAGGCCTGAGTGAAAGTCAAATACTTTCTACTGATCTTGTTGTATTGGGATAAGCTAATAATTGACATATCTTTTGAGCACTGACAAGTATCGCAAATGACACTTTCAACAATAAACTGAAAATTACAATGAGGAAGTTAAATTACAAAATTACACCAAACGGCAGAGGAACTCTCCTGTATGTCCTCTGAGCAAAGGCTGCTGGATATAGTTACAGAGCACAAGCATCTCTGAGGCATGGCATCTGAAACCTTCCCACTGCTGAAATCCCCAAAGTTTTCGATAGCTGAGCTCACTGCCTGGCTGAATCACGTACTTCGGCGATATGCACCATTCACGTTCAAGAAGGACCTACAGACTCTGCTCCCGAGCATCTCACTGCTCCTCTGCTTCAGAAATGCTGCCAGGGTAGCAGAAACCTCCTTACAAGCGTTCAGCTGCAGAGAGCCCAGCTCAGCATAGTTTAAAGAGAACAGAAAGAACCATGTAAACAGCATCTGTGGCGTCTCTCCTCTATTGACTTTCCTGGAAATGCATTAACCTATTACAACACTTTAAGAATAAAAAAGAGAAACAGAAGCGAGGCGAAAGTGGACCGTTGTCTCCCAAAAGTTTCTTTCTGCCTCTCCATCCCACTTTTCCCGAGCTTCTCGTCCCCTAACATTAGGCGATCCGTTTTCACCACGGATCAAATGAATGACTTCTCCGCTAATGACACATGAGAGATACTAAAGCCCTCCTTAACGCCGTCGGGGACCCGGGAAGCAACGGCAAGCCCCTGTCTCCGGGCCAAAGGGCCCGGGGGCGAAGCAAAGCCAAGGACGAGCCCCTCTCCGCAGCCCGACCCTGCCGCTCCTGCGGCCCCACCGGCCGCGCCAGCAGCAGCGGGGCGGCAGCGGGATGCGGGGGGAACGCGGGGAGATGCGGGGGGGTGCTGCCCGCCGGCGCTGCCCCCGTCCCCTCCCCGGCATGGCGAAGCGCTGTCACTGACGCACATTTAATTCGCCCGGCTGCGGGCTCCGCGCCGCGCCGCTCCGCTCATCGCCTCCCGCGGTGGCGGGGAGGGGGCGGCTCCGGCGGGCAGGGGGAAAAGTCAAACTGCAGCAACAAAGTTGTTCCCCTCTGCTCCCTCAGACGTGCCTCGGCCCCGCGGGGGGCGGCGGAGGTGGGGTGGGGGGGGAGCACCCGTCCCCGCCTTACCTTGCTTGACGCACTTGAGCCGGATGGGGTCCTTGCAGTGCTTGATCACGGCCAGCACATCCCTGATGGTGAGCCCGGCCACGGGGGTCTCGTTCACCTCCAGCAGCAGCTCCTCCGGCACTAACTTGCTGCCGCCCTCATAGGCCACCTTGCCGGGCTTCACCTCCCCCAGGTAGGGGAACTGCCCGTTCTCGGCACCCCCCTTCAGCTCGAAGCCCAGCTGCCCCTCCGGGTTCCTCACGATCACGATCTCGTGGACTCGGCTCGTCCAGTGGCTTTTCTTCTTCAAGCCCTTGGACATTGCCGTNCTTTCCCCGGGGCAGCCGGGCTCCTCCGGGGCAGGCTCGGGGCGGGCTGCTGCCGGCCAGCGGGAGGGAGGGCTCGGGAGCTGGGTCAGGAGCGCCTCGCTGCCCTCTCCTCCCAGCTTTAGCTGATATCCATGGCAGCCTCGGCGGCCGGGACCCTGCCAGTGCGTGGATGTACTAGTTGTAGAGAAACTGGCGGCGGGGAGGGAGGGAGGGAGGAGACGGCCGCGGAGGAGGAGGAGGAGGAGGAGGAGGAGGGGTGTTGATGCAGGAGCGAGGCGGGCGCTGCCTCGCTGCTCCCGCCTCGCCTGACCCGGTAGTGAAGGCTGAGAGAAAGGCTGTCTGGCACGGCCGGCACAAGCGGCGAGCGGCCCGGCCGGGGGGGAAGGCAGCGGGGAAAGGCAGGCGGCGAGCGGAGAGGGCGGCGAGCCCCCAGCCCCGCACCCCAGTCCCTCCGCGCAGCCCCGGCCGAGAGGGGGCGCCCGGGGGAAGATGCGAGCTCTGGAGCCGGGACTGTGCCTGCCCTTGTTCCTACCCTTGTCCCAGAGCCCATGCCCCGATCCTGCCCTTCTTCTGCCCCTACCCTTACCGCGCCCCTGTCCCTGCTGTGGGCTGGGTCCCCCAGCCGCGGGCGGAGGCACCCACCTCATCGGTCTGCAGGAGCTCGGGAAGTCTCCCGGCAGTGGAGTGGGAGAGGGACGCTGTGGGTCTGGTAGTTCTGCTCATGATAGGGAAGGACCTGGCAGCAGATGGGTTTCAAGTTGTAGCTATGAAACAAACAGCAGCCCTTTCCTTTGAGGATCTCGATGTCAGGAACATTTGCAGGGCGGTTTCCTCCATTCAGAGGTTTCACACTTCTGTGTTTTAGCTGTACTTGGGCATAGTTTATTTTAAATGCTGGTTTCTGTGGCCACAGGAGACAGGAGCTAAGACCTCAGATGCATGTTACACCTGAAGAAGGGTGTAACAAAGAGAGAGGTGGTAGTTTTATATCTAAAATGTACTTAGCACTAGCCACCTGCTGTTCACCACCCTCACTCAGGTTGCCGTCTGTTCCTTGGCCTTAAACCTCAAATGACCTTAGTGGCCAAACACCGATATTTCCAACCTTCAGAGCTTCGCTCTGCCCAAGCACTCAGATGCATTTTGTTCAGCGAGTGATACTGTAACCCACTCGTGGAGGCTTTAATTAGTCTTGTCATATGCCTAACACGTGTGCAAGCAATAGAGTGTAGCAGTTGGCATGTCTTTCTGAGGAGCTTGCCTTGCCTAAAAAAATAGTTTCCATCTGAAGGAGAGATTGATGAAATACAGTCAGAGCAAGCTCTGGACTTGTAAGTTTTTGTGTCTGCACAACATAGGAGAGTATGTGAAGGCAGGGGTCTGCAGATAGGGTACTGAATGGGGGAAGGCGGGGGGAATGTAACATGTTTCAACATGTGATTTAAAGCTGGTCAGATATTTTTGAAATTTCAATTAAAGTGACTCTGCAATGAAATTTTTCACAAATTGTATTGCTGTTTTCCCTCCGGGTTCCTATGGAAACAGGCCTTTATGCGATCATGCTTGGCTGTGTCTCCTTTACTTCTGCAATAACTTTTTAAGCTATTGGGCAGTTTCACCCAAATCTATCTCAAATATAATTATTTCATGAAAATAGGCAGCTGGGTAGGGCTGAGAGATCCTGTAAATGTCCCAAAGGCTTTACTGTGAACTTACCTCTTTATTAAGCAGTGATTCACATGGTTGAGAGACCATATAAATGTCTTGGTAATGAGAAAAGTTTCAATTACAGTTCATTATCGGCCTCAGTATAAGTCTGTGGGAAACCAGGGCTCATCAGTGTATATTCTCCCAGAATTACTTGTTTAAAGTCCTTATGCACTCAGAGGTGGAATAAGAACATAGAGAGCGGCAGAAAGCAATGAGAAATTACTGAAGACTGTATCCTGCAAGTCATTTCACCTGCTTCACCATATGGGCCTGGCTTGTGGTGCAAAACTCCATACATGAGGGACTTCACAAAAGTGGGATTAAAGAATTTTACCCCAAACCAAGACCTCACAAATCTGGAAATAAGAGATGCATCAGCACAGACAGCTGAAGGTGAGAGGGGAACTGGAAAGGTACTTTGACTGGAAAGTACCAAGAGGTTTTCACTGGTTGGACAAGGATTAAAGTAATGTTCTCTTTTTCCAAAGACAGTGAGGAGGGTCCTCCTGCCACTGGGAGCAGGATCTCTGGTCTTGAAATAAATGTGCAAAGACACTTGGAAAGAGAGCGAGAAAGTCAGTAGACTTGTTTCTCTCTGTAGCCTTGCCCTTGCATTTGGCTTGCTTTTTAGTTCAAAAGTGGGGTAGGATGTGCTAAGGGGTAAGGAGTTACAAGATATAACACCTTGTTATCTTTTATTTTCCCGAATGTTCTTATGGTGACTTCTTTGCCACTCGACTAAAGTGACTGCCATTTTTTAGTTTAGAGTGTCTTTCTGCCAGTATAGTATTGCAGTTGTTGATTTGATAATTAAAAATATATTACTGAATGCCTACATGTTCACTACAGTATATGTACAACACTAGGACATCTGCCAAAAATGCAGCTTTTCAGAAATATGTCAAGAAATATTTGAAATATTCCTAGGAGATGGGGGAAGGGAATCCTGTGGGTGTTGTTTTCCTGTTTCTTAGGGAACTTAGATAAATTATTGTTCAGAATTTTTTAAGTGCTTAAGTCAGATGATATTAATACTAGGGAACAGGTAGATGCCCTGCTGAATAAGCAGTGGTATAAACTCCTGTTTTAAAGGGCTCACAAGTTTGAGTGTTTCTGATTTAAAATGTGTTGTAGACAAATAAAGCTCTATGAACTCTTAATTTCTAACTGTTTTAGATAGTTGTGTTCATCTAACATAATATTATGTAGAGCTGATGGAAGCAGTGGACTAATTACATTAACATTGTCTTCCGAAGGTGGGCAACAAGCCAGACCTCAGTTGCAGGCATCTGGAGTTTGACAGAGATGTGAGGGGTCGATGGATGGAGCCTTAGCAGTTTTTCCAGCTGCATGTTAGTTTATCTTCATACCAGGAAATGATCACAGCTTTCTGGTTCAGAGATGAACAAAAATTGTGTGTGGAATGACAGGTCATACCTGTTAAGATCAGGCTAAAGTGAAGGATATTGTAATTAAAGGATGACTGAGGGATAGAATATTTTTCTGCAGAGTTCTTTTATAGGGGGCACAAGTGTTTAGAATTTTGGATTGATGGGATAAAGTCTTGCCATCATTTAATCACTGGCTTATGTTATTGAGGCCTAGGACAGTAATGAAACTAGTGGAAATGCACAGTTTGCTTTGGTCTTCTCTTTGAAAATATATTCTGAGGAAATGGTACCTCATATGAGGTCCTTGGCAGCAGCTATACTCTCAGAAAACTTTGTTTCATTTTTATAGTGATAGAAGAGTAACTGTAAAACAAGATTATCTTTGTCACTGACAGGGCAAATAAGTGTCCTAGCATGTGGCTGAGGGGTTGAGTTTGCCAATTTTCTAGCTTGGCTCTGAAGAGTCTGAAAGGGACCTTGTGACTTGCCAAAATCTTTCTGTTAGTCCCTTCAGTAGGGCTTCATCCCTGGAGAGCATGAACCAGTCCTGAATGTAAATGTAAGGGTATTTAACACAAGGCATTCCTATGGGTAAAAGTAACAACAGCACATAATGAAACACTTTCACCAAATACAGCACAAGTACCTTTTATTATTCTTTTGAATCAGAGCCTGCAAACACAGGAACCAGTAAGTCACTGTACTTTTGGGAGTAAAGCTGAGCACGAGTAAGCTGAAGTGTGAGACTTCAGTAACTAAACGTATTTTGTATCTGGGAAGTAATCCATCCTACTGCAATACTGCGGATTCAGTAAAAAAGTAACTGCAATCGCTCTGTATTTTCAGTGTGCCACATTTTTTCGGTAAGTGAATTCCTCACTAGAAAATTATGTATTTGATGTGCCAAAGGGGAAAAAAAGAAAATACGTCTATTATCTACTATTATTTATGCAAGAATAATCCATTTTCATTCATCTCTACCTTGTAATTATATTTGTAACATTAGACTTGAACTCAAGAGACATTAAAGTTCCTTCTTCGGCACATGCTTCCTGTGTGACTGGATGCTGACTACAGGACATTGTCATCTTTCATATTTTAGAATGGAAAGTAATTGGAAATACTCAGCTTCCTAAACCCATTAGAGGATTTCTGTTGTGGCAATAGCTCTTGCAGTGGGCAAATCTGATCGCTTTTGGATGTGAAGAAAATAGTCTCCATGCCTACACTGAAAAATAAATGAAGCCCTTGGGAGTAGAAGTAAAATTAAAGAGAGGAGTTAATCAAAATCATATTGTTTACAATGAGTTTCTAAGATTGCAGGAGTAATTTTGTTCTCTTCTGATCATCTCTCTATTGGTCTTTGTTGTAAATGGGATCTTTTCCAGTTTTCTTTCTTTCTTTTCTTATCAGACCTCAATATTACAGGCTTCCTTATTATACACACCTATCATACGTGTTGCTCTTGCAAGCTGCTGACAAGTTGGTTAAGGTGAAATAATAGAAGACTTGTTAGAGGTCAAAAACTTCCGCAGGGACAAAGTTCTGTGAGACAGGCTGTCAAAATAAATTTAGTAAGAGCCATTAAAATAAACAAATGATGGCCTCTTTCCCCAGAAATGCAAGTTTAAATTACATCCCAGTAAATATCCACACTAAGAGACAGAATAAGACCAAAACAAAACTGCACAGAATAGTCTAACAGAAAACAATCCCTTAAATATGGACAGACACTTGAAAGATAGCAAACCTACAAATATGTGTTACTGTGAATGGAAAGAGAAGTGTGAGGCTCACACAGGGAATTGCTGCTACTGAGATCCTTGCAGCATGCAGGGCCATGGTGGCTGGGGTTCTGAAAAACATCGAAAGAAGAGGCTTAGGTTTGGAATGAGGACTCCTGTACTGCCCTGGCACTGTTTCGTACACTCACTGGCTTAAATTATCCTGTTCCCACTGGTAAGTCTTGTTGGCTAGCACTAGGGTATTACTGCATTGAATAATATGGATTAACCTGTGTCTTCACTGGATTTGAATTCTCAATATCTTCATAATATTTAGTATTCAGTGATTTATCTCACCATTAATATATCTATAAAAATGTAGTTATTGCTCTTATACCATGATATCTTAGATTAACAAACTATAAAAGACTTAATCTCTGAATTTTTTTCCTTATTGTGTTTTCATTTCCCTTGGATTAGGTTGAAATGAGACTTTCCTCTTTCATGTTTACAATCAGTTTCATTTTACATTTCGTGTGAACTATCAGGGCTGTTGAGATTGGTCTCATAGCATAGCTGGGAAAGAAGATGAATATTTTATGAAATTTTAAAAGATAAAATGAAAACATATTATTCTAAGGATGTATTGTTCATGTTTCATGTAAAATTGTGACAGCATGTCCATTCAGAACCTTATTTGCACCTCTGTCTCATCCCTTTGAGAGCAATCACCTTTCCATGTAAAAATTTTTGCACTTAATGTGGTTGCAAAGACTTTTTGTCACAAAAATTAACAAATACTTTAGAAGTAGCATATTTTCACACAGACATTACCATGGAAATTTATAAAAGATTGCATGTTTTGTAGATACATTTTCATAAATATTAAAGCATGATGCAGTGAGGAGTTTAGAGAAAATGGCTGTAAAATTATGCCTATACCAACTCACCCAATGGTTGTCATGACTCAGAGGCAGAGTGCAAGTGAAATTGTGTAGGAAAGACTCACAAAAGACTTACACCTTGGTCCATTTAGTGCTTCAGTGCCAGTGGTGCTGAAGCACTGAACTGGCCAGATTCTCAATTTTTTTTTTTTTTTTACCTTAGTAAACATCAAACATGAAGCTTAAGAGTACTGACTTGGATGGTGATGGTGTCTTATTTCCATTACTCTACCAAGGCTTTTAATTCAACAGAGTGGCTGACTTGTGCTGCCCCATGACAGCTGGAGGGACAGGACATCCCCTCCCTGGTCAGAGTGTGCTGAATCCAGCTAGTCTGGACTCCCTGCTGTGAATGCTTTTCACAACTGCAAAAGCATTCAGATTGCTTCCAAAATATGTTTTTCTTGAAAAGTTATCTAGTGATGGATGCATGTTTAGGTAAAAGTGCCATCACACTGAGATTAGTGGCAAAAATTGTTTTTAGTTAACAGGGCTTCATTCTAGAGTGATATATAAATAGTTAAAAACCTAGGGTAAACTTAGAGGCTGGTAACGCCTTTTCTACCCTACAGCCAGAGTGTGTGCATTCCAGGTGATGTGGCATAAAAGCATTTTTGACACCATGTATACTTATAGTGTCCTCATAAAAACATCATCAATTTTTATTCAATTTTGTTTATATAGTTCTGGAGTTGGTACGCACATGCTTAAAAGTACCTAATGGGCTTTGCTTTGGAATTGAGATGATAAAAAAAGAATGCATACAAGGAGCCTGAATTACATTATTGTGCAGTTTTGACATTCTCAGAATATGGCTTCATGCTCAGTCATGCTAATGGTTGTACATTAGACTCAGTAAGAATACTTCTGCACAGATGCTTCCATCAATAGTAGCTCAGAAAACAGGACTGCCCTGTACTGCTAGGTCTCTAATGCTGAAGATCTGTTCTTGGATGACTTCAGAAAAACAAAGCTTCAACTGATGGAATACCCTAAATCTAGTGTTTTGAAGACAGAAAACTCAATCAAGATTTCTAGTCAAGGTTTAATTCCTGAAGATTTTAGGTCAAGTCTACAGACTCCAGGAATACTTGAGACTCTACCACAGAACTCCAGCTTATTCTGTGAAAAACTTTCATGTAGACACTTGCACTGAATTTGAAGAAAGAAGCATGCCTCACCCTCAGAAAGCAAGATAGTCACAAATTAATTCTTGTTGCACTCAGTCGAGAAGTTTAGGTTGAGCACACAGAATATAAAAATAGATTTGAAAAGTTTCAAAAGTCAAATTATTCTTTTTTGTCTTTGGAAATGGATTTGCTTGTGCTGCTTGGAAAAGATACTGTACTCTATCATTGCCTTGTTATACAGTGGCTGGAAATGAAAGAAATACTGTGTTTTTAGACTGGCATAGTTGCTGATTTTTTTATCACTATTTAAAGGGAAAACGGTTTGTAATAACTGACTGTGTAGTTAAAAACACACATGAAAAAGAAACACTGCATGAGCAATTTAGATTGTTTTGGAAATTTCCTTCAGATAATTAATCTGAGATAATTCATTCAAGGGCAAGCATGATGGTTTTTGTCTACCTAAATAATGCTGGAGCTCTCACCTTCATACTGTAATAGTATTTTGTTCTCATAAGGATTCTTTGTTTGCAAGCCTTGTTCCTTTTTTATCATAGCCAGAATCTAGGTTGCTGTATCTGAAGACAGCGACACTTATTCTTTTGTCTCCTCCAGTCCACAGTTCTGCTGCTGCAACATGATTTCCTTCACTCCATTTTTTTTTTCACCTCAGTTCCACCCAGTTGGTGGAATAAGCATGAATATCATGTAAATAAAGAGACTAACACCATGTGTGGAGATTTTAAAATGAATTTTTTAGTAGCGTAGATTGGAAGAGAAAAGAACTTTAAAAATAATCAAATTACTTCCCCAATACATTGTGTTATATATTGATTTGGAATGTATCTTGTCTTCGCTTCAGCTTCAAATTGAATGATCTCCTAGTCAGATGCTGTTACTTGTATTTCTCATAGGACTCCTACTATCGCCATGAGCTTTGTGCTATACCAATTAGATGATTTCTACTCTGAATAGTTTATAATCCACGTATCACAGGTAATATGGGTAAAGGCAGGCAGGAACACTAGCTCCAAGGTCACTTTCTGAGCATATAACAGAAGTTGAGAGTATTTGAACACACTAAAACATGTTGTGCTCAGAGGCTGTGGAATCTCCATCTTTGCAGGCAATTAAAAACCAATGGGACTCAGCCCTGAGCAACTTGCTCCATTTGGCCCTGCTCTGAGCATAGAGGTGGACTAGGTGATCTCCAGAGGTCCTATCCAACCTCAACAACTCAATGATTTTGTGGAATTGTATTAAGAGCAGAATAAACCAGACCTAAGCCTCTGGAGTCTTATGACATAACTGTTCATTGAACTATATCATCTTTGCAATAAAGCTGTACTAAACCAATATTGTTACGGATGGAGACCGGTTCTGCAATTATTAGACTGAGAAGTACTTCTTCATACCTATTGTCCCATTGACTTATATATTAAATTGACTTCTGAGCACCTCTTGACCTGAAGGTTAAGCTGTTAAAATGCAATTCAATTTAAAAATTAATTGGCACTATTAAAGCACTTCTTCCAAACCCAGATTAAGATCCCTCTTAATTTCCAGACCTAGGAGTCCAGAACGAATTAATAATGTGTTACCTGGGTTAATATATTGGTAAACCAATAGTAGTAAGTGGGTGCAACTGGTGGTCTCAGGTTGGAATAAGTCTCTCCCAGTGATGAGAGAAAATGGCCATTTATTCATTTGTCAGGATTTTATCTCTTTGGACACACTTTGGATACACTTTGGAAAGGAGTGCTGCAAGTAGACTAAAATGGTGCATCATCCTACACAGATAAACTATTCATTTTTGTACAAGAGGTCTAGGTAGATGAAACCAAATATTCAGTGGGCCCCACATAGTGCTTTATTTAATGTCTGACTTGGATGCATTTTGGCTTGTCAGTGGAAAAAATATGCTTTTACTGCTTGCACTTAAAACATGAGTGCTGCACTAATAGCTGTTTCCTACATTACTGATGTGAGAAAAAGTGTGACCTATTCAATTAACAGTATTAGTTTCTCAAGTACTTCACTGTTTTCTGTTACTGCTTCTTCAGTTTTGGTAGATTTTGTCTATGCACTGATCTTTCTAAAGTGAATCTGAACATTGTTGTGCCTTGGCTCCAACTATAAGTCCATCAGTCTTAGTGTTGTCGTTAAAAGAAATATAATCAGATTATTTTAAAAAATCATACAAAAAATATACTGAAATACATTGCTTTTGGATTGCAGTCTTGCAAAATCTAAAAGACATTTATTTTTCAACTATTACCTTCTAAAGTTAGCCATTTCATTTTTAAAGGATCAGCAAAGAATTACACTAGATTTTTTTACAATACATTTATTACAGTAGGACTTCCTGAAGAACAAATTTTCAGTCATTGCAAAAAGAGTAAGAAGTCACCTTGTTTCTTAGATAGCAGTAAGCAAGCTAATAAGAAACAAGTCAAAGTGGAATGCTTTGAAGTTTGAATTTATTTTTATATATTAGAAGGGAAACAAGTAAATTTTGTGATTTAGAAATAACAAGTCTATCCCAGCTAAAACAGAGCAAGTGAAGTCATTAACACTCCTTTTCTTGGTGTAAATGTGGTAGTATTTAACTCCAATGAACTGATTTGTATAGCATGTATGTTATAATTAATTATCAAAACAAAGTCTGTGTGAATGTTAACAGCCTCACTTTAGTTCTAGAAGGAAAAAGTTAAAAATGAAGCTTGAATTTCTCTTCTTTGTGATTTATTTTGAACTTCAATTTTCTGCTCTATGTGTATACATTCCTCAGTTTACCTTCAGTCTGAAATTTATGTGTTATCTTTCAGTACTTGTAAGATTAGTTTGTTATTTTGAAAGTGAATGATTTTCTGGGATAATTGCTGGAGATGGAGAAAACATAATTTTTTACTTTCATCTGGCAAAGAATGTAACCACTTACATTTTTTTATTCTGAGTCACTGACTTTTTTATGATTGCAGAAATTATGGTTCAAACAGTGATTTTAAATGTTATGAGTGCTTACTCTTTATAAGCTCACTCCTTTTTGCAAAACCATGGCACTTGACAGTATTTGTTACTACCAACACTTGGCTTTCTGCAGTGATCAGAGGACGGTAGTAGGCAGGTGTTACACTGTGACTGCTACTTACCAGGAAAAACTTGCTCCTCATCCTAGCCCTTATTCTTCCATCTGCTTACTTCACTCACTGTTGTGTCTGGCCATAATCCAGATTTGTAAACTCTTTTTGGAAATTGGATTTTTTTTTTTCTATTTCATGCTTTTGAATGGCTTAACACAGACAGCACAATGATAATCTGTGCTTTGTAAGACTGAAGAGCAAATATTGTACTCGGCAGTCTTGCCCCCTGACCATCAAAACTTAATGAACGATGGGATCTCATTGTGGATCCATCTCTGACCATGCAGCTCAATTTTCTTGTCATGGGAGTAAACCTCCTTAAGTGTTCTTATTTGGATTAACACACACACACACACAAAAAAAAAAAGAGGGCTTATTGTATCTAACAAACCAAATCATTTATTGTCATAGTGTCTTGGTGTTGATGAATGAATTTAATTGTCTCTTTTTAGCTAAAATAAAAGTTCTGCAACTATTATCTGTTAACTGAAACTTCTCAATTAATCAATGAGCTACTCTTTGGCTAAAATCAACTTATAGTTAATACTTTTTTAATAAACTGCATTTTTTCCAGATTTCTTTCATTTTTTCACATTTGGGTTTTGGATTTTTTTTTTTTCCCCAGGGGTTCCAAAGAAATACAAGGAAGGATTTCTTCGTTGTGAGGATGAGGAAGGACTGGAACAGACTGCCTAGGTGGGTTGTGGTGTCTCCTTCTCTGGAGACATTCGAAACATATCTGGACGAGTTCCTCTGTGACCTACTCTAGGTGGTCCTGCTCTGGTAGGGGGATTGGACTAGATGATCTTTCGAGGTTCCTTCCAACCCTTAAAATTCTGTGATTCCGTGATTAATAGTTACTGTAGCCTGTTGTAAAACCGGTTTAGGTACTGTAAAACTGATTAATGTACCACAATACAACATTTGCATTGAACTTTAAACAATAAGCTTTCAGAAAAGAGCTCATTAAAAGAGATCAGTGCTTTAAATACTTCATGTTGACACAGAAGATGTCCATTGATAGGACGTTTAAGACGCAGAAAGAGAGAGAATTTCAAATGTATTTGAGACGTGCAAAATGAATTAAAAGATTCTTCAGAGTTCACAAACTTTTCTCAAGCTTTTCCTCATTTTCTTCACATGAGCTCTAAAATAATTCTGTACTTACATTCCCTATCATTATTCTTAGGTTCACCTTCAAGTACAGCTGAAGTTTCCACTAGTACAATGAATTATGAATCCATTATTCCATTTTATTAGCACAGTAATGAAAGTCTGATGCTCAAGTGTTTAAACTGAATCAAATGAAATGTTTCTGAATCTATGGGCCACACAATTGGGAAGGAATCAGTTGGACAGGCTTCTATCCCCATTCAGTGTCCTTTGCAGAACTCTCTTCTCTATTATGTTGGTATTTATTTATTATCCTTTTCAGACATTATTGCACTAAACCAAGAGTTACATTACAGGAAAGAAAAGTAATTTGTGGAGTAGCAGATAAAAGTTAAAACTCACTGTTCTCTGTCTTAGACAACATTTAGTTAGAAATCCAGGAGAAACCATGTCCTAATCCTTTCTGTTCCTTCTCTGTACATGCCGTATTTAATTAGATCCATCAACCTGAAGCTTCTTGCATCTTTCAATATTCCTCGTTAGAATAAATTTATGTAAATCTAGCCAAGTCCTATTTGAGCAGGGAATTGTCTTAAAACTGGCTTTGAATGACAGTCACATTTAAAAGGCTTCTGATAGTGAATTAGAAATCATCCTGTTTCTCAAGGGAGGCACTTTAATTGCTTGTATACCTATATATACAAAAGTGAGAAAACAAAATCATAATTATTGTTTAGACAAGAATATTACTATTGTGTCCCAGTACAAATTAGTATAATATATCAACCATTTATGATTAGTTCCAAGATCTTTTAACAAAAGTGTACGTGCCAACATGGTCAAATCTGTACCGTGACATACAGTGCAATGTTTTTAATGAAACATGATAATTAGATGACTAAAAGAGATGCAGATTGATACTTGATAATATTCTTAGGAAGTGGATTTGCTTTCCTTGTGTTTCCTGTCTTCCCTGAAGAAGATATAAGGATTCAGGACCATTTCTGAAAGATGCTGGCATTCATTCTTCCTGCTAAAATGAATAGATGTTAAATTTAGTTTTGGTATCTGAGGCTTTCTTTCATAACCAGCTAAAAAGCTGTCTACCTGGCAAAGTCCATCCTATCCAATCTTCTCTTGAGCACCTTTGGTAAGGCTTAGAGAAATAACTAAGTTGACAAGAAATGTATGGAATAACTTGGCTATAGGGTTTTAAGTTTCTTCTGAATGTATGGTGATATGGCAGAGAGATGAGATCTTCCCCTACTTAGTAGATCTCAAACAGGAGAGTCCTACCAGCACTCTCAATGGCATGGCTTAACCAAGGCTGTCTCAGGAGCACCAGGGGAGAAGCAGGAACTCTCAAGTCTGCAGGAGCTGGGTGGAGACCTGAGGTGGGTAAAGGATGTCCACATAGGGAACAACCACAGCACTGCAAAAGATCCCAGGAGTGATACAGAAAGAGCAGCCATGAGGCAGGGCTCAGTCAGGTATTGTTAAAAGTTAAACTTAGATATTATTTCTTTATTGTTGTGCTATATTCTGTCATAGATATATGCGGATGAGATATGGATATATATTTGCCCCCTTGTTTGTGTAGGAACTCTGAATCTGAATTAATGTGGATAACAGGTTATGTTCAGAAAAATTGAGATTAGGAGCTGTAAGAGGCATATATTTAATTCATTATAAATATAAATTCTAATCTTCTTAATACCCATAAAACTGCTGTACTGTGGGCAAGGCTCCAAATGCTGTATTTCTGTAGAGCAGCTACTGAAATCAGCTATTGTTCATTTAAAGTATATTTGAAAACCAGATATTCATAGAAATAAAAAAACTTGATTGGGGAAAAAAACACATTTAAATCCATATACTTTGTAAAATATTGTATAACAAATCCAGATCCTGCAGATAGCTGATAACATGGATGTGGTGAAACTTTTCAAACAGGTCCAAAGTGCCCAGGTAGGATTATAAATGTACACCTTGATTTCTAAAAACTCATACAGAAAAGGATAATTGACGGGTTGGTTCTAGACTTGAGTAGGCATTTTTCAAAGATGCATTACACTTATTTCAGATACAGGACTGCATTATAGTGTTGCAGGAGTCAACTTCGAGCAGTCAGGGAAAGCATGAAGCTATATGCCTGGATTTGTATAAATTATACATTGGTAATTAGATGTCTATGTGATGTATAGGAAGAAGATGTTCAAGAAAGAGATCCACTAATGTCTTCAATATAAGCATGAAAACTTCCACAACATTCTTATGCCCCATGTCCTATTAATGTTCTGAGAAAGCCCATTTACCTACACAAGCTGTGTTTTACATGTCATTTTTCCAACACCTAATGGCTAGTCTTCATTCAATAAGTGAAAAACCTGGGATCAACTCTCTTTCACAGCCTGATGACATGGCACATGCATTTCTCAATTTCTCATCATGCATTTTTGGTTTATTTTACAAACAACAAATAACTGTTGGTATTCAAGGGAGAGAATACATGACATTTTGCTCCCCCAGTTAGAATGCTAGCTTTGTGTAAAGAGCACACAGTAAATATTGTACTGCCTGAAATTTATGTAACTTCCCAGCAGCAACTGATCACCTTTGTGTTTGTAATGTGTATATCATACCACACACAATCTCTGTCTTTGGATTTGTTGTATTTCTAGATGTCACGCACAGTGGAAAAATTGAAGGATTGAGAAGTTCCAGTAGCCGTGTCTTTAAAAGCATTAACGTGGAAAACCTGTCAGGTTCAAAGCCCTGTGGACAGAAAAAAGACCTTGTTCATCACACAAACACTGTTGAGGTTTTAGCTCTAAACTCTAGGGACCAAAGGTGAGTGTTAGAGCTGTTCTTAGGAAAAAGGTGATGGAAAACCTAGTATATGACTTTCAATGGAGGCTAGACATGGACCTGGGGATGGGACCACAAGAAGAAATGGATGTACTCTGCCTTCACTTGTTCATAGACTAGCAGTTGAGATCTAATCAAGTTTAGCAGCAGCTACAAATCCTTTCCAGCTGCTTTTGTATGGCACATACACTTACAGACAGATCAGGGCACTGTTCGAAGAAGACCTGGAAGAGGGCTAAAGGTCCAGGAATTAAAAAAGAAATCATCACTGAATAAAAACTATGTGGGTGGTTTTGAGAGAAGAGGGGAAATAATGTTCATTTTTCAACCTTGTTTTGCAACTATACAGAAAACTCCTTTTTTTTTGTTTTAACAATCAGTCTAATTCTCATTCATGATAGGAGGACATGCATGAAATCATTTTAATGAGCAATTGCTTAAAGGAAACATAATCAGAGAGATTAGAGGTTTCTATACTTTTTCAGCTTTTAATGTCCGTATCTACAGATGTGAGAATTTTCAAGAATTAATCATTTGGTTTCAAAAATGCTTTGGGATTTTCAAGTAATTATTTTTTTAAGCATTGATGTAGCCACATGTTTTTCCATTCATGGTTCAGAAACAGGATTTGGTTTCCTGGTTTTTGTCTGTCAAAGTCCGAAGAGATCATAAGGTATTTATGACGTAGTAACCAACTGTGTAATGCTCTGTGAAAAACAGTGTTGAAAATGTGAGTGTAAAAGTTCAGCTGTTTTGTCACTTCCTAGAGCTCTCTGCATGGAACACATTCATGTAGTGTTCTAAGAGCTTTACATCTGTATCTCTATTTACCACGATGTAGAATTTTTTAAGCAAAAGGCCATTGTTATAGTGACTGACTGAGCTGCAAGGAAAATATAGGACCATTTTGAAGGATCTGAACACCAACCTAGAACATCCTAATAGGAAGAGAAAATCTATAGAAGAGCAGGTTTTTATTCTTAAAATAATGAAATTAATATTCAGAATATGTCAGAATTTTCCCCATGTTTTTGTTATTGCCATCAATACTTTCAGCCACACCAAATTAGCCAGAGGCACATAGTAAATTCCTGACCAAGAGCACAAACATCTGCTACTTGCTTTCAAATACAGTAGACTGACATGGAGGACAAAATTCTGGTAATAGGGAATAAGAATCCACAACCTGCCATTATGAACAAAGATAATGAAAAGACAATATCAAACCACAGCAGATCCAAGGATATACTGAAAATTAATAGTAAAGTCTAGTGCAAAACACTTCATAAAATTCAGTTTTGTTTTCTGTCTTCCACACAAAATGCTAAACAGTGCTTTTAGTTATGTTTTACTCTTTATCCTTTTAACCTCATTCCTCTTCTGCTTTTATGCAAAACAAATTCTTTAAAACATACTGATGGAAGCAGGGAAGTCAGAGCTCATGCTTTGACATAAAGGCATGTGGAGGAGTGTCTGCTTTTTGCTGTTGCAGAGGGCTTTCAGAGAATGTTGCCCCTGCATGTGCATGTTTATGCTGTGCAAACGGTAAGGCATTTCTTGGAGGAATGTGGCAAGCAGCATTTCTGAAAGCAATTGGGAAATTCTTGCTGGTGTGGGAGTCGCCAACATTCTCCCAAGCTAATGAAAATCCCAAATCGGGATTAAATGTGAATAAAAAGTGTCTGCTAATTGATTTTCATGATATATAGAATAGGAAGGGTTAGAGGTAGAGCCATGACTCCCTCCTGAAAGGTCAGATACTGCTGCTGCTGCTCAGGCTGCTGGTGCATTATTAGCACCTCCCAGCTACAGGGAACCATCTCCCATCTTTCTTGCTGTAATTGCATTTGCCATGTCATCTGCGCTCACAATTTGCTGCTGATTCTCTTCACTTAATCCTGTTTTCTTTCTGGGTTCAGCTTGGTCAATGTGCTGCATATTTGCACTCCCAGTCATGATTACCTGGGTATTTGAAGCCCAGGGAGGGAAGCATGGCTCTGGTCACTAGTGCTGCTGCTGGCACCTACATGCTGGAGTACACAGAGTGAGAAGTTTCTATGCTGCAAGCATCACTGGGGGCAATTTTTGCTTGCAAAGATGATGTCACTGCCTACATCTAACCAACTTTCTGCCCTGGAAGTGAGATACCTTTGCTGCCCAGCAGCAAGATCTGGCATGATGCTGAGTGTTTCAGAGTGCCATCTGCTGGCACTGCATCCTCTGGCTGTTTCTGTGAGGAGTGATTCCTCTGTGAAGAGGGATGTATGGAGTAGGGTCTGCTAAGCCTGAACCATCTGTACACTGCTCTACTCAAGGGCAGGGACTAAGCTATCACAACAATCAATAATCCATAATTGCCTTCTGGTCCTCCTCTCTCCTACTACAGCAAGAGCGTGCAAGGCAGAATAGAGACATTGTGCCCTGCATTTTGCTTAGTTTTATATTATAAACATTAGTTACTTTAGCATCATAAGCATTGCAAGTCTGTACTTTTACCAGACATTTCACTTTGACATGACACATTTACAAACAGTTTGGTTTCTCCTGTTTCATTCAGAGCTCTGATTTGAAGACATTGAATCTATATTTCTTTTCCATTTCTATGGAAACAGCTAACCCTTTTCTAATATAGCTGTTTTATAACCACTGGGCCTGATTCCCTTCTCATGTGGGCTGTTTTTAAGCCAGTATTGCACTGTCGATCCCACCTGAGTTGCTTGAAGATGACAATTATAATTGAAAGCATTCAGATCTGCTTCTCTCCCCGCACATTCCAATAAGGACTTACCTGCAAAATGTAAGCAGGCTTGGAGCAGATATTGTAAAACATCTCTTACCATCCATCATTTTATTTTGATAGCCCTGGTTCGAACTCCAGAGCTAGAACAGCCACAAATTTCCATTACATGGCTCACAGTGACCTGCCAACTGTGAAGAATCAACTCTTGTTTTGTATTCACTGGAAATTATGGAGTTAGGTTTGGTTTTCCTCCAAAAGCTTCAGAATACAGGATCAGAATCACATTTGGGTTTGGATTTTTTTTTCCCCATTTGCCTTAAAACACATAATGTTATACATTTCTGAATTAAAAGCTATTCATGATTGTTCATTCTCTTATGCATAGAAGCAGCAGGGATCATTGGTATGTACACCTGACAGTGGGAGTTTGTTATTTGGTTTAATACTGTGTGCTTTCCTCAGAAAAATGCAGTAGTTTCTCTTGGGGCTTAACATCTTTATTACATTTGGTGGTGAAATGAAGCTGATGTCAAATAGGTTTGATTTTCATATCAGGCGACTGTGGCCCCTGAAGAAATCACGAATGATGCACAGAGAGCTGGCTGGCCATATTACGATAACACCTTCATGTTTCTAACAAGTGAAAGCATATGAAAGCTCAGGCAAAAGGAGAGTACTTACCTAAAATTAATTTTCTATTGTATTTGGTCATTCAGAAAGTGGATAGAAAGATTTCCCATGCAGCTGCGTAACAGTCAGACCAGGAGTGACCTCTACTTCCAACGGCTTCTTGCAGCTCATGTTCATCATCTTCTGCTTTCCCGGGCTTAAGGGACCAGTGCTCACTTCTCCTGAGCTGATGACAGCAGCTAGTGAGGCGGCACGCATTTAGCTCTTGGAAACACTCCTCTTCCTCTTGCTGTGTCTGTGAGAAGAACTAAAATGTGTGTGCATGAGGCAGGCTTTGTATTTCCATGCGGCTGGAACCATGGGGCAAATTATTTTGAGTCATATTCCCTGATGGGTTAAGTAGACACTTTGGTTCTTGTTGATTCTTGCTCTCCTGAATTGAATTAACCCGTGGGCCAGTTCTTCTCTGTGCTACTTTAAGTTTATAGTAGTAAATATATTTGCTAATTTACCAGTCACAGTCCCTTAAAAACAGGGCAGTATTATGGAAAATCTGTTCTTGTCCTGTAGCTTACAATATTTTTGTCTGAAAAGCTAAAATATATGGAACACTAAAAAGAGACTCTTTGTATGCTAAATAAACCAAAGGGAAAAATAAGAGCAAGATGCAGATGAAATATGTATCATTTCACATTCTCAGCTAAATGATACAACAGATACAGACAAATCCAATGCTAGAGGGTAAAAGTTGGTGTTGTGGTAATATGGCCAAAGGAAAAATATATTAGGTGTCAATCTATGCCTTGTCCAGCTTGGGGAAGGGGGATGCTTGGTTTGTTGTTATTTTGTGGGCTGTTTTTGTCATTTATTTCTTTATGTACTTGGGAGTTGTTTGGGTATTAATTAATTATATTGTCCCTAGAGTACTTTCATATTCACTACCTCTTTGTGGAGGTAAAATTTGCGTCAATCTGACAAGGTTGATAGTTGCATTGGGCAGCTTTGAAAGTCTCAGCATAAAACCACTTATTAATGTAACAAATATGCCTTGTGTTATGCCCTCTCTTATAGTCACATGGAGATTTTGGGTCTGAATGAGCTCACTTTCTTAGCTAGGGGGTTACTCTTTAAACAGGCATTTGCTTGGGAAAGTAAGCAGAGGCACATTCAGACCATCTACTTTTCTGATTAAACTGACATGGGGAAACTCATGCCATGGGCCAGGTAGCATAACCATAGTTATGCTAACATTTTGTGATGTATAAGGCTTCTCTGAGGCCAAAAGAGCTGTTGTGCATACGCAGGCCCTAGCAGAAAATTGCATTCAGCAAGACCTCTTTGAGGGCAGGGCCCTCAAGAGAGACACTGAGACACTGCTCAAGGTGTCTCAGACCCAGATGATGCATGCACAGGGATGCAAAGTGTCCTGCTGTACCTGTCTGTGCTTATTCAGACAGCATTCATGTCAGGTGCTGGCTTGGTAGGCGGCTCATGGTGCCAGTGTCAGGCATGCATCATGGTGATGACATGTAGGGGACAGGATAGAAATTCAGATTATATTAGTTATTGTGCAGTTTAGGACTCTGGAAAGTGGGGAAATATCTCCTTGGTGGGAGACAAAACCAATCCAGGTACTCGTGTGGCACCAAGTTTCTCTTAAAAAGGCTGGGTCAAACACACGCATCAGGCTTGAAGCCATGACCACGTGTATCCTGAGGGCTCTTGTGCTGGGGCTACATTGATAAAATATGAAAACAGCACAAGACAGCTTCCAATAAAAGATTATCACTGCAATTCAGAAAAAAAAAATGTAAGTGTTTAGAGACTTAAAAATCCATTTCTAAGGTCTATAAGTCTTTCTGCCTTGAGCCTATCTTTTGCATTTTATCTCAGTTTCTTAATTGTAGTTCAGGTTTAATGCTAAGATGTTAACTGTACTTGAAAGCACCAGTAAAACCTCACAGTACTGACCGTTTACTGGTTTTAAGCTGTATAATACTGCTTGTATCATTTAAATACCTGTCCTCTATTTTTATTTTGCAGAAATGAGGAAGACCTTTTTGTCTTTAGGGTAGCATAAATATAGGCCATATGACTTTTAGTTCCAGCAGGTTTCTGGGTATTGCAAGGGCCTACCCACTAGGTGAAAGTCTCTATTTCTCCTGTGGTTGTACATGATAATTGTTTTTAGGTTTTTGAGTTCCTTAAATTGAAAAGTCTTAAGTCAAATACAGAGGGATATTCAATGTGCCATGGCACAGAGGATAAAGAGGATGGCTTTGTACACTCTTCGGTCCTTAGTGACAATGAAACACTTGCCTGTGATTGTGCAGGACTGGACTCAGTGACCAATGTTGTCTCTTCCAGTGTTAATTAATCTGTCATAACATTTCAGGAACTGAAATGTGGTTTAGTACAGTGATCCTCATGATGGAATGTGTCAACCACTTGCACCTGCCTGTCAAAGAAAATGCTTGGTGATACACAGAATTGTGACTACGGACATGGTCCTTTGCTTCAGATGCTATGGGAGCCAGCAGCTAATTCACAGGGAGCCTGGGATAAATACAAAAGCCATATGTGATTTTTCATGCTGAATCATGCCATAAATTGCCAACATCATGAGGATATGACCCTTTGTCGTCTGTATAAATAATGTGTAAATATATGGAACATATATCCATAGTTGGTCTAAATCTGCCTTCATCTAAATAACCTAATAATTGCCTTGTTCTTATGCATCACACAGCTTCAGAAATCAAACAATAAGCAGTCAGGAGACAGAGCTAAGCTTGAAAACACTGTTGTATGTATTCTTCCTATAGAGCCTTTCTGTGTAGCATTATAAATAAGTCCTGATTATAGTTAGTATCTAATTTAATGCAAAATAGAACTTCTTATGCATGCTAGCATAGAACAATGTTCATTGTGCCTCTGTTGTTTCACTGGTTTGCAGGAGTAAAGGCATGGCCTCAACTTGTTTAGATAACAAAAGGTGATGTAGCTCACTTATAGTGGTAAAACACCACTGCTCAGGGGAGGCTGTACTCTCTAAGCACTAAAGCCTAGATCTACAGTAAAGAGTTGGTCTGAAGCATGACATTTCAAAAAACTAAATCTCATCTGAAAATATGTGACTTAGAGAGAGATTTTCCTAAGCGACTTCCTCCTGTTCTTCCAAATATGTCCAGACTTTGGTGAATTCCCAGACTAGAGTCTTCATTGTGTCACTGTGGATCCATGTTAGGAATGTGTTTCTTCTGTCTACTTTCTTCCTTTCATACATTGCCAATTTCTTTTTTTTTTTCTCCTCATAATTTGAACAAGAGGCACAGACCATTATGCAAAAGCTTGCTTGGAAAAACAAAATGCCTTGAACTAGTACAGCTGCTCTGCTATAAATAAAATTAAATATACTGCAGTTTGAACTTAGCTGTTTCATTAGGTTTGATTTGGAATAGCCTCACTAGATAGAAGACCCGTGCATTGGAGAACCTATGTTTTATATGTTTTTCAATTCTTGTGAGCAGAAGAATGCAGAAACAGTTTGTTATGAAGTGTTATTTATAAATTATAACTTCAGGTCCAGAAAAGACAGGCACTCAGTTGTGTGCAAACACTAAGAAAAAGAGATGGACCTGCAGCAATCTCTTACATCTGACTATCCCAGAGATCTGAGAGATTGTGATCTACTTAGATATAAAGTCTAAGTGTGATATGAAAGAATAACTACTTTTCACTTTTTATTAGCTTTTCAATCATAAATGGTTTTGATATATGTTTTTTTTCTTTCTCCAGAACATATGAAATAATTTTGAATAAATAATAATAATCAAGCATGACTGAGATGTCTGGCATTTTGAAATGGATTCTGATTCCTGCCAAAGCAGGAAAGCATGAGCAAAATAATTAATAAATGCCATTCCTCACTTTCTAGCACAATAGAAGGAAAACAAATTAAGATAAACTGCTTTTACAGCATATATCTGTGTGGCAGAATGTAGTGTAAAGATCCTGTCTGTTCTGTTTGCATGTTTTAACTCAGCAAAGGCCATCAACTTTTCTTTAGAAAAATAAATACAAATTGCATAACAATAAGATGAAAATAAATGTCTTTATCTGTACAGTTTCTTGCTTTCTGAGTTCAAGTGATGACAAGAGGTAATGAAAGCTTGTTAGAAATTTTCACTTAAGCTCTGAGACTGACTCACACTTGGAAGCCTGTCCAGCACTTGTAACTGACCCACTCCTATCTGATGTATGAGACGAAATCCAAAAGTTCTAACATTTTGAGACTGGGAGACTTGAAGAGATGTGAGAAGACTGAGATCTAGAGTAGAGCTGTTGAGTATTATTGCACATGCAGTAAGAACTATTCCTCAAAATTCAAGAGAGCAGATGTTGCCCATGGGATTATGACCTTTACCCTGATGTTCAGGTTTTCTCTGTTTACAGCAGGGATAAGCTAAAATAAATACATTTACTTCAGATTGCCTGGGGCCCAAATGGTCTAAAAATATTGAAGCTTACTGCAGCATCTCCACAGTGAGTTTTTTTGAGCAGAATCAGCATTATTTTAATAAAACACAAAAATATTTTACGTACATATGAGTAACAGAGTTTGTTATTAAAAAGCCATCCTCAGCTCTTCTCCAAACTATGTAGCCTCATGCATGGAGAAACAATTATCACCCACCAAAACCTTGAAACAATTTATTTCCAGCTTTTAAAACACTCTTTGAAAAGCTCTGAGGAAGGACAAAAACATAAAAATCCAGTTATTAGCCAAGCAAGGAGCAAAAATTTATTTTGAGCATCAGTGACTTCCACTGCCAGTAGTCCCTGAGGTTTCATAATCAGGTATCTAGGACAGCAGAGACATCCCCACTCCATAATAAATAATACTTCAAGTATTTTCCTTCCTGACCTGACCAAGCCTTTAAGAAAATATAAGACCTTGAAGGCTCTCAGCACCTTTCCCTCTTGGTCTCCAGGCATAGAGCATCAATTCCTGGAAGAGTCAGGCTTTCATTAGCAGGATGTTGACAGGGTGCTGATCACTTGTTCATTTCTCCAGAATATGTTGAATCTCCTTATTATTTTTCTTTCATTGCTTGTTCCTCCTGAAACCTAAAGATATGACATTCAGAGAGTACTTCTTATATTCTTGATTGCAATCTCAGTGGCCACCTTCTTGACCTGCTGATGTGGACCTGGTACAACTTTTTGGAAAAGAATATGTTTTGGCAGTGTGTTTATATTGTTTTTTCTTAGTCATTTCAGACTGGTACAGATAGATGAAAAAAAAGAAATCCTTTGATAAAGGAAAAATATATTATTATCTTGAAGCATAGGGAATTGAGTTATCAGGATGGTCAAAGCAGGAGGGTCCTTAGGCAGATTCTTTGTAATATGAATGACCTTTGAGTTCACATACTCATTTTGGAGGTCTCTGACTTGAAAAATCTTGGACACAGTGTTCAAGGAGACCAAATGCCGTTTTCTTTAGCTGGAAATGATAGAAGATTCGGACACATAGCATTTTGTTTATGAAGTAAAAGGTAAATGAAATTGATCTCCCAAGTTTTATTACATTCAGATTAGAGAAGCGATTTTGAATTGGCATCTCCATACCTGAGTTTTCCAATCAAAAACAGAGAGAATAATCTTTCTCTATCCTGCACAAGTGATATGAGGCTGAATGTGCTCATTTGTGTGAAATGAGGCTCAGCTGCACTGAGTTTGGTGCACCATGGAAAGACCTGTACCTATAGACAGTAAATCCATTTCTAAGTATTTGCTAGTCAGGGACGGCATTTTCACTTCCCTATGCCAACCCTTCAATAGCTTTGTAAATATGAAAAGAGGGTTGTGATCTGCTTGTGTGGTATTGTTCTGCATTTTGTTCATGCCACATTTCAAGCAACATTGAACATAAACATTTTTTACATATTTTTGTCAGTATTTTTTCCTTGTGGTAAATTCTTAGACTCTGACATATTTTGAGGTTGCCTTAGGCACTCTGTACACATGTTTCTTATTAGGATCTCCCTTGTTACATCATTCATTATAACACTGTTTTGCCAAATGTTTGAATTAGGAAAGGCATGCCATTTTGACGTTATTCAGGGATTTTTTGCAGGGAAGTAAGGTAAGATATAGATGATACTGTTTTGAGCCTGTAGCACAGATGTTTCTGATTAGGGTTTTCAGCAGCTTATAAAACCAAATGGGATTTGATAGAAACTAGCAATAAAGGAAGTTGTGCAAAACTTCTTAGAAAGATTTGAATCCTTAATTTGTATGTATTCCCAGCTGAAGTTTCATTATGTAGGGAAATGAATATGAGGAGCTGTTGCATTACCAGCAAACTCCAATTCTGATTCCAGAGAAATATACTAAAGTGAAAATAAATTACATGGTAATAATTGTTTTGGACTGCTGGGCTAGTGCAACTTTCAGGGAGAAAAACAAAAGCTTTGATTCACCATGGTATTACTCTGCTTTTATACTGATTTATCTGTACTGCATTCAAGGAAAAACACTTGCAAAAAATTAGAATAAGGGCAAAGATGACTCAGGTCCCCATAGTGGTGGTTTATTTCTTATTATAACAAAGCACATACAAGGAACCTATAAAAAAATGAGTGCACCACTTGACATTTTCCAGTGATAAAGTCACAATCTGTCTGAACATATTTTCTTTCACATATATATATATGTACATTGTTCAATTGTACCCATCAGCACACTAGCTGGATAACAGTGTTGCACGGTAACATAGGAAATTGTTATTACTCCACTATGAACTGAAGCAGAGAGAGACTTGTTCAAACTCAGGCAGAAGGAGTAAGGCAGAGGTATGAATGGAAACCACATCTACTCTTTCCCAATCTAGTACCTTAACGCATTTTCCTGGATTATTGAAGATGAGACCAATGGACCTCTGCTTCTACATTTTCATCCATGAAATGGAGTTATACATTCATTTTAACATTTATGTCTTTCATGAGCTGCATGCTAGTTCTTTGCAGTGCCCACCATGAAAAATTACCCATGTTAAGAAGACTAACCTTAATTTCAGGTTTGCTTATTCTGTGCCTGTGCTATAAGGAACAGTCAGAATAGATGAATAAAGATGAATGAGATAGAAAAGGCTTTTTAGTTTGCTTGCTTTGTTCATTGCTAAAGTTTTCTCTGTTATTATCGATCTCATCCTGCTAGTCAGGCTCAGTGACTGCTAAATGACTGGGATCCCTCACTGTGGAAGCTGTACTGCTTGAAGCTGCATTTTGTGTCTAAAACTATTATTTTGTTAATCATGTCACTATTCATTGAATGTTTATTACAGACAAGTTTTTATTACTATTTCCGTGTTCCAGATTTCACATGCATTATTTCCTTTTCCAAACAGAAGATATTCAGCCCTACTGAACTCTGCTTGCCCACCATATCCTTCGAAGTGCCAGTTGCTAACTGCCAGTCACAAACATGTGTTTCTCACCCAGTAAAGCAAAGCCAGCTCTCCTAGCCTGAGGCAGACCTGGCCCTATTTCCTTCTGTCTCTGCAGGTTTCCAGAGAAGTCTACTCTGCAAGCAATGTGCTTAATCAACCCTGGGAAACTGCACCCAGAGGAAGGGTAATGTGAGATGTCAGTTGAAGAAAGAAATATGTAAGTTGATCACTAGGACAAATGACATAGATCTCTCTCTCATGGCTCGTCTTTGTAGTTATAGATGCTGTTCTATTGTTGTGCCTTCTCTTTATGGGGAGTCTGATATTGGTATTGAAAATTACAGCAATGCTGGTTTTTGAAAGGCTCAGATTTTCAATCTACTCGCCCAACACTAATATTTATTTTCTTTACTGGGAGAGAATATTGAGAAGAGATGCCTCTGTTTTCAGACCTGTGTACTGATGATGTTCCCAAAACTTTATTATCAGATTTCAGAATGTACTATGCTTTGCCTGTTTCTGTTCAGAGGATCACTTTACATTTACAGGCTGTCACCATATTAGAAGTACATTGACTTTGAATATTATTCCAGTGAAGACAAACACAACAATATAATTTAAAAAAAAACCCAAAACCAATCCCAAAGTTGTTATTATTGCAACTTTACAGAGACTTGTGTCTCATATAGTCCAGCCATTTCCAAAACCTGTAAATTAGGTCATATTAAGTGCTTTCTTAAATTAAAAAGCAAAATTCCCAGCAGTCCAGAGGACTATGGAGACTGTTCCCCAGGGAGTCCAGTGGAAGATCAACCCTTCTGCCAAGAAAGCGTTGTGGCAACTTCTCAGCAGCAAAATTGCTGTTCTTTCACAGCAAAGTTAATGAGGGAATCGGTTTCACTGACCAGCTGCTGTGTCTGAGGAGCTGCTGGTTTGGCATAAAGTTCATTGTGATTTGCTGCTTCATTTGATTCAAACCAAAATCACATTTCTGGAAAAATAAGTCTCCAAACTGGAAGCTTGCTTTACATCCAGATTTACTCTGCCATTTTTTTAAAAAGCAGACTTTTTAGGTGGGATTAAAATTATGCAATAATATAGGTACTGAAATATGAAAACATAATTAACTGGATAATAAACTGCCATAGCTTACAAGAAAAGCGGGTACTACAAATCTACAAATGGAATATGTGTAAAAAATCTGGATATTAAAAATAAAGATAGCTTTGGGGATTTCTGAGTCTCTTTTCTGGGCCTATATATTTGCAAACTTTCCAATAATATTATAAGGAGAAGGAAATTTCCACCAAAAAAATAGAAAGAAAAAAAAAAACAATTTATTTCTTGAGGATTTAGGAAAAATGCCAAATGTGAGGTCATGATAAAGGCATGGGTGTTAGCAACATCAAGAGCAAGAATAGCTTTCTGCAAGCATTGCAACAGTGCTGTTGTGACAAAAACAATGTGATGTATGTTGAGGAATTGCTCCTTTTACTATGCTTACGTTCTGCACTGATATTTCTAAAATTTGCTCATTTGCATTGTGCCCACTGTTTTCAAACACTACTTGCTTTTTACCTCATTGTTTTCAGGTTTACAAAGTAAAATTATCCATGTGCAAAGTAAAATTTAACTATATGTTATAAACAAATGCTATATAATGTTGTTTACATGCATAAGTAGAAATTGCATTTTATGAGCTGGCAGGCACAATAAAATATACTAAGCAAACAATGATTGTGTATTGTGTGTTTCTCAGGTATCAATGATCCAGTGGAGAAACTGAACCACTGCTGAAGATATTGTACACCCAATCTAGGATTTTCCGTCTATATTTTGCAATACTGATGCTTAAAATGAGCACTACTAATGTTTGATGGATGAGGCAATATGACACATAGTCCAACAGCATGTGCCTGATCCCAGCTCTGCTGGAACTTTAATCAGTACAAACCTGGTGGCTGTGTGTGGATGAGCTATCTCCTTTTGGTGTGATGTCTGCATCTAGGTAGATTCTTGAGCTAGAGCAAAATATTTCAGCTAGAAAGAAAATAATCTTCAGAAAAAGGTCCTGTAACTATGCCCAGGACATAAGGTCATTCTTTAAGACATTTCTATTGTCTTTTCCAGCCCTATCACTAAAGAGTAAACTGATAAGTATAATGATTCTAGAAGATCAACTATCATTTAGTTTATTTTGAAGCAATTTAGCATTACGAACAGTAATCCAGAAGAGTAAGGTCTGGAAATGGATGTCCACACAGAGAAGCTATTCTGGAATAGTTGTCACAGAGCAGCTTATTTCATGGTAGTATCTATAACATTTAGCATCCTTGGCCAGAAATGATGCACTCTATGAACAACCATTACCTGAACTTATAGTCATGTAGCAGCCAGCCAGTACTTGGCTGGGTACCCCACTTTGCTGGTCCTTTTTGAAATCATTTATTGTAATAGCCTGCAACTTGTTGCTTCTTATTTTTTTGTGAAAGCTTTTGAGAAGAGAAACTCCTAAGTCTTGTTTGGATGCCCTTATTTGGCTTTCTATGGAATTCTTCAAACAATGCTGTATTGTATTTAGATGTCTACAGTCAGAGCCTGCACTTTCTCTTCAATGCAGCTCAGGAAGCAGTATATTGTATAACTAGTTATAAGTAATTTCCTGGACAAAATTATAAGTCAGAATCTGTTAGGTGGATCCCAGAAGTCTATAGCTTTTTATTTATCTAGAAAGCTAAATATGAAACATATTGTTGTATGTTACAGAACTTTATATGAACCTATTAATGCAATGGTCTACATACATTTCTCATATTCCAAAAATAAACTTATTCAGTGCTCAGCTTGACTCATATATCTACATAAGGATCTTCATGGAAGCAGCCTAATCCTTTTACAACACAGCCCTGTGGGAAACGCTCAGTTGAAGTCAATGGGAAGACTCGAGCTTGCTAGCATCAGCTGAAAATATATGAATCCATCTCTCAGATATGAGATAAATTCTAATTCTAACCAGACACATAAGATTATCAAACTAAGCTGTTGGCTAAAGAAATGTGGATGTTTTCAATCGTAGCACTAAAAGGTGAAATTTAGTTTAATAAACGAAATTTATATATTACATCTGAAGGTTTATTTCATTACTTGGGCCCTTTGAGGTTGGAATTGATTCTAGAGACCATAATGGTGTAGACAATTAAGGGAATAAAATCCTTACACTTCTTTTGAAGATATAACATACTTTCAAGTGGTTTTGAGAAAAAAAAAAAAAAAAAAAAAGGTGGCTTTCCAAAAAAAATCACTTGTGAAATTCATCCCTTGAAAATGACAGCACAGTTGAGCATTTCTTTGCTGAAATGTTAATATTCTTTAGCAACTAGGCAACTAGCATATCTTGGATCTCTCCAAGTAGAAATTTGTTTACCTTTTTAGCAAGTAATGTAGTCATTAATGACAATCTTGGATATGCAATCAGCAGGAACTTGTGTCTTCTGCTACCTTGTTAATGCACATTATTATTCACAGCCTCCTGCAGATCTAAAATACTACTGGCTTCTGAAAACTTAAAACTGTGTGGGAAATGTTAATGCACAGACTAAGAAATAAAGATCCGAGGGCCTAAAATTCTGCTGTGTCCTGTATTTTGCATCAATATCATCTTATAGAGTGAATGTGTGTCACCAACATTGAAATTCAGTCATATTTCACAAGAATTCTGAATTTACTTCTTTAGGAAACCTTCACAGTAAATCCAAGTACAAGTGGGAATCAGATCCTTGAAATTTCTCTTATAGAAATGTGTACTTTATTTTAATGGTAGCTCTAGTTTAGCATTTTAGCTGCATGCTGATATAAAGCTCAAAGTCTGCAAATTGTAATAGTATTTGCATTCTTTACAGCTTTAGTCAAAGCATTGGATTTACATGGCTTGCTATTTTGTTTTTCAGTTGTTTTCTATAATTCCTCTGAAAAAAATATCTTACCAGATTTTTTCTGGAATGCTTGTGTGGTGTGTTTTCCTTTTGTCTTTGACTATTGTGAATCACAGATAGTAAAGATGAAGAAAAACTATTACAATAATCTCCTTCATCTCAAGCCACATCAGGATTGTTCCTTGCAACATTTTATTTCTTTTTTTTTTTTTTTTTCCAGTGTGCTTACACTTATCCCTGGAGATGGGATTTCTATTATTTCCTTTGAAGGATATTCCACAGTCCAATAGACCTTATCATTATTAAGACCTTTTATTCTCATATTCAATCCGAATTACTCTGTGTGTATTTTCTTGTTATTACCTTGTGATGCATCTGCCTCCTCAATGTTTGTTCACCTCAACTAGAGATGTCTTTTCTTGGTTCTTGCTTAATGCACACATGAACATGATAAATATTAAATGCAAAAAGTGTATCATAAAAGAACATATTTTATAGTGAATAGGAATGATGTTAGCTCAGCTCTACTTAAGAGATCTCTGTTGCAGGTGGTAATTTATCACTTTAAAGTAATTAATGTGATGTTTTAGTGCTTTTAGCCAATGCAGCTATATTATTATGGTGTGATATATACATAAACAATATTTAATCTTATTATTTCTCTTGCATAGCTTTACTCAACATATTTACTCTGAAGATTTATATACTTATAAATATTTCAGACTTAATACTCCAAGTGTGTTTACTATAATTATTCTTTATGATCATTCTTTCAGCATTTATGCAGTGTTCTTTTTCAAACTTCTTTATACAATGTGTTTATCTTAAAATATTAAGTGTGAAAACATTGTTCTGTGTGAAAATTTCAAAATTATTATATTGGAAGCTTCCACTGAGTGAAGATGAGGCACAGGGGAGAAAATTATTTTCTCATAGGCACACAGTGAATCAGCCAAACTGAGTCAGCCAAATTTGAGACTGGAGCACAAAATGTTTAGATTAATATTCACACATATGTTTGTATATGTGAGAGAAGTTAACAATAGAATCTCTCTAATTTTCAAAACTAGTTCTGAAATCATTGTTCTTTGATCATGAAAGATTATATATATTTATCTTAAAATTGATCTTCCCGGCATATTTCCAGAGTCTCAAGATTTTAAATTGTAAACTCATCTTTACCTATGGTCCTCATTTGTGTAATTTCTCTCTTTGAGGCAGAGTAGAATCATTGGATGTCAACTGCCTGAGGTGACAACTGTACTGTCTGGCTAGGACAAAGCTGAGCAGACATATGATCAAGAGGACAAGAGGAAATGGCCTCAAGTTGTGCCAGGGAAGGTTCAGACTAGATATGAGGAGGAAATTCTTTACTGAAAGGGTTGTCAGGCATTGGAAAGGGCTGCCCAGGGAGTTGCTGGAGTCACCATCCCTGGAGGTGTCTAAGAGATGGGTGGATGGTGCATTTAGGGGAATGGCCTAGTGGTTGACAGGGTTGCGACAAAGGCTGGACTCAATGATCTTAAAAATCTCTTCCAACTGAAATAATTATATGATTCTAGTATTCTACACTGAAACTCGAATCTACCCATCACCTAGCCTTCCTCTGGGTGAGACCTGCAGGCTCAGTGAGAAGAGAATTTGCACACTCTTTCAGCAATGCAGAGGGGTATGTTCAAATTAGCACTTCGACCTTGCAAGCAGTGTGGACACAATTAGTTTCAGTCATGTGGAAAAGAAATACTGGGATCATAGCTGCTTTTGGCTGGCAAAGACTACTGCCTAGATAATCTACTGGGTTTAGATACTTCTGTAAATCCTGATGAGTAGGTACTTCTCATCATCTTGAGGTGCTCAATTACCTTTGTAAATCCATCCTTTTGTGCAGCTTTTTCCTTAGAGTACTGTAAAACATAGTGTAATGTCAGTGAGCTCTCTCTGAAGATGGCCTATGGAAATGCTAAACATTAGCACAGCTCAAGACTACCTTATAGCATCAAAATGTCACTAATTCAAATCCAGGAAAGCAGTTTACACTGCGAGAAACCTCCACAGGTATGTTGCAATTTCTAATTCATATCCTGACCACAATCTACTATGCACAGCAGAAAGCTAATTATCTTGCTAATATTAACAATAATAATTATTATTATTATGGAAATAGTGTTAAGCAAGAATCTGTTTGCTTTGTTGTCAGAAAGGTTATACCTCTGGCATACAGAGCCTTTTCATTTTGTTATTTGCCTTTCATTTCCTCACAGTCCAACATATTAAGCTCACTGTTTCTAACATACTAGGAGCATTCTGAGAATATTCAAAGTCCTTTGGCCTCTTGTTTTGCCCCTCAGTCCTAACCCCAGAAGTATATATTACCCCATGAAGTATTGCCAGGAGTGTGTTGCTACTTGTTTTAGTATAAAGCACAGTATTAAAACATTTGTAAATAATTCTGAAGAATAGCTGTTAACAGCAGACTCAGGTTATGTAGTTTGTGTGTTACGTTCATGCCAGATGGGATACAAAAACCTGTTGGGTGACAGCACTTTAGTAAGTAGGAGAGAAAAGATGTAGTGTATGTAAACAGGATTGGTGTCTGAAGGCATTGTGAGGCTTCGCAGAATGTATGTAGGTGGGATTTTTCATTGAGGATACAGTGATATGAAGTGAAAGATAATAACAAATAATCTTTTCCAACGATAATGACAGAAAGAACAGATAAATTTAGCTAAGTTGATTCAGGCCCTGCAGGAATAAGAAGAGAGAGAAACTGTCTAGAAAATTAAAAACATGTAGATTAAATAGAAATCGAGGTTCACCTGGAACCAGTCCTGCAACTCTTGTGATGGACGTCCAGAGTCTGAATAGGTGGCTTAGACATCAGTTCTAGAGTTTGGTTTCTATTTGATGTGATGACAGTAACATCCATCTCTGCTATGAATTCATGCCCTGTATTCTCCAGCTCAGCTCAGCTGAGGGATGGAGCAGTGAGTGGTTCTAGGAGATATGCAACAAGTTTTTCTTTTCCTTCAGGCTTCAAAACTATGCTAGCACTGCTCTGTGGTGCAGGCATTTCCTCCTATACTTTCATCCTTGTTTCCCAGATTTGGTCATGTATTAGCACAATTCAGCAAGGATAGATTGATTGGCTGCCACCAACATGCAGCCCCTCCTTGTCCATTCTAGTGCATCTGAAAGGGATGAAAAGAAAAGATTTTTGCTGGCACTATGTAGGGAATGGCTTACTTATTTCAAGCTATTCCTTACCTTTCAGAGAGTTAAAGCTAGAAGTTTTCATGTGGGCATTTTGGTTGCATCATAGGTAGGATGGGAAAGAACACTATATATTAGTGTAATTCCTGTTCCACTAAGAAGTCATTATAAAACAGATCTTAAAACTTTTTGACAAAACTGATATGAAAATTGAAGTAACAGGCTTGTGAAGGAAAATGAAATAAAAGAATCTCATCTGCTTTCCTGGGACTAGTGACTGCTTTGATTATATAATAACACACATTGGACTCGCTTATCTTATAATCCACAATCTGAAAGTAATGGGAAAATGCCATTCAGAAAAATGCGCTGAAAGGAGAAATCACAAAGAGTGTTACAATAACATCAAAACCAGGACTCTGAAGGACCAGGGCCCTATTTTATGGTCCCCATGCAAACTGAAGGCAGCTGAGGGTGTGAGACTGCATTTCTGGAGCAGTTGCAGCTAACTTTACACAACTTGCTCAGGAGCCTTCATGAGATGTATAGTTGTTGTAGCATCTCCTCTGGCTGAAGAGATGCCCATCCTTCTCCTCTGGCTGAAGAGATGCCCATCCTTCTCCTCTGGCTGAAGAAAGGAGGAATGAGGAATGGCTCGTGGGAGTTGCTTGTCTCTTTACTGATTTCACATGAACTGAGGACAAGCAGTCCTACTTATATGAGGTCTAGTCCTGTTTTGGGCTAGGATAGAGTTTTGCCCTGTTGTGGTTTTGTCCAGCCAGGAAAAAGAAAAGAAAAAAAAAAAAAAAAAACCCAAACATGACTGGTCTCTAAAATTAGGTGAGATGAATCTGAATGAAAGAACCAAAGGAGCATCTCAGGCAAATAAACTGGAAGGATGAGGTAGAAAAATGGTCAGAATTAGTAGAAATACAGATCAGTGCCTCCTTGCAGCTTGAGTTGATCTGTAGGCTCTTTGAAGGTTTGTTGAAGAATGATGGATAATATTTTGGAGAGTGGATGTGCTCAAGGAGTCTGTGGAGTCCAATGAATCAGAGTAAGATCTTATGAGTTCAAGGGCTGAATGCATATTCTGTATATAGGAAATGTGGCAAAGTTTTGAACCAAAGAAACACAAAAGAATTACAATAGAATGCAGCCATGTATTGATTGATTAGCATTTATCACTTTCTCATTTTGAGTCACAGTGTTTATGGTCTGAACTAGAAATATTTTTATCTTGTTCTAACCACTCTACTCATAAGACTTGAGAACGAGAGTGACTGTTTCATTAGCACGTCAAAAAGCCAATTCATAGAGAACTGTGACACATAATAGAAGTTCGCAGAAAATGAAACTCAATTTGGAGTTGTCTTCAGAAATACAACACCAGGATTCTGAGTTCCTAGTATAACTGGAGTCAATAGACTTGCTGAGTTGTCTCAAATTAATTCTGATGCATTTGGTATGAGATCAAACCCAGGTCTCACGGGTCTGAGAGAATTAAAATGTTTCCAGTTAGCTTAGTATCATTTTGAATCATTAGCTCTGAGATGTAATAAAGACCTAGTGCCACCACTCTAATCTGTTTAATTTTGGATTGTTTTAAAGTAAAAAAGAGCTACTGTTCTTGGGTGGACTGGCAAGTCATGGGTGAGTTCCAAATGTGGTTAGAATAAAGATGACTATCTGCTAAAGTAATAATGCTTGAAGTTCCATTTAAAAGTATTTCAAGACATAACTGCCCAAAGGGGTGAAAAGATTCCTTTCTCAGTTATAAATTTTTCATTCTTTCTTCCCTGGAGTATCATAGGAGTGATGGAGAGCATAATACAGCAATTAGGTTCTGCAGCTAAATTCTTCAGCTGAGATGGGTATTGGAGCAGTCAATAAAATATGTGGTTTTCTATAGTTGTAACAAAAAAAAAATACCACAAAACCTTTTATAGGCTGTGTATGATCTCTGTGAGGGTTTAGACAAGAAAAAAGTAGAAGAAATGCATATAAAGCCAATAAGAATCACCTGCCAATTTCTGCTTACCTAGAACATCTTTCAGTATTTTACCTCATCTCAGTAGACCTGTGCCAGTGTGGAGAGCCACCACATCAGAGTAACATGTTTTTAAAGCTTTTAAAAAATTATTTTCATCTGTTTGTCATGTTATGCAGGTGGCAAGAAGAATTACATTTAATTATGTAAATCAAATCTTGCAATTTGGTTGATAGGGGAAGTATCTGATACAGCAACTGCTTTGAGAGTCTTGCCTAATTGTGTCAATCTGACTTGTTTGTTGAAGCAGTCAACTTCATTCCACTAAGACGTTCTGTATCTGTTTTCATTTGCCAATTTCCTAGCTCTATCTCATGGGGGGAAAAAAAAAAACTCTTTTAAAACACGAACAACAATCTGCGTATGAGTTGATTAATTCAGATGAGTGGCATTATGGAAAGTTAAGAAAAAATGAGCTCTGGCTGACAAAACTTAATAAGATTACTATTTCAACTACTAGCATTCTTCATTTCTTTCTGATTTCTATTTCCTTTTGGAAGGAGGCTAGAAAAAAAAATGAAAAATATCAAAGGCAAGTAAACCCAGATTCGTCACAATGGATTATTTTGGCTTTATTTGTGACTTTAAAAATGATAGTTTTAATAACATACTTTTCTGACTTTCACCTCACCATTTCATTTCAAGGTTACACTGTAACATTTTCTGAGTATCATGAAATAATAACCAAGAATCTCTGAAGTAGTTAACCCAGAGTGAGAGAGGCATTTGAGTCTTCGTTTTGAAAGAGCTGGTTTGTGAATATTCTTGACAGGAATTCGTTAAGATATAGTAAAAATATCTCTGGGTGTCTGGGCTTCTAGTTAAAGCTGAAAGCATAACAAAGTAGAAATTTGACCACTCTTCTGTTCATTATATCCTTTGCTTCTTATATAGGCAGAATTTGCTTTCAGAAGTGAGCTGCTGTTTTGTCCTCTCTTCCTCTGGTAGGTTTTTGTAAAGTATAGTGGCCATAAAATGTGTGTTCTGCTGCTCTGGGAATGCAGCATGACTCTGACATAATGGTAAGAGTACTGATAACTTTACCTAGTATTGATTCCAATGAAGATGTTTGATCTCCAAAACTCTAGTAGTATTTCTTTAGACTATAACTCAACTTCATCTTTTCATTCGTAGAAAGATTACATGTTGCAAAATATTCATTGAATTCATCCTCCTCTGGGGATCTCAGAAAACATTATTTCCATTAAAAAAAAAAAAAAAAACCCAACCAACAGTGCTTTCATAGAATCATGGCATGGTAGCGTTGGAAGAGATCTTTAGAGATCATTTAGTCCAACCCACCTGCAGAAGCAGGTTCACCTAGATCAGGTGGCATAGGAAGATGTCCAGGCAGGTATTGAAGACCTCCAAGGAAGGAGACTCCACAACCCCTCTGGGCAGCCTGTGCCACTGCTCCATCACCTTCACAGCAAAATTTTTTTCTTATATTTAAATGGAACATTTTTTGTTCCAGCTTCATATCATTGACCCTTGTCCTGTTGCTAGCAACAGGACGATAGGTTAATACAATAGGTTAATGTTTCTTGTGTATTAATCACAGAATCACAGAATCTCAAAAGATCATCTAGTCCAACCCCCCTGCTAGAGTAGATCGCACAGGAAGTCGTCTAGGTGAGGTTTGAATATCTCCAGAGGAAGACACTCCACAACTCATCTGGGCAGCCCCTTCCAGTGCTCCCTCACTGTGAAGAAAATTTCCCTTGTATTTCTTTGGAACCTCTTAAGTTCTAGCTTGTACTCGTTGTCCCTTGTCCTATCATTGGACATCATCGAGAACAGCTTGTCTTTAAAGCAATATACTGTATTTTTTTAATCTAAATGAGGTTATGCTCTTAAGTCAATTTTGGAAGGGAGGCACTAATCTTCCTTGTGTTTTGATCAAATTGGCTAGCACATTTGTATTCTTGGAAATGGCTTATTTTGTATTAGACTGTCAGTGAACCCTAATAGTCTTGAGACTACAAGCTAAATTGATGGTGTGTGACCAGGAAAGGGTACTGCAGAAGAAGAAATGAAAAGAACAAGACATTTTAATATTGCAAATTTCAGTTCAATAGTTCACTTTTGTTAGCGTTTTTTTTTAAAAAGGTCTTGGATATCCAGGCATTACTTTCTCACAGAAAGCTCACATAGAGACAGAAATGGATGAAAGATTAGAGCTGATCTTCAAAGAAACTGGCACAACATTAACATATGAATGGAAAACTAATCCATATTTTAGATCACTGAAGAAAACAAGTAAATATGAAGTGCCTGAATGATAATGGGCTCCACAAAACACATATATGTGGCCCAAGAAGAAACTGGAAATGGACAGCAAACATTTAGAATTTAAAGGTGGTTGAAAAAAACAAGAAGTGATATATTAACTCCCAGAAGCATTAAATGCATGTATTCAAATTTCCATCTCTTTCTAGGGAGCTGCACTTAAGATAAGTACAAACTAAAATCCTGATTTTTCTGGTTCTGCTTTAGACATAGGAAGAATATAATGAGAATAAGATTTTATCAATTTGGATGGCAGTTGTATTCCAAGGTTAGATTGCAGAATTTTGCCATCATCAAAGCCAAACCTATATCATTCAGATCTAAACTTTGAAATCTCAACTGAAACTTAAACCTGATCTGAACACAATCACTGCTCATCCATCTATAATAAGTATAATGATAGCAGACAGGAAACCTTTCTCCCACACAAACTGTCCATGCAGCTCAGCAGTGACCTATTACACTGCAGCACAACAGAAATATCTAATGGGATTAAAGCTGACATCGTTGGCACTGAGAAAAGGTCATCTGGAACCTGAACACGTCTGATAAGCACTCTGACCTGTCCATTTACATGTTTTGTATGGTTGCCAATTGCTACATCTGAACAAATTCCTGGGGAAGTAGATTGGCACTAAAACTAAATTTATGGTGGAGGTGTTAAATTTCTGGATTTTTGCCTGCTCCACAGTATTACAAATGTTTCATGCACTCGAATGTGAGATAATTTAGGAAAAGGAAAGTTACAACTTTCTTTAAAGGGTTTTTTTTCTGAGGAAAAAAAGGATTGTAAAAATTTTATGAAGCATTGTCTTTTGATTGTCAGATTCTAGTTTTATCCAAGCCCAGCGGAGGATTTCTTTCCTAGCTAAAAAATGCTTCGGCATGCTTCATAATCCATTTTTCCTCAGACAAATAGTGAAATAATAATTTTACTACTACCTAGCACTTCATTTTGTAAAGAGCAAGTTAGTAATTAGACAATGACTGGAAAACATCAGATTTTGAGTTAATATTTATTTTCTTCAAACCATGCTTATTTAATTGAAAGCAAACGTAAATTTTAAAATAAAACTTTATTCTATGAAAAAAAAATTAACTGTCAATTTTTCCAGTGTGACTGAAAGGGCTATTTTTTCTGAATTAATTTGCAAGTCAGATACAATGAGTGAAGATGCTCCATGTTTAAAACAGTAAAAACTGGAGGAAAAAGAATGGGCTCCAGAACCAAGTTTATATTAACATTTTCAGACTACAAAGGAGCTTCCAGGTCTTACCGCTGACATAGGAGGCATAGGCCTGCTCCTAGACTGTTTCTCCAAGGCTGAATCGAGCAAAGATGTGTGCAGAGGGACATCCCTGCGTCACAGAGAAATGCTCAGCAAGGATGTGCTGCTCCCACTGGGAAGAAGGTGACATCTCACTTTGGTGTTTAGTTAATCCTAGTACTGAGTTATTAATCCTTGCATAAAAATGAATTGGCAATATACTCTCAAATTTCCTATTTCACATTTGAATAAAATGTCATATTTGTTAGAAGAACCAGGTTGAAATGTTTATCCCTAAATCTGCAGGAGAAAAAAAGCTGATTGAAGAATTTTAAATAGCATTTGAGGATTTATCCTGGTCATAGGCAGAGATGTCAGCCTTTCAAAGACTTACCTCATACAAGATGATGATACAAAAAACCTGCAATTCAGAGTCCAGAGGTCACCACTCTACTTAGCTGCAAGGATTTCAGTAGCTTTACATGCACTAAGACTGGAGTAGTGGCAGAGAATGAAGCTCTCCTGTGGGGACTTGCAGCATTACAGTGAAGAGAATACCTGCTTAAAAAGGTATTGCAGTTTAAGCAATGATAAATATCAAAAGAAAGGAAACAGACTAAAAATATAATTGAGAGAAGAAAGGGATACACAGTCTTATATTTGACGGCCCTCCAAACAGCCAGTGCCTGTACAGAGCTACAGCAGCTTCTGCTGCATCTGAGGCTCAGCTTGGAGGAAATTCAGGGAAAGGCTGAGATCTGCGGCAAAACACAAACACACGTGCATCTTTTTAAGAGTACTGATTGCCCTATTAAAGAAATAAGTAAAAACTTTGTAGGCTTGATTCAACTGTTTATATATTCAAGCTGACATACTTAACAGACTTCCCTGTACTGAGGTCTGAACCTGACACAAGAGGGAGTGAAATTTGTTACTGTCTCTTGACCATTTTGTGATGTGTAAGAACAAAGCCTAATAGGCTCAGAAAAGCTTACAGCAGACAGGTGCCCTTCTCACAAAGTTACCAACATGTTTAGCTATCTTCACAGAAACACAGAATGATTGAGGTTGGAAGAGACCTCTGGAGGTCTCCTGTTCTAGCCATCCTGCTCAAGCAGGGCCAGCTTATGGAAAGGCACGTCACACTATTCAAAACCTGAGCAGGAAGGTTTATCAGGGTGATTCTCTGAGGTCTGGTAGAAAGGCAGTTATCGGGCTGTACCCAAAGAGCTGTTTTCGTTTCTCCGGGTGTAGAAAATGTTTGCTGATTTAGCGTTTTCACCAAACACTAAATGTAATTAAAATTATAACTAAAATAATTAAAAGCCCTTATTTATTCCCTAAATTTTTGTAGTCTGAAATAAGAAGAACTATCCTTTTACTTTACAGTTTTCTTAAACTTTCTCTAAAGCAATCTGGGCATAGTCATAAGAATCTATCATCACACTCATTCTCCTGTGCATGTTATTGCTAGTTTATTTTTCATCTTCCAAATGTTCTGAAATGTCAGTTTTCAATAAAATATTCTTAGCTGTAAATTGGAATTTAGTTATGGCAATACACTCCTAAGTCAAAAAGTGAAGCAAACAATTTTCACTGCACTATCTTTCTGCTCAGTCACAGTCTTACAATTTTGGATTTTAACACAAAAAGAGAAAGAAAAAGCTGTGAATAAAAGACCTTTGCCTGCTGTTCATCTTCTCCATTATCCGAAATATTTAACTACAAAATTGCTTTTGTCCTCTTCCCCTAGTACAATCTTGTTTGAGATTTCAGTCACCTGAATACCTGATAGGTCCATATTTTCTGTTTGATATTTTTTCTCTATGAATACTGGATAGGATTTTCTTATTATAATGGTTTGAACTTTAGAGAAACAGTGATATATATATATATATATATATATATATATAAACAAATACTCTGATTATTTTTCACAATTTCCCGCAGCATGCGAATTGAAATGCAAATGAGTGGCTCTTCCAGGTGAAAGAAGAGAACATTTACCACTGTGCCTCTTAGAACAGACCTTCTCTGTAGGAATTAAAAAACACAGTTCACATACACTAAAGAGAAACAAATTAGGGAGACAGGAAAGATGAGGTTTAGGGAGATAAGAATAACAATCCTGCTAACCATAAGTGATTTGTATTTAAATATCGGAAGCTAGAGTGAGCAAATAAGAAAAAAAATCCTCACTTCTTTTCCCCATAGTTAGTGTCAAACAGTGTAAGGATAAATTATGAGATGAATTCTTAACATTGTATTTACATAGGAGGAAATGTAGCAGTACAAATATGTCTTTTAAAATCCCTTTAACTGATATTGTATCATGCTCTTTGACATATAGGTTATAAACTCTTCTCTGGTCAAAGACTCTGTTTATCTGAATTTATTCTATTATCTTTATTCCAAAGAAATTGTGTACAGAAATAATGAATTGATGAATTCAAACACATACACACAATCTTTTTGATGCAAACTTGAATCCATGTACAAGATACATATCTGTGAAAAATTAGAACAATTTGCATTGTTTATTATTGGGCATATATAAAATCTCACACAATAACTAGATGAGGTACGTGTACACAGCTTTTTGAATGTACATTTTCAGTTCCTGGAATGAGATTTCCCACCCTGACATTGTAATTTACACTATCCTTACAAGATTCATCCTTGCACCTGTATCAAACACAGAGCTTTCTGTCTGGGCACTGAAGATAATGGAGTCATGATTTTCCACAGGTTGTTTTGTCTTTGAGCACAAGTTATGCGTAAGATAATTTTGCCACTCTTAGAGCCTGATGCCAGACATGGTACAATCATTTTATATCTGGAACTATTTGTGTAACATGTTTAATCGATCAAATCAAGATATTATAATAATTTTTCTTCTCATGGTGGAACTGTTGATCACTTAGATCTCATAACAGTAACTAAGCAAGCTACTGCTTTTGTGATGTTTTGGCTTAAAAAGACTTTTTTTCCCCTTCTAATTCTGATCTTGCATAGTAAAGTCTTTTTCTGGACACCTTATAATTTCAGGGATTATGTTTTAACCTTTAGTTTAAAAAGTTTGGTGGGTAAATATTCCACCTACAAGACTAGAAATCATGCTGATTTGGTTCCTTTCCTGCCTTCTGATCTACTAAGTGGCTACATCTGAGTCACTCATGCTCTAAATAGCATCTTTTGTTTGTGATTTGAATGTTGTTTTGCCACACAGTAAATCCAATTGAGTCTGAAAGAGCTGCAGCCGGGCAATAATAAGCTCCTACTGAGACTACATATGAAGATAATTCAGATGATTGAAATATAAATGCTAGTACCTGACTTGCGTCAACTTCAACATTTTCTGACTGACTGTAAAGCAAATGCGATATGGATGAGGTACAAAATTTTTTTTGGTAGGTGAATTGCTTGAAACTATTACCTTAGATTTTTTTTAATTGGGAAGAAGTGGGAGATCATTGCATCAGAAATTCCGTTGTTATCTAATTCCATGTTCACCTGTTCTCATGTATGTTCACATAGTCTTAGAAATGCTCATAATAGGGAATTTCCAATATTTCAGATAATCCCCACATCAGGCTGAGATGAATTAGCCAGCTCATTAATGCAAAATAGAAATCTAATTCTCTCTGTGGTTCCACCAAAATTAGATGAAAAGTTGTAGTAAAGCATATGAATCTGGAAAAGTAACCTCTGCAGCTGAGGCAAGCACCCAACTGTTCTCTCCATGTGCTGATTACATGAATCTGGAAGAGTAACCTCTGCAGCTGAGGCAAGTACCCAACTGTTCGCTCCATGTGCTGATTACAGATTACAGATTTTCCTGGCATATTTTAGAACAACAGACAGCTTACTTTAAGGAACATCATGGAAATAGGGCTCTAGGCTGGCTGACTGTATCTTTCACTTCTTGTATTCACCTATAACAAAGATTTTTCTCTGTCAGGAGCATCATGTATTGGCCTGGAAGAGAGACTGAGGGCAACAGCTCTCAGTGGAGGTGTTATTGAGTGCATCTTTTTTATTGTGAAGAACATAGGAATTTACTGTTACTTTAGGAGAGTATTGACCTGGGCATCTCCTCAGTTAATATTTAACTCTTAGGTCAATAGATCTGGAAATTCACTTACTCAGAAGTCACTATCAACTTAATTGTTATTGGCAGAACATACCTTAAAAATCTCTGGAGGCTGATAATTCACTATTTGTTACAAAATACTATGAAGACTATCATAATGAAGAAGTGATGCAGCGATGACAAAAATTATCTCATGGTTATAATTCTTTTTTATATATGGAGCCACTAGCTATGTTTGAGTAGAAAATATGCTAGAAAATTGACACCAATTGTCAGTATGTCCTTGGGATTTGGTTCTTTTCTGTCTTCTATCTGTTTAGATCAGTAGTAGCAGAAATTACTTCGATGAATTAGGAACAAGCCCAAATATATAATTACCATTTAAAAAATGATCATATGATGATTAAATGAGCACATCACCAATATTTCAAAGGAGGACAAGTAATTCTTTGTCTTCCTGGAGATCTGTTAAGCTTAAGGACTTTCTGGAAGTGTTTTGTCCTTATTTTTAAACTTTCTGTATTCATCAGGTACCAAGCACGCTAAGGGCATCGATCCACATCTGTAGATAATACAGCACAGCATCTGCTAATAACTACATTCTCTTCTCCTTCTGTGTAGCATGATGCCATGGTCCTAGCTAAAAAGAAGTGGGAACTCTTGCTATACCTGTACTTGTATCCAGGAACTATGATCTCCTGGCTCATGAACCCACTTGAGCTCAGCTAAGCTGAATTTGTATGAAATAGCTGTGGAGTGTCACCTGCCCAGCTACCTTCAGAAGTGGAGGAGCATTGGACCGTGATACAGAAAAAATTGTTCACACCCATTATTTCATTTTCTCTTTCAGACTCATTGCATTTTCTTCCTTCTCTTTGACATTGAGGCTCTCAATGGGAATGACATAGACACTTTTGGGACTAATAACTTGAATAAAAGGATGTGATTTCCAACTTCTGCTCATCAATAGAAATTAATTTAAAGTTCTACTTCTTGGAAATGCCTTTCAGTTTGGCTGCTTTTAACATGCCATAAAAGTTACCATGCCTGCTAGAGGAGATGGAGTTTTGAGTACATCACTGAGATGCCAGTAAGGTCTGCTTGGTTCTTCTAAAGGGACATTCTGTGCAGCAATGGCAGAAACATTGCTGATGAACCACAGAACCCAGAACTCCTAGTGGGAATAACAGGAACATCATTTGCCCTGCACAGAAACAGAGGAGGATGGCAACGATTGTATCTGTTTTCATTTAGGCACTCATATGTGTCCTGCTCTTTGTCACTCTTTCTTTTCACTTCTTTTCCTGTGATAGTTAGGAAGCTAAAATGGAGAAGAAAGAACCTTTCTGGGACTAGAATTACTGCCTGTGGGATGGTCAGATACCTGATATTTTAATATATACTATTAACTTCTACACAGTAGAAAAACATCAGTCCTTGTGTGGCTTTTACACATGAGTTAGCAGCACTCAGGATGAAGAAACAAGCAGTTAAACAGGTGGCAATGGGATGATTCAAGAAAAAACAAAGATTTTGTTATATATAGATAAGCTAATTTACATCTAGACAGATAAATATTGCTTTATAAATAGTAATCAGTCTGCTGAGACATTTAGCATTATTAATTAGTATGATGGACCTATGAATATGTATGTAAATAATTTGTTTCTGAGATCATAAGACGTTTCTGAATTCAGACCATGGCAATGCCAAATGTTAAGGATACTGGTCAACTCAAGCTCTGACAGCACTGTGACCCTAATGGTGTGATTAGTGTTGAAGTGATGTAAATGTAAGGTCTATCGACCTTACATAGGGTATTTCAAAGTTCATGTCAAAATACACAGGTAGTTAGAGTTCACAAGTGAAAATGTACATAACATGGCTGTGGAGGTAACAGACCATAACTGAGACACAGGTTTTCTAGCAGTTCTCTTTTTCAAAGAGAAATTCTCTGATATATATTGTTCCTGTCCAGACAATAAGGTTTTAAGTATAAAGGAAATAATCTTTATAATGTGTTTTTCTCCTTTAAGCCTTAGTTTTGATGAATTTTATTCTACTCCATTCTTGCCTAAATTTAGATTAAGGACATAGAAAATCCCTTAAAGAGTAAACAGCAACCTAATCTGTCTATTCTCCAAAATTATTACACTCATAGGTGCTTGTAATCATATCATACCCTTTTGTTTCCCCTACATTTTCCCTGGATGCCCAAATGTAGTTGTTCTGTTGCATGTAGTAGGAGTAAGATGAGCTCCTATATCCTGCCTGCTCTGTAGCTAGATGGGCATATGTCTCTGGCAAGATTCCCAGAGAAAGCAGCAACATTAAAATGGGCAGCACTGCAACTAGGAATAATATTTCCCTCCCACCTCTATCCTCCTTTTTATTTTTTTTTCAAAACAGTTTAATAACTAAGCATTGCCCAGCAACAACTTGGATCTCTTGCCTGTGCTTCAAGGAGCCTTGAGCTTACCGGATTTTTTGTTTCATTTCTCTTGTGCAAAAATACAGTATTCTGTGCCTGTTTGCTGGGACGAACTTAATTAAGGAATGTGTATTTACCTGGCTTATCATCAGAAGGCTTTTGCAGTGTGATAAAAAGAAAGATGGCTGCTTTGAAGAATTGAGGACAAATTTCCTTCATTAGTATCTAAATAGTTCAGCCAATGTAGCATGTGTCAACCTAGTAGACATTTTAAGATACAGTAGAACAAATAAACCATTGAAATGGCATCAGTCAACTCATGGGTTAAAAAAATTTAAAACAGAATAGCACTGAATATGTTATAGCTATCAGAAGTCATGGCACTTCATGAAATTGCCTTGCACATCTGAAGCTATGTTTCCATGTTGAATAACACCTGGGATCACAAAGCTCCTGCTCTTCTCCCTCTCACTGCACTCACCTGCTCAGTAGTAGTGGTGAGCAGGAAGCTTTCCATACCTACCTGGTACAATATTCTTGCAGGTGGAAGTAATTACATCAGCTCATTTTGGACAGGCTTCATAACAATGCTATGGCTATATTTGTTTAAATCTGACATTTTAATTTTATGAAAGGAAAATGTTTTTGCACTCCAACTGGCAGCACGGTGTGTCCAGGGCAGTCCTTCAGCTGGCCAATGTGAGAAGGGCGTATTCCGCTAGCACTGACACTGGAGCAAGTCTGTCTGCAGCAATGGGGAAGCTCACAATTACTTGGGAGCTCACTGACTCATGCTGCATCAAATCTGTCATGGCATTGTTCTTAGTGATGCAAGACTTTCATTACATTTACGTGGCTGAATTCAGGTTTTGTTTTACAAACAGTATTCCTGTTTTCAACATTTTTTTTCAAACTGGAAGAGCCAGTTGCCTAGTCTCCTTATAGACATTTAGGTCCTGCTTTCTTGACTGGTAGTGGTTTGTCTTTAACAGAAGGGGGACAAAGTAAGGTGATGCAAGAGACTATCTCTACTCCTGAAATAACATTCAGTTCTGTGGATTCAGGATTTTCACTTCTTGGATCACTGCTTTAATTACTGGACTGAAATGCAAAAAAAACATAGAGCAGCCATCTTGATCTATTAGGTGTGCATCCTTAGAAGAAGGCTGAGTAGTTAGCATGACAAGTGGATAAAATCACTTTGATATTTCTTACTGATTCCTTGTACTCTCCATGGGCTCCTCACTTTAGGTCAAATGACTTTCCCTTTGTGGCTTTTCAGCAGCACTAGTCAGAGCGCAGAAATCTGAGGCAGTTATTTCAGGCATGATGGGCTGCCCCCAGAGTCAAGTGTTTACCATTTCAGTGAGATAATATTTATATTAGGAACTTCTGTGGATGAGTGGGATTCTACTGGGAAAGCATGTGACCAGCAAGCTCGAACATGTATGTACATCCCGGGAAGCAAAGTCTGAACCTGATTTTAAGGAGGACAGCACCATACAGGACTCTCATGATGAGACAGTCAAGCAGTCACCAAGTTGAATCTCTGTTTCTTTCTTGATGGTACAGAAACAAAATGGTATCTTCCAGTCCTCCTCTGTTTAAGCCTGCTGGGAGCACTCATGCAAGAGTGATTGGGTAGTGCTGGGATGTTTTTGTTTAAAACAATATTCTGTCAATGTTCTGCTCTAGTTTTGCATATTGTTCTCATTGCTACAGCACTAGAGCCTTTTGAAAGTACTGGAAGCAGCAGGAGTATCTATCACCTTGCTCAGCTCTTTTCTTTCCCCAAGGACAAACTGTGCATGTGTCTTTGAAGATTATTTAGTAAACAATATGCATACTGTGCAATCTGTTCTTGGAAACAATGCTTAAGGCGTGTTTAGCAGGAAATAAAGAGTGAGGTTCCTGATAGTGCCATTGAATGGTTGCACTGTGGTCTGAGCTCGGTCCTGTCTTCCAAAGCTGTGAACATGCACTGAGGACCTCCAGGCAGTGTCCCAGTAGCAGGGTTACATGATGCAGTCCCTCACAAAACTTGGAACATGCTAAGACTAGGGAGCTCTTTGAATGCCAAGATAATTTTGCTGTGCTGAATATATTAGGAATAGCTTCAGCAGGAGCAAAATACTTTGAAGTAAGATTCAGTCTCTAGGTAAAGTTATGGAAGATGTCCACATTCTGGAAACACCCTTTCACAAGGTGGTCTGTCAGGAATAATAATGCCTGGTGAAAGCTGAACTTCCCAAGGAACAAAATGTGGAAATGGCAGGTTTAACAACTGAGGAGGTGTTGAAATAACACGGTGTTTCAACACTTTTTCTGTCACCAACCTGAGTACCTAGCATGTGAAGATAACAGATGTTTATGAGGCATTTGTGAACATCTTGGTCTGTAGTTTCCCTTACTGAGAAATAGAAAGATAGTGATAGTGGCACTTTTTAAATTTGTAGCAAAATGTGTTCTTGTGAAAAGCACCTGCCCATCAAGAGATGCACATTTCTTTTAGGAAGATGTTAGGATTTTGTTGCTGAGGCAACAGTGGTGCATGGGAAATGTAGATGCAACTTTTGACTCCAGCACAGGTTTTCTCTGTATGCCTAGAATCAGTTAGGCATTGGCTCAGTAAAGCAACTTCATTTTCTGATGGTGTCATCAATAGTACATGTTTAAAGACATGGTTAAACAAGGTTCTTTTTTATGTCCATGTACTTTGCCTAAGTTATTTGTAAGCTGTGTAAGCTCCTCAAGACCAGAACTGTCCCTCACTGTGTGTTTGTGCAAATGCCTAAAACAAAACAGATCTCTGGTCAGGCCCTTATGTGCTATCATAACATAGTGGTAAAAACATAAAGCTCATTCAAGTTAATGGAAAATCTGCTTTGTCCTTTTAGATGTTTCCTTTGAAAAGCCAAATTCTGTGATGAAAACTCCACTAAATATGTTTGAACAGAATTTAATGCCTAGATAGACATCAGATCCATTGAATCAGGCCCTCCTGCTGCCAGGCCTTTGCCTGTCATGGCTTGGAGAAGTCAAATGCTTAAGGGGGTTGGAAGTTGTGTTTCCATGGTTATGTAGCTCCCGACTTTCTTTTAATAACCCACACAAGAGATCTGTTAATGTTCACTACTGATAATTGGAAGTTATAGGAAAAAATAACTCCCATAGGCTTTGGATTGTGTTCTACACTGTGCAACAACAAAACATCAGGTGAAAAAAATAGCAATAATTCATCTGCACAAGCAAGGAGATACTCAAAACTAGCAAAATGTTGCTCTTATATTGTTGCTTGAGAACAGCTTGAAAGATAAAACACAATTCATCTTCTACTATTGTAAATAAACCCATACCAATTTAGAGTATTTACCTTTGGCTGGCAAATTGATGAAGAGCATCATAGAAAGTGTTACTGTTGCAATGAATGGTTCATTCTTTATGTGTGGTTCTGTCACATTCCAAGCATCCTAATAAAAATAGACACTATACCTATAAATAATATGTTGAGAGAGGCTTTTATTAATCTTCTGCATAATGTTGTCTTATTTTTTGTGGTCAATTGAACAGTAACTGATGTTAATTATCAGAACACAAAGTTACCAATATGGCTTTCAGGGCTTTTAAAAGGAGTGATGCCAGGTGAATGATTCAATGTTAATATCAATTAACATTGTGCTAAAAGGTAATATTTTTTGTGCTAAAAGAAAAGTTACAAAGGAAAGAGATGACTTTGTGTATTTGAAGTTTGCAGTTTGTTGAGGAAAGGTGTATTCTGAAGATCTGAAAATCTGTTTTAAAATAAGAGATAAAAAGAAATTTACATAAACAAGTTAGCAACAGTTATGGTTTCAGAGCAGAAATGTTCTTAGATGAGAAGCCTTAAAAAGCATGAAAACACATTCTGATAAAAAAATTGGAAAAATGAGTGTTGTACTTGTCAAAGTTCATTATAACTGATGGCAAACATGGAATTAAGAAGATCTGGTTTGTAACTATCAAAGCCATTTCATTCCCTGGTAATCTTCAGGATCTCACTTACATTAAAATGTTCACACTTTTCACCTTGTTTTTTCAGAGGAATTGAAAAAAAAAAGTAACTTAAGCTAATGTTGTTAAGCAACCTTGAGAATCAAACTTCATCTTTACATGGAGTTAGAAAACATTGTAAAAATTACAATTCACGCATCTGATTTTAGACAGGCATCTATTATTACCATGTTGTGTACCTATATGGCTGAAGTTTCTCCAATAATGATGAACAATCATAGGCAATCATTCCTGCAGTGCACTGTAATGCTTGTATACAAGGAATTACAGGACGGCAAATTTGATATAATGATAATTTAAAATTACTTTAGTGTAACATTGAAGAAATTAATAAAAAGTAGATCCAGCTAATCTTTTAAGATTCAGTTTTATTAGACACTTGAGGAAGAGCTGATTTATAGACTATAAACTGTATCATTAGAAATAGTGGTTTTAATGATAGTCTGAAGTATTAGTGACCATCCATAGCAATTACAGTGCTGATGCAAATACCTGAATACAGGTTTTAGCTTGTGAAGAATGTACCATATTAAACCCATACTGTAGTAGTGATATAATGTGACCATTATCAGGGACTGGTTTAAAAGCTGCTGAACTGCTTCAGTAGAAATGAGAAATGCATGATGTTGAGCAGATTAAAGGAGATGGATCCTCAGATATTCATAGATAGCTACTCATAGCTCATAAACTTGTCTTAAATCTTTTAAAAGTAAAATTATCCTTTCACTGAAAGAGAAACTACTGTTACCAGTGTCCACATGTGATCATTACAAATGTTTAGCAAAGTTCTTAGAATGATTACAGTTTATTAGTCTTCAGTGAAAAAAAGGAAACCAGTATTCGTATTTGTATGATACTGAGACATAACATATCATGTTTAAATATCTCATGCATCATTTTAATACTTGTCACTTCCAGACTACATGCCATCTGACTGTACAGAATTTGAATGTCTCAGACTAGGACCTGTATTACTTTTCCATGATCTGGGATTGCCAAATGAGTAGTTTTATACTTAAACCAGTCTCATTTTAATATCTCACCAGTGCAGATATGAAACCTGAAATATACTACAATATTATTTCCCCAAATGAGAAAATTATGCTCAAAAAGAATTTAGGATTTGTAAAGTTTCTGTTTTTGGTTGTGTTTTCTGGCTTTAAGTGTGCTAAAATGATAATCTAAAACTAAGAAACGGTTATGTGCTATATTACATGACAAGAATATTCATACCTTCTGAAGACAGGACAGGTCAGCGGTTAAAGAAAGTAATAGGAGCATCTCTATGCTTCAATTTCAGATAGGTAAATAGATACATGCAGGAAAGGAATTGCTTTTGTGTTCAACCTCTAATGTCCATTCCTTCTAGAAGAAAAGACAGAAACTATGTCTGGAGTGGACGCATACCTAGAATATACATGTGAATATTTAGAATCATAGAATCACAGAATCATTTCAGCTGGAAGAGGTTTTTAAGATCATTGAGTCCAGCCTTTTTACCAGCCCTATCAACCACTAGACCATTTCTTTAAGGGCAACATCCACCTGTCTCTTAAACACCTCCAGGGATGGTGACTCCACCACCTCCCTGGGTAGTCCATTCCAACACCTGACAACCCTTTCAGTAAAGAAATTCCTCCTCATGTCTAGTCTGAACCTCCCCTGGCACAAAATTTAAGATGTATTAAATTTAAGATTTATTCCAGTCTGAGACCCTGAAAGAAGAGTTATGCTAAAAAGCTAAAGTTGGGGTTTAAGACAAACCTTTCCTTTCCTTGTCCCTGAAAAGCAAGTTAGAGTTATTAAATTTCACAACTGAAAAGATGTATATCTGTTTCAGTCTCAGTAGGTAGAGCAGGCCTTTTTTCCCACCTCATACTATTTGAAGTCTTGAATTCTGGTTGTTCTCTTCAGTGATAGAGTTTGCGGATGTAAGTCCTCTTGTGGTGTGGGCAGAATTGTACCTTGCTTTTGTTCAGTCATAAAACCACATAACCGAAAAATAGGCTTTGTTTCTTCTGAATTATCACCTAGCTGCAGGGCTCAGTACATACACATGAATCTTTTCCCAGGGACAAGGTTTCAGAAAGAACATGTGGCTGTGGGGAAACAGGGAAGAGTGGGTTTTCCCTGTTCAGAAAGGCAAAGCATGAGAAGACACTTCCACCCTTCATGATTTAAGAGAGGATAGGACTGTCTGTAACAACTCAGATCTGAGTGCCACATAGCCCAGTGCAGTATTTGCAGCAGTAGACAATGTTTAATTTCTTGGACACACGTGTGCAAGGACAGCATATGATTTCTCAAGTCTAGCAATTTTTAGTTCAGATACTTCATCAACTCCACACTGCAGGGAAATTCCTGCCACATGACTGTTAGAACCAAGTAGCAAGTAGCTTTGGTCGAGTAGAGTTAGCTGTCTAGCTAAGGAGTTTGTAAAGTGCTCGGTTGGATGGGATTGATGAGATATCCCTATCTCCTGTGGATCCTGTTATGTTTAGGTGGCTCTTTGCTGATAGTTCTTATTATTGGTAACACTTTTAACTTCTCCAAGGATAAGAAGCCTAAGATCAAAAACATTAGGACCTTACAGTGCTCAGTGCTATAGCACTTGTTCCTTGGAACAAGCTGTACCCTTAATGAAAAATTATAAACCTGATAATAAAACCTCTGGTTTATGACATAGGAATTAATTACTTTTTTTAAATGAGCAGGTTTTCAAGTCCAAAGACTGACCTCTAGTTCTGAATCAAAAGGTAGCTTCACCTCTTCCAAGGGGACCAGAAATAGATCACCAGAGTGATGAGAACATAATTTACACACAGGGAAGCATGGTTTGAGCTGCTCTGAGAGAAGAAATGTTCTCTAAGGCCAAGTTCACTGAAACTTTTAAATACTGATCAACACTGAAAAATTGTGTTCAATGAGATATTTCACATGTTTAAGCTGAGAGTTTTTTAATTACCTAGTTAAGCTGGAGTTAAAAGATGTTTTGCGATCAATAGCATAATGAAGAGTTTAAGAGAAGCATAGAAATATTTTCTACTAGTCAAGGAGGATCTTGAAGAGATGTTGAAACCAATGTGAAGTCCTGAAATCCAAAGGGAAAATGGTGCCAATTGCAGTCTGGAAAGAATTATATGAACTTGAGGAAGGAATTTGTTTATTTATAATTGAGACAAATTTGTAGATATTTCAGAATTAATAAATATCAAATTGTAAAATAAAGATTTGCTCATCTCAGTCACAATAGACTTAATCAAGCTGTTCTGAGAGCTTATGCAGTTCAAAGATCTGTTCTTTCTTTCCTGAAAAAGCTGATTCTAGGATGTTTACCAAAGAGAAGGTATTGAAAAATGTAACGAATATTTCATGCAGAAAGATAATAAAAATATGTGACACATAAATTTCACAATATTTCTTGTCTTAAAAAATTGAGAAAGCAATGTGGAAAAATTCTGTTTCACTCAAAACATAAAGAAAAAAATCTCTAATTTTGTTTTGTTTTCTTTTTTCATCTCTCTTTATCTTCTTTTCCTGCTGTTTGTTTTTGTTCAGGTTTTCATTTTTTAAAATTTATTTTCCCCGACCTTCTTGCCACAGAGGTTCCATCACATCTTCTGATCATCTTGAGGGCCTTTGGACTCCCAACGAGGTTCATCTCAGACTTCTGATCTAACTTGTATGGTATTCGGCTACCTGGACCATCTCATGATGGGACAACCCACTGGGGACCTCCCTTGCCCACCCTGACCAAACCTCTCTGGCAGATCGCTGCCAGTACTTGCCTTGCCTTGTTTTGTTTTGCTTCACTTCACTAGACTATGTTATGCTCGATAGGGTTCTTTTCCTTATTGATCTTCTCTTCTTTTCTCCCTTCATCTTCTTCTTTTGCTGCTGCTTCTTCTTGAGATTTAATTTTTTTTTCATTGTTTTTTTTCCCCTTCCCAGCCTCTGTGCCACAGAGGTTCCATTGCATCTTCTGACCATCCAGAGGGCATTCGGAGCTCAGATTCTCCCTCACTGGCCAAGCACTTGGCCAAGCTGGCGAGGTTCATCTTGGTCTTCTCACCTAGTTGGCATGATCTTTGGCCACCTGGCCCATCTCACGACAGGAGACCCCACTGGGGTCCTCATTTGGTTACCTCAGCAAAGCCTCTCTGAGAAACCACTGGTGGGACATGGCCTTGCCTTACCTTGTGTAGCTTTCCTTTGCTTTACTAGGCTATACTATTCTCTGTGTTTTGGTTTGGTTTGGTTTGGTTTGGTTTGGTTTGGTTTGGTTTGGTTTGTTTTGTTTTTCTTCTTCTTCTATTTTATACTCTTCTAATCTCCCTTCTTCTTTTGCTGCAACTTTTCCTTGGGTTTTAATTTTTGAAATCTAAAGTTCATTTAAATACTGACATTTTTTCTTGTGATGTTTTCCCATTTAAAATGTTTGTCCTTTAACATGAGTTTATTCAATATCAAATCCATTTCAGCATGTTCCTCGCCCCAGATATTTAAAATCATTAAAGATCCTTGTATCTCTATGTCATGTCCCTATCTCAGCTACACAACATGATTTGTTTCATGGCACAATGTTCTCCTTTCATCCTGAGAGACTGCAACTATTTGTGGCCCCTTTGGTGTTTCACACCAAACTGAGAGGTGCCTTTGATTCAAAACAAATTTCTGGAGAGAAATTCTAAATTACTTGCTGTTAGTTGTTTAATTACTTAATATATGTATGTTGTTTCGAAAGCTGATTATGTAGATTTATAGGTATCTCCAATATTTGAGGCTCCAAGATTTGATTTTTGTCACTTGAAGATGTTTTGAATATGTAAAATCTAACTGAATGATTTTAGCTTACATTATGGATAGTCTCTCATGTAAAAAGAGATTCAAATATATTATTTCACAAATAACATAACTAAATGGCATAGATTTTATCTCTAAACTTTTGCTGGAGCACCAGGGACTAAGTCTTTTTGGCTATTTTCTGAAGCCAGAGCAGCACCTTTGGCTGCAGTTCCATTGGTAACAGAATTTATTTAAGCAGCTGGAGAGGATAAGACTATAAGCCATCAGCCTCTGGACTCCTGTGCTAGGAAGAATGCAATGTTCATGTTGCTGTTTCCCCTTGCTTACTCTACCCAGTTTTATACACATACATATTTACACATTCCACATTATTCATTGTTCTGCAACTCCATGTTACATCCAAACTTGCTCTTCATGGTGATCTTTATGTTAGATAATACTGTTTTGTTGCTGTTAAAAGTACCTTTGTCCAGCTCAAGATTGGTATTGTTTTGCCCAGTGATGGGGGTGTAATTTATAGCTGTGGAAACCCCAATGCCAGTCTGTGCCCAATCTCTTATCAATCTTTCTATATTACATCCTGCAATTTCACTTCTCAAGGTCTCTGCTATTATAGCAGGCTTATATTTCTGTATATGACATCACTGCATTAGAGCTGTAAATAACTCATTCTATACAAGATAACTGCTCATTACAGCTATCTGTATAAAAGGATGGTTATGCCTCACAAAGACAAGCAAAAGTAGAACTAATTAGCCACAGACAATTTAGAGCTACAGGCAGGTCAAGACCAGTTAATGCCGAGCAGACCTGATAAACCTCAGGCCTTATGGACTCTAATTTAACAATAGCAATGCTGTACTGCAAGACTACAGAGTTATCATAGAATCATAGAATGGTAGGGTTGGAAGGGTCCTTTAGAGATCATCAAGTTCAAACCCCCTACAGAGAAACATGTCCAGGTGGGTCTTGAAAACCTCCAAGGAAGGAGACTCCACAACCCCTCTGGGCCGCCTGTTCCACTGCTCTGTCACACTCACAGTAAAATAATTTTTTCTTACATTTAAGTAGAACTTTTTAAGTTGCAGCTTTATTCCATTACTCCTTGTCCTGTTGCTAGCTACCATAGAAAAAAGAGATGTCCCAGCCTCCTGACACTCACCCTTTAGATATTTGTAAATGTTAATAAGATCTCCCTTCAGTCTCCTCTAGACTAATCAGCCCCAGTTCCTGCAGCCTTTCCTCATATGAAAGATGTTCCAGTCCCTTCATCATAATGGTGGCCCTTCACTGGACTCTCTCCACAAGTTCTCTGTCCCTCTTGAAGTGGACACAGGACTCCAGATGAGGCCTCACCAGGGCAGAGTACAGGGGGAGAAGAACATCCCTTGACCTGCTAGCCACACTCTTCTTGATGCATCCCAGGATGCCATTGGCCTTCTTGGCCGCGAGAGCACATTGCTGGCTCATTTTTAGCTTAGTATCAATTAATCAGGACTCCCAGGTCTCTCTCTGTAGAGCTGCTCTTCAGCAGTTCAACTCCCAGCCTTTATTGGTGCATGGAGTTGTTCCTTCCAAGATGCAGTTATAGTGGTGAAGAGGGATTAGTGGACACTGAAGACAGTTTTGTGAAAAAGAAAATTTCCATGACGCTTTGGTTTTAAATCTAAGACTCTATGTTGTAAACCAGCTTTTTTTTAAACTCTTTTATAAAAGCTAGTAGGTGCTCTGTAATAGTGTAGTGATTCTGCATCAGCTCATGCAGAATTAATACATCCCATTCTCCTAGTAAAAAGGCATTTAAGACACACGGAAAGAGTGTGAATTCACTGGCTAGACAACTTGAACAGTTTCTTTCAAACCTCCCTCCCTCTGAGATATACATTCCCACTCTCTGTTGTGACAGCACCAGCAGTCACCCAGCCAACAGAAGCAGGGAGCTAATCCAGCTGAATCGAGTCCCTGACCTTGCTTCCAGTTCATTTACAAAAGCCTGGATGATCATAGAAAAGGCAGTAGGAGTAATTCACCAGGTCAGGGGCAATGTTGAAACTACTTGTTCTGGCAGGCTCTTAAAATGCTGTGACACTCACCTAAAGCTGAACAAGAAGCTATTGAGGAAGGTTTTATGGCTACCACATTATCTACCTGGAAGCTTATAGGCATTTTCAGCTGAGTTTCATTACACTGTATGTGTTGTGCAGAAATAAATAATACACAGCGATGTCTCCCGTCCATTGTTCCTCTCCTCTTTTATTTCCAGACATGACATGTTAAAGCTAGCCTGAGGCCTGTTAACAGCAGATCAAAATATAGTAGCTAGATGAGGGAATAACTAATCTTATCTAAAAATAGCATGTCAGTTCAAAAATGCTAAAAAAAAAATATCAGATGAACTTTCCATCAACTGACTAGGGCTTCTCCAAACTACAAATGAAAGACAAATGCAATATGAAATGTAGGCATTGAAAATGCTCTGGGCTGTAAGCTAAAAATAAATTCTCTTTTTAAGATATAGATGCTATTTTGAATCAATGTAAGTGCTACAAGAATATAACTCAAAAATCACGTTGCCATATAAGAATCTAATAGTTGTTAAATGGTCCTAGAGAATCTAAACAAAAGACTAATATGCGAGGAAGGCACACTTCTAAGCAAAGTGATTCTATGTCAGCATCTCACTGAGTCTTAAACATGAAGAAAAACACAGTCCTGCTTTCCCTTCGTGATGACTGTGGGGTGTAATACACAGTAGATACGAGAGACTGATCTTCAAACAGAGGAATGACATTAAGACTGGAAATGTAGAGTATGACTATTAGAAAATGCAATGTGGAGTTGAGGTTTACATCAAAACTTCTGTGATAAAAACACTTCAGCGCACACTCTTTCATTAACAAACACAAGGCTATTTCAATTTTACTGCATTAAAAGAAGTCTACTGTCTTAACTACCCTAGCAATGAAGGGTCAATGTATCAGTAGTTTAGTCTTCTGTCTGACAGCCTACTTCAGGAGACAGTTACATGATATGCAGGTTTTGGTGGTGAAGCTGGCTTCAGAAGTTCCTCTTACCCTCTGTGAAAGCCATATTTCACTACTTATCATGCTACCCTGGAACAATCAGTTTTTTCAGATGTACCAGTTTCACTATTTGTGAATGTGTACAGCAAACAAGTACATGGATAAGAGGATTAAAATAACCCCCCAACAAACCCCTTGTTCTTTTGTACTGTCTTTGACCCAATCCCTTTCATGTGACTGAGCCATGGGCAGTTGCCCTGACACTGTTGTGCTACACTGCTCTAAAAATAGAGTAACCAATGTTGGGACTTCAGTCATATTCAGCAAATGCTTCTTCCTTTCCTCTTAATTATTTCAGAAATAATATATTTTGCTTCAGCTAGGGTTTGTGTATGTTTATTTCAATGGTAAATTTGGAGTGATGAAAGAATTTTTTAAATTAATTAAAGCAACAATGAAATCAAGCCAGCGGCAAAATACTCTTGGATAAAATGAGCTCGGGCTTCTACTCAGAAGAGATGTCAACTCTGTATCATCATCATCATCATCATCATCATCATCATCATCATCTATTCTAAAGTAATACATGTCATAAAGGTTTCCTGAATAAATTTTTGTTGAATTAAATATTCCTTTTAGAAAAGAAAAAAAGAAAAAAAGAAAACCCCAATAGCCTAACAGTATACCGAACAATAATCTTGTTAGGTTATCTCAGTGATTAATTGTCCCTCTCCTTAAAATTCTTGCCTTCTTTTATTTCTGAATCTGAACTTTCCTTGCTTCAATTTGCAGACACTTGATCTTCTTTTATCTGTATCTACAAGGTTGATGAGCCAGCTACAACCAGATTGTTTGTTACCCAAATTAGAATTTAGAGCCTCTAATCAAAGATTTATTTATTTATTTTAAGAAAAACCTAAATTAATTCAGACCTTTGAAGATTTCATTGCAGGCAGTTTTATAATCCTTCATTTGTCCTGAACTCTTTCCATTCTTTAATATTTCTTTAATCCTATATGGCAGGAATAGATGCAATAGTCTAGCAACAGCAGAATTGCTGCTAAATCACTGATATAATCTCATCACAAATGCATTATTTTCTCTTTATGTATCAGAATTCACATCAGTCCTTTCACCTAATGTAAACTTGAAGGTGTCAGATTGATGGTTACAATGGCTGCTCCTGTCTAACTTGTGGTTACTTGTAGAGCCAGAAAGATGCAACTTGTTTTCTGCAACTTGTTCTCTGCCTTTAGGGGATGCACAAAGGTCCAAACTAGGGAGGACTTCTGAAGAACCCTCGTTCATTATATAAGTCCTGTTTTCTCCAAAACTTGTTTTCAAAACATGATACCTTGAAGAAGAGAAAGAAGAAAGCAAGTTAGAGAAAAAGAGGAGAGGAGGAAAGAAGTTAAGGGATTTGAACAAGGGCTATAAATGTCCCACCTCTTAAACCCACACAATGAGTTCGTATACACCTTCCCCATACCTTCCCTTTGACTCTTTTTTTGACAAAACAGAGATGAACATAAATCTTTATCTTCTCAAACATCTCATGTAGTAGCAACAGAAGTTACTATTTGCTTGTGCTCTTTTCTACTCTTCCAGCACAGGGTGGAATAAATAGACCGCAACAGTTGAATGCAGAGTAGAAAGTAGCATATTTTGTAATTACAAAAAATCCAGGATGATTTCTGTTTTCTAAGCCTAAAACTTCCATTGTATATGGCTATTCAGCTTCTAGGATTATCCTGCTTCAGCCACTGAGATCAATTACTGGCTGTTCTGGTGCCTTTCACTGCAAAGGAGGTTGGCCTTGGTTTTGAAATAAAAGTGACAGACAAATACAACTGAAGAGGTTATGGAAAGTGTGCATTTTCCATTTTGAAGACTATTTTTTCTTGGTGGCATTGTGTTATATATTATTTAGTGCAGTTATTCTGTGTTTCCTGATATGAGTTGTTCCAGGCCCAATCTGGGGCTCTACTCCTAGGGCTGTTTCTGTACTTGACATCCTAGCAGATTCATAGGCTCTTGGCTTTCCAGGTGAAAGCTCTACCTATCAATCTGCCTTCTTTAGATATCATAGAATCATAGA
>WBNH01002680.1:76063-115297 GCA_013401255.1 Urocolius indicus | reverse complement strand
CCCCACCACGCTGGGATTCTGTCACAGGTTTCTTCCCTGTTCCTTTATCCAACTCACACCTCACCCTCCACTCAGGGCAAGTTAAAAAACAAAGGTGTACAAGCAGCTGCTCATGAAAGGTCACATCCCTCCAGGCAGCGCCCAGGATGGGACATCACCACCTCACAGGCCTCAATCTGCATTGAAATGTGTGCCCCTCTGTCAAAACCCCATCGAGGGCTTCAGAGTCCAGCCATGGACATCTCCACTCAGGCCAAGCCCAGAGAACTGCTGCTGCTCGGGCACAGTGGCACCGCGCCGCGGGCTCTGCCACGAGCAGGGCGGGGGAGAGACACAGAGATGAGGATGAGCTTGGAGAGAAGCTCCCCAGGCACGCTCACTCCCCGCTCGTATTTTATTTCATCTCCTGATGGGCGAAATGTGTCCTTAATTTGTTCTGAAAGGAAAAGAGAGTGAGCTGCATTCTCACACCCATAACGAAGGCAACACGCAAAGGCCTTTAAAAGCAGGCGCCACACATACTACGCGCTGCCTTGTTCTAATTAGAGACGTCTCTCCTCGTTAGCTGGGGCTGGGTGAGCTCTGGGCAAATGCTGCCTGTGGGCACAGCCCCGTGGCTGCTCTCTCCTGCCCGCTGGCACCAGGGCACCGCCAGCCTGTGCCTCGGTCCCCACCGTCACGCTCCCAGGCCAAACGTCGTGGCCGAGCCCTTCCCAGACGGTCTGTCCCCAGAGGGCTGTTCCCTGGCTCAGCTGGCCTTTGAGAAAAGAGGGGTGCATCTGGTTTTAATCTGCCCCCCTCGTGGTAGCTGTCACCATGGGTTTGCTGTCAGGGTAAAAGATGCCTCCACGCAGCCCCGTGCCAAGGCGGCAGACATGAAAACCTCCGGCTGCAGCCAAGCGCCGGCGCCCTGGGCTACCCCAACCCCGGGGCTCCACAGCTCAGCCCAGCTAGCAGGGGAAGGGGCCAGCGTGGGAGCTCAGCAACGTGGCCTTAGGAAGAGTGTGCCCTTCATTTCAGCCACGGTGAAAGAGGCCATGGTCAGATCAGCATCCCCCTGGGACCTCCATGCTGTGGGCACTGCGCCGGGACATGCCCAAACCCTCCCAGCGCCCATCGCCTGCCCCGGAGCACGCTGAAGCCAGGGCTCTATGCTCCAATCATCTGTCTCCTTCTCCCCAAAACACACAGGGAAGCACAGACGTGCACGTTGTCCACAGAGCAGAGCCTCTCCCTCTGCAGGGCAGGGTGCAGGAGCCGGGCTGTGCTGCTAACCCACGGCTCTGGCCGCCTGGGCAGCCGCCAGCATCTCCCAGCAGCTGGCACATCAAAGCAAGCCCCGAGGAGCAGGACATTGCCAGCACTCTATCTGTAACGTTGCCTCGGCTGGGCTGGGGGGGATGTTTCTGTTTGACGTTGCTCCGTTGTGATTCAGTGAAATGCTTTCCCCCTTGCCTGCCCCTGCCGTGTGTTCACGCCTGCTGGGATGCTCCTCCTCCTCCTCATTTGCAGCACCGTGACATCATGCTGCTCTGCCACAGGGACAGAAGTGAGGTCACAGGCTCACAGGGAAGCTGACAAATCTGATCCCTTCCCAAACCTGGGAAGAGGCAGGAAAAAGAGCAGAGGATGGTGGAGAGATGTCACCAGGCTGGGTGGTCCCACAGCCCAACTCCAGCCCGTGCAGTCACCTCCACAAAGGGTCTTTTGCAAGGAAGAGGGCTGGAAGCATCCTTGAGAGCCAAAGCAGTGATCCTTGGCTCCATGTGGGGATGCCAGCCATCTCCAGGGTAGGAAAACCCCATCTCCTTACTGTGTCCTAGGTTGTCTCACCAGACACAGCGGGAGGACTCATTCCTGTGCCTTCTGATGGAGGGGGATTTGCTTTAGCAGGGGACTGGACTGGATGAGCTCCCTTCCAAGCTTCACCATGCTGGGATGCTGGGATTCTATGAAAAGCCAACAGGCAAATAGTGTGGCTGGGTCTCATGGGAGGCTCTCAGGGATGTGCATCTCAGTAATCACAACAGAAGGTGCAACTTGGCAGGACCAACAGCACTGGTGTGCCCTGCTCCCACTACAGTGTCTGAGGAATGAACCTTTCCCCCAGGCTGTCACCTCCAGAGTGAGCCCAGAGCCAGGAAAGGGCTACAAAGCTGCTCCCTGATGTGCCAAAAAGCCTCAGACACAGCTGAATCCTTTGCTGGGGCTAAGCTGCAGTTGCAGAGAGATGACGAAACAGGTGAAACCAACCATGGCTGGGGAAGACAGACGTCCCAAAACAGATCCACTCACTATTCATTCAGCTTGTGATGTGTTTGAACACCACACAGGTTACCAATGCTCAGAACACAGAGCTGAGAGCCTTCAGACAGCCTGACCAGTGCACACAGTTGTGCTGTCAGCCTTCTGCTGCTTTGGTGTTCCCCTTTAAGCACCTCTCCTGAGCCACCACCACCTCACTTTATCCAAATCATCCCTTTTCAGCACATTTCCTAGCCCTTTGATTACAAATAACCACAAGCACAGCACAGGAAGATAACAAGAGCCTCACACCACATGGATCTTCCTCCTTTTCATCATCACATCAGAGGATGGAAAAGCAAAGGCAGGTGCCTGGCACACACAGGCTCTGTCACAAGCCATGGTCATGCAGGGGGAGGAGAGGTCACAACACCCAGACCCCTGCAACCCAAGCCCAAGGAGTTTTGCCTCAGATTTCAGTGGGCACAGGATCAATCCCTCAGTCTGAAGCTGAGAAGGGATTCTGGCAGACAACCTGATTGAAAACCTGAGCCATGGCAGCATCAGCCCCAGGAGCTGCTGGGAGGGAAGCAGTGGGAAGGATGCTGGTGCCACCAGCACTGGGCTGCAGCCCTGTCCTCTTCTGACTGCCCAAAGGACTCCCAGCTGACCCTCAGCAGGGTTTGCTGCCTTGCCTGGCAGCCAGGAGACTACTAGTGATGTCAAAAATGAGCTGCACAGCCCCAGAGCCTGGGAAGGAGCCTCTCTGTGCTGCTGTGTTGGCCAAGCCAGAGGTGCCAACTGCCCCCCAGTCCTGCTTAATAAGGTGTTAACTCCCAGGCCTAATTGCCACCACTTAACATGTCAACACCCTTCACCTCTCTCCTGCTAAACAAGAAGTTCTGAACAAGCACCACTGGGCACACACTCCCTTGTTTGATCCCAGGCTGTGTTTGCTTTCCATCTTCCTCTCCTCCATGGCTCCAGGCTGTTGGAACCCAGCTTCCTCCCTCTGCTCCACTCTCCCTCCCTGACCAAGGAGCTTTGCAGAGCATCTCCTCTTCAGCCATGCATTTCTCTCTCTTTCTCCACACACCCACAGAGGCAAAGGAAAATTCCCTTGCAGCACCCTCAGGTTGCACAGGAAAAAAAAGCCAAACTGGGTGGCAGGAAAGGAACAAGGTTGATGTGCCAACGTTAACTCAGCTGTGATGCACAGGCAGGACATCCATGGGAAAGCTTGGGCTGGGCAGTGAGAGGTCAGGGCTTGGACTCCTATCAGTTTAAAGGTCTTTTCCAACCCAAATAATTCTGTGATGAGAGGGGCAGTGTGGGCAGAAGGCAGCACACAGACACTCCCCATGATTCCAGGTGTGCTGGGCCAGTGCTCACCACCAGAGGTTTGTGCAGTGCCATGACCATGATTTACACCCACTCACGTTTGCTTTTTGAGGCAGAGAAGATGAAAAAGCAGGAAAATCAATCTCAGTGAGTTCAGTCCATTTGACATGGACAATCTCAGCATTTTCTTTTCCCCAAGGCTGCTGTTATAAATGCTTCTTGTTCACATCCAAACAAACCTGCAGCACAGAAACTCACCCCCGCCCCCCCCAAAAAAAAAAAGCAATCCATGCAGTATTTTGCTTAGAAAAGGCTACTCCTTAGACCTCCCAAAGCTCAGAGCAACAACTCTTTCCCCTTGTCCTGGGATTTGGTTCCATCCTTGCAGGGCTGAGCAGGAGAGAGAGAGGACACACTCACTGCCAGCTCTCAGCACTCCCACTGCAGAGTACTTGCCCACCAGCCCCTCCAGGCTCACACAGCACCTTCAGTAGTGTGGAGAGCAGAAAATTCACATCAACTCCAGCTAATCAAACCTTGCCATGGTTGCTTTTGCAACTGCTTCCCTACATGGCCCCAAGGGAGGAGCTGATTCTTCCCTGCAGGTCTCGGAGACCCTTGAGTTCAAGGTGGAAACTCATTTGGGGGATTGAGGCTTTGTCCTCGCTTGCTTCACACCCTGATTTGGAAAACTTGTCTCTATTCATGGGAGGACCTTAGGGAAGGTGGAGAGCTGGGGACAACTGGGCTGTAATCTCTGCCTATCATTTAGCTCCCAATAGGCCGATGATGGGACCAGCTGCAGAGAGACAGGGAACTGCTGCAGAGAGGCCAGTGCAGGGCCACCAAGATGCTGAGGGGCTGGAACATGTGTGTGAGGAGGAAAGGCTGCAGCCCTGGGGCTGTTCAGCCTGGAGAAGAGAAGCCTGAGCTCAGGGGCACCTCAGCAACACTCACAAGTCCCTAAAGGGTGGGTGTCAGCAGCATGGGGGGACACTTTGTTCTGTGGTGCCCAGGGACAGGACAAGGGCTGATGGACATGAGCTGGGACACAAACAGTTCCCCTGGCACAGGAGGAGCAACTGGTTTGGTGCTGAGGGGAGGGAGCCCTGGCCCAGGCTGCCCAGGGAGGGTGTGGAGGCTCCTTCTCGGGAGGTTTCCAACCCCCGCTGGACACGTTCCTGTGACCCCTGAGCCAGGGGAAGCTGCTGGAGCAGGGGCAGGGGCTGCAGCAGCTCTGCAGGGCCCTTCCAGCCCCCACCATTCCATAACTCTAAGAGGATGGGCAAGGCCCGGTTTGGGAGAGCAAGAGCCAGCCAACAGAGGAGTTTTGCTGCACTTGCTGGGCTTGTGAGCAGCGAAACCTGATCGGCTGTTAAGGGAGGAATGCGTGGAAATGGCAACTGCTCAGAGCCGTTGGGAGCCGCCAGCGGTGCCCCGGAACCGCGGCAATAAGCCGCGCGCCTCGCGCATGAGCTCATCCCGCCCAGAACGCTCCCACAGCAGCACAGCCTGCAGGAATCCGCTCAGAGGGCCGGGGGGGACCCAGGGGGGACACCCTCCTCCTCTTCCTGATCCTCTCCCCTTCCCCTCCTGCCACCCTCCCACGTTTCCCACGGATCGAGCGTTGCACATGGGAACGCACACGGGTCCCCACTGGGCCGGGCAGAAAGGCTCAGCCTCCCTCTGCCATCAGGAGGAGAGGAGAGGACAGGACAGGACAGGAGAGTACTTGTCCCTAAAGGCTGGGTGTCAGCAGCATGGGGGGACACTTTGTTCTGTGGTGCCCAGGGGACAGGACAAGGGCTGATGGACATGAGCTGGGACACAAACAGTTCCCCTGGCACAGGAGGAGCAACTGGTTTGGTGCTGAGGGGAGGGAGCCCTGGCCCAGGCTGCCCAGGGTGATGACAGTCTATGAAACAAAATGCTGGGATTCTATGAAACCAGCACAATCAGAAGAGAGCTCAGACCTGCAAGGCCAGAATTCAAGCTGGGACACGGGGCTTTTGGTGCTGAGAGGGCCCAGCAAACCCTTTGTCTGTGGGGAAGAGGAGAGGTGGCAGAAGGCACGCAGGCTGAAAGTACAAGATGTGCTTACTGGGCTTGCTGGAGCAAAGAGGAATGGCCAAGTGCCATGCCCAAAGTGCTTGGTTTGGGGTGACAGGGCCAGACCTGCTGCTCTGTCCTCCTCCAGCCATCACCCACTGTGCTGATGTGGAGGGCTGTCTGGAATCCATTGCCCTCAGAGATGAGTTCCCATGCACACACCTTCCTCACGCTACTCGTTTGATGACAGGACACATGGGCTGCACGTGCTGCCACACAGGAGGAGGGGCTGAGGAAGGGGACTGGCACTGGGACTGCTGCCAACTGGGTAGCCCAAGGGCCACCACAAGGTCAGGGGGACCAGAGTCAGTGCCCCAAACAGCATCCTGAGGGCCCCGAGTGCTGGGCTGGGTGCTACTGGGGTGAACGAGCTCCCAAAGCACACAGCTTGGCAGGGCTTGCCTTGCACTGGGGCAAAGCATTTCCACCCAAGGTCAGATAACCTGAGTTGTGGAAGCAATTCCAGGCTTTTTTGAACTGCCTCCAGAGAAGAGGAGGCAGATCTTCTACCTTTGAAGTGAATGATCCAATCTTTCCGCAGCCACTCCACCACTGGCTCCTTCTCTTCCAGCAGCTCAGCTCCTGAGCCTCTGATGTCACTCCCCCTGGAAATGCCAGGGCAGGAACAAAATGAGCCATCCTCAAAATAGCTCAGCTGTGACCAAAGGTGCAGGCTACCCACAGGAGACTGGGGCCATAACTCTGGCTGGACAGGCCCTGCAAGAGGACTGGAGATGCCATTTAATGTGTCAGCAGAAGCACAGGTCACTTTACATCTGTACAACTCTGCTCTAAGAATTGGCTCATTGGGCTGTGGGTCTCCTGGAGATCCCCCCATGCCACTCTACTCTCCCACAGCAGCTCCCCAAGGAGAGCTCCCAGCTTCTCCTCCAGCCTGGGGCTGTCCCTGGCCAAGGGGCAGCGTGACCAAGGGGCTGGCTCTGGACAGAGAGCTGGCAGTGGGAGGAGAAAGGACAGAGAGTCAAGCTGTGAAAGGAACAAGGAAAAGAGAAGTTAGGGCAAGCAAGTGGTAAGCTGAGAGGTAAAGCAACAGCAGGGCAAAAGACCAAACAGAGGACACAGACAATCCCTCCCAGAGAGAGGGTTAGGAGCACAACAGGGGTTGCTCCTAGTTTTGATGCCATCAGTGAGCTCCATCCCACAACAGAGCTGCATTTCTGCTTGATCAGTGCATGGGACATCATGTAACAGGACATGCTTTTTTGTGCCCTGGGGAGTTCTCAACCCCTGCCCAAAGAACTTTACTCACAGTCCATCACCACCATGGACACTTGGGTTTTCCCCAAAGGTAGGCAAGAGCCCTGAGCAAAGTGTTGGCATGAGAGACAGTGCATAGCCCTGGGAGGAGAATCATAGAGTCACAGGATGGGCACTACACAGAATCACACTGGGCACTACACAGAATCACACTGGGCACTACACAGAATCACACCGGGCACTACAGTGTCCCCCATGCTGCTGACACCCACCCTTTAGCTACTTGTCAGTGTTGCTGAGGTGCCCCTGAGCTCAGGCTTCTCCTCTCCAAGGCTGAATGGGAAGGTGCTTTGGAGCCCAGGGTAAGTGGATAACCCAGCTGGCTGATGAAGGCAAACTCATTTCATTTTATCCACGCTCATGGGCTGGTGCCACGTTCTCATTTCAGGGAGCACCTGCTGGAAAGGAACAAAACTGTGTGCTGCAGAGGGAAATGGGAGGGATGGAAAGGTGCAGAGCATGCTGAGTGCCACCACAGAGCTCTGAGGCTGCAGCTCCCACGCCTCAGCACTTGCACTGCTCCCCTGCCTCCCAGTGCTGCTCTGCCTGCGTGGGAAAGGCCCACAAGGAACTTCACAGGTATCAAACTATCAGGCAGCTCAACAAATCCTCTGGAAAGCTCCAGGGCTGATTATTTTCCAGAGTGTTTCCTGTCTTATTTCTACTCCAGCCTGAAACATTCCTTGGCAGGTGCAAATTTCTTTAGTGAATTCCAAACAAAGATCTCTTCCTAACAAATTACAGTCATTTCTTTGAACCAACTCAGAGGGGTTACAGTGCCACGGCCTCACCCTCTTTAATCCTCTGAGACTCCCATTTGTCCCAGTTAGACCAGGACCTGGTTTTTATTCAAGTTAATGGGGTGGGTTTGGAGCAGCCACAGGCTCGAGGAGCAGAGCTGGTCTGCTGTGGCTACTTCCATCCCTGCAGCAGCTGATGAGCCAAGCACAAATGGGGATCTCACACTAGATCTCAGCCAGAAAACACCCATGGGTGCTGCCAGGGTGCAGCACGTTGCCCTGAAATCCTCTCTCCCAAATCCCCCATCCAGACTTTCTCTGCCCCACGTTGGCACAGATCAGCTTTCAGAGGATGGAACCAAGATGCTCCAGGTGCCTCAGAAGCTGCTGCCCATGTCCATGGGAACTGTTGTTTCAGCTACTCCTGGTGTCTGACTTCACCCAGAGCTGGGCACACAATCCCTGGATGATGCTCCCCCCAGCACACCACAGGCAGCTGAGTAGGGCTGGCACCAGCACACACAGCCAAACAGTGCCAGAGAGGGGAGCAAAAAGCTCTCTGGCTGCTGCTGGGTGATGGGGCAGTGAGGTGGGCAGCACAGGAGCACAGGACAGGGACTGCACCACAGGGCAACCTGGAGGCTCAGTGACCATGGTGTTTTCCTGTGGGTAGGGAAGCAACAGCCTGAAAACTGTCCTTTTAGAGCAAGGGAATCACACAATCCCAGCATGGTGGGGGTTAGCAGGGCCCTGCAGAGCTGCTCCAGCCCCAGCCCCTGCTCCAGCAGCTTCCCCTGGCTCAGGGGGCACAGGNAGGCTGAACAGCCCCAGGACTGCAGCCTTTCCTCCTCAGAAAGATGTTCCTGTCCTCTCATCATCTTTGTAGCCCTGCATTGGTCTCTCTCTTATTAAACATTCTCCAGCAAGGGACATATTTGCACACCACACCTCATGCAGGGGAAGGAGAGGGACAGGCTTTTTGCCTCACTGGGAGCAGCATCACAGTTGCAGATCTGGCCTCAGGTCCTGCAGCAGATGTGGCCAGCGCTGACCCTGGCAATCACATTTGGGAACCCAACAAGCAGCATCCAATAAAACCTATCAAGAAACATCCCCCATGCTGAGCAGGCTCCCAGCTGCCAGGACCAAGGGCTCCCACATCCATTGGTGGATGTATATCTAAATACATGTGCTGACAAGGGCAAGTCCCACACGTATTAGAGAGAGAGAACCAAGAGTGAAGCCAGGCTGCTAATTACACGGGCTGATTCCCTCCCTGAAGCCCAGAGCTGTCCCTCAGTGCTGGCTCTCTGAGGGGAGTGCAAGGCCTCGGGTTTCATAGCAGGGGGAGCAGGGCAGCTCTGCCTTCCCTGCCAGCAGTGTCCCATTTCTAAACACCTCTCTTTCGTCTGCCGGGGGGTTGCATCAGCTCCTGCCCTCGTATTTATAACTCCCTTTTAAAACCTGATCTTCCATTTCCAGTAGCTCAGTGGGGGATGAGCTGAAGCCACGGGGCCCCCAGCCAAGCAGCTGCTGCCAGCCTGATCCCTCTTCCCTTCACATCCTGCTCAGAAAAGCTCCCCACCGTCAACCTGGTGCCACGGCTTACTGGCATGGGCTCTTTAATTAGCTGACTGAGGCACGAGGTGGGCTCTCATTAAAGGGGGAGCTGGTTGAGCCTTGGGGGAGGGGGTCAGGGAGCTTGGCCCTGACTTGCACCGTGTTGGTTAATGCAACTGTGTGCACGCTCCAGCACGTCCCTCCATCCTTCTCCCACTAACTCTTACCATTAGCCTGAGCCTTCCCTCATTCAAAAGACCCCAAAAGCTATTTTGCAACTGATGGATGATGGAGACTGGCCTGAGGGAGGGAGGGGAGTCCCCTGGGGACAGCAGGCTCCATCCCCAGCACTGTCTCCCCTGGCAAAGGCTCTCCTTGCAAGAGGAGCCGTGGGCTGAGAGGAGCTGGAGGTCCTTCTCCAGAGCTGCTCCTGCAGACACCACACAAGGCTGACTGATCCTCACACTGTCACCACACATTCCCCTGCTTCATCCCCACACCAGGGTGAGAGGGAGCCCCAGAGTCGAGCTGCTATAGCTCTTGGGAGCCAGCCTCGATGGCAACTGGGAGATGGCAGAAGGGCCTCCCCTGCCATCAGCTCAGTGGCTCCAGGGACCTCTGCTCCCTCCAGCAGGAAACTTGTAGCTGCTTTAGGTTATAAATAAAAAATGACCTGATGAAAACAGTCAATCTCCTGGGATCACCAGGATCAATCACACACCTATTAAGTGTACAAAGCAACCTCTCAAAATAACAGCAATTCATAAAGCCTGACACCAAGAGCACATTTGAAGCTTGGCTGGGACCCATCACCCAGTGTGCTTCCATGGGGCATTTGTTTCCACAGTGATTTTCACTTCTCAGTTTCTTGTGGAGAACCTTAGACCCAAATCCAGCAGAAACAGTATAAAAAGGAGAACTCAGGACTGGGACTCTTAAATAAATGCTCTCCCAGCCTGGGCTGCTCTGAGTGTGCCTGCAGAGGCCAGGCAGCTTCCTTGTGTGCAAGATTGCTTCAGTGGAAAAGGAGAAGAGCATTTGCAAGCCTGAAAAGTGCATTAAAAGGACAAATTGCCTCTTATTTGACATGTGCTTTGGGAACCTCAGCTGAAAAGTAACTGGGAAATGCAAGACAAGCCTGAAATTCCCCAGGCTCCTGTCTGGATGCTCCAGCACTGCTCCATCCCAACCTCGAGCACTGAAGAGCAGCTCACCTTCAGATGGCTCCATGCCTGTGGTGCAGCTGGGCAAGGAGGATCTGGAGCAGGAGGAGCATGTGCCCAGGTGGGAGCAACTCATTTCCCTGCCTTTACTTCCAAAGCAGCTGGCCAGCTCAGCCCCATCACCCTTGGACATCCAACACCACTTCCACAGCGGCGGCAGCTTGGCCAGCCAGCCCTGAGCTCTGTGCTCCAGCCAGCCCCTTGCAGCTCAGCACTGTCAGCAAACACCCTCCACAAGCATGTGCCCAGTTTTGGTGCTGAGGGGACAGGCTGGTCCTTGTGACTGCTGCTGGGAGAGCCCCATGGGACACCCACACCAGCAAAACCATCACCTTTCCATCCACTCCCAGTGCTAATGAATGGAAATGACTGATTGCTGGTCACCCAGAGCAGGTTTCAAAGCAGCTATTTACAGGAGGAGAGCTCCTTTTCTATATCCAGTCCTCCATCAGCCTGTCTCATTTCATCTTGGGGCTCCCAGCAGCTGCTGCCTGAGGTGGAACGGGCTGGAACCACCAGACTTTCTGTGGCATTTGAGACAGGGATGTGATCCAGTTTTGGAGATGTAGCTGTTACTAACTAATTGTTGTCTAATAACGCTGGAGAAGAGTCTGAACAGACTCTTGGGGGAGATGAAAAACAAATGCAAAACCCAGTCCTGCTTCAGACTAGTGCATGAGCTCACTCTGAAAACCTATGGAGGAGTTTGCAATGGGAAGCTGCTTTGCACAGAAAACCTCTGCTGGCACCCACAGTGCAGAAGCAAATAGAGGGGTGTCTCCCAGCAGTACCCACTAACTGCTCTGAGATGAAGATCTGTTTGACTGCAGCAGGGAGGCCACGCAGGGCTGCCTCTGATCCACCTCCACCTAACTACCCAAAGGCAGCTTCCCAGCACGGAGGCTGCCTGCTTAAGGAGGTACCAAGGACTGACATCAAACCTTCCCATAGCCAGTGACAGCCATCAAGCCTCAGCCTGCTCAGGGAGGAAGCAGAACATCCTCAACAGCTTTCTTCTGATCATCTTCACCCCTGGGCAGTGAGGATAAGTCTGTATTCAGAGCACAGCACTCATCACTTCTGCTCCAATCTGGAACTATTATATCTGCTCTATTTGCTGCCTCCACTCCCCCTCTGTCTGTTACAAGTGTTGAATAGTTAAACCACATCCTTGAGAAGAGGAGAGAGATCCCATCCCCAACCCTTGCCTGCATTTGCTGAGCCCCCTCAGACCCATTCTCCAGTCCTGCTGCAGAGGTGCCTGTTCCCCCAAGGAGGGCAAAGAGTGACTCCAGCTGACTGCTGGGAGCTCCTCAGATGAAAGGCACTCCAGTGCTAGGAACTATGAGTGTATTTGAAGTCAGAAGGGTTTCAGAAGCATTCACCTTTATCAGTTTTTAAATGAAGCCTCCTACCTTGTGAGCTGACCTGAATAGATACCAGTGTCTAAGGCAGGGAGCTGCCCTCTAGATCATTATCTAAGAGAGCAAGATGCTTGCACATTATACCCCCACCAAATGTAGCTAATTATCCAGCAGCTTACCCAGCAGTCCAGTTCTGTTTGTTGTAAAAACTAATCACTAAGCAATTCTCTTCATTCCCTTTGCCCCCTGCTATCACAGGCATCATCCCAGCAAGGCAAGGCAGGCTGCTCACCCACGGGGCAGGCAGAGCACAGCAGAGCTCACAGTGCTCTCACACACAAGGTTTTGATGGTCTGGATTAATTTGGTTTTTTATCTTCACAGCAAGATTGTTTCTTGGGTACCAGCTCACGCTGCAGTTAGTGCTGAGCAAGCCAGCAGCTGAGATCTGGATGGGAACATCAGACTGAATTAAACTCATCAATCACACCAACCTCACGGCTCCAAGTGCTGCAGGACGTGGCAGTAGGATGTGTATCATCTGCATGGCCTGCAGCTCATTGTCACAATGACATCCTGGTTTCTTCTCACCTAAGGGGAATGCATGCTCTGGCCAGTGTAGGATGTGGAGGCACCCAGGGAAGGTGTGTGCCTGGTTTCCAGCTGATGACCCTGATCCAGGAGAACCTGGAGGACAAGGGACTTCCCTCCAGCAAAGGAAGACAAGAAACAGAAGCTGACTTGCTGTCATTGCTACTTGTTGTAGATAAGAAGAGTAACAACACAGCTTATGATACTTTTCGCTTTGATTACAGGTTCCCCTTGTAATTAAGAACAAGAACTACTGCAGGAGAAAAGATAAAGCAGTACAAATCTTCTGCATGACTAAGGAGGGCACAGGCACAACGAGTCATCACCACTGAGCAGGGAGGGGAGCACTGACAGCTCTGCTTTCCTGCAGGCTTCAGCACAGGGAGGGTGTCCAGGCAATCTGGGTTTCACGAGGCTGAATGCTGTACAGAATTGTCACTCACAGCTTGCCTGAGCTGCCTGAGCTCACTCATATGACTAAGAGGCCTTTCTCAAGGCTTCTTCAGGCTGGCCATTTGTTCCTGCCCAAACACAGGTAACTGTGTGAGCCAGTTTGCCCTGAAGGCCCTGACAACTCCAAAACTGGCACTGGAAACCCTCAGGATGGTACAGAGCAGCTGTTTCCAGAGCAGAGCTCGTGGCCCACTGGGAAAGGGTCATCTCAGGCACAGAGCCTGCAGCACGTGCTCACATTCCTAAAATGTAGGTGTTACACCAGAAAAAGTGACATTTTCCCACTGGCAGGGCTGCCTGGAGCACATAGGGCAGCAGGGCATGGGGCAAAAATGCCTCTGGCTTGTCCTGCACATGAGCCAGCTGGGAAAAACAGACCCTCTTTGCAGAGACAGACACCTGAGAATGAAACAAGGGTATGAAAACCCACCAGGGTTGAGAGGGAAGCATCTTCTCTTGGGGAAGAGCTCTCTGGAGATACCCAGCTGCCTCTTGGCTTGGAGGAAGGAGGCAGCAAGCATTCTAGGCCAGAATGATAATGTCAGAATAACTACAGGGCTGAGTAGCTGAGACCCCTCTCCTCCTCTTTCCAAGGGATACCTCTGCCCACCACTCCCAGCAATCTTTGAAGGAGCACAGAAGGCTTCACATGCCACTTCTCCTCAGCCGAGAGCCTCCCAGGCCTCCAAATACCTCATAAACCCAAACCTTGACCCTGCATCCATGAGGGGCAGATGGAGGAGGAAACCTTTTCTTTTCTGTGGCTTCAGAAACCAAACCCCACAGCTTTCCAGGTCTTTAGTGAACCAGGGAACACAAGTGAATGTGACGAATTGCTGCTGGGCTAAAACCTGCTGAACTTTTCCACTGATGAGCTGTGTCTCTTGACCATCACCACATTGTCTTTTGGCTTAATGTAGGGCAGTGGAGTACACTTGAAGGCATAACACATAGCTGTCTATGGTTTAGAAACCACAAGGATTCCTAAGGAGCAACTGACACGACATCCCAAAGGGAATGAACCACTAAATAGAGGGAAAAGCCTGATCCTTTGGGTTGATTTCGTTTAAAGACCCAAAGAACCCGATTTTAGGAAGAAAGAGACTTTCAAAAATGAAGAGCTCACATTCTTTAAACCCAGAACTGAAACAACAAAAAGAATCCCCTGGCTCTTGCTCAGTTATTGAGGAGAAGCCTGCCAAGAAAAGGCAAGGATTCATATTTTGAGGGTAAAAAGCAAGTGCATTGTGGTGTAGAGGCATCAACACACACACACACTGACATCCTCTGCACCCAGGGTCACGATGCACACATCTATTCAAACACAGTCCCCTGCTACAGTGCATGTGGAGGTGCAGCAGCACAAGAGCACCTCTGGAGGTTTTGAGGTTTATGTTGTCATGTCAGCAGCAGAAATTCATTTATCTCCTCCTACAGAGGCAGAATTACAGTACAATTCCTCCTCCTCCTCCTCCCTGATCAGCGCTCATACCGTCGGGAAGGCTGGCTGAGGATGCCTGGGAGAGATCTCCTCCCAGGGGACCCAAACCTTCCCACTTCTTGTTGTCTCTTTCACATCAATGAGGGGGAGAAAAAAAAAAAAAGAGAAAGAGCTCCACTAATTTGGTAAGCATGTCAGTAATAAATTGATCTCCCAAGGAGAGGATGGGAACAGAGCTCAACGAGGGTTATTTTTAAAACAGACTGGCTAGCAAAGCTGCCCTGGCTCTGCACACTCAGAGTCTGTCACAGAGTCACAGTCACAGCAATCTCAAGGGCTGGAAGGGANCCAGCCTCCTCACACCCACCCTTGATGGATTTGTGACCATCACTGAGCTCACTCCTCAGGCTCCTCTTCTCCAAGCTGCAGAGCCCCAGCTCCCTCAGCCTTTCAGCACAAGGGAGATGCCTCACTCCAATATTTCTGTAGCTCAGAAAAACCTCAGCACTCAGGCTCCTCTTTTCCCAGCTGAAGAATCCTTTCAAGAAGTGCTGGCTCTGGAGGATGGACCAGCTCCCTCTGCCCTGGGCTCAGCAGGTGGGGAGATAGATGGTTTGGTCCTTTGTGGCAGCTGGGAGCCAACCCTTCCTCTCTACAAGTCCCAGATGCCCAAGAGAGGTCTCTGTACTGCCACATCAGTGCTGGCACCTTCTCCAGGGTGACTACCTGGCTGAGGGGCTGCCATGCCTTGGGCACTGGGCAGCGTGGCAATCTGCTCCCTGGCAAGGACAAGCTCCTTTCCAAACAGGCACCATGTGCTCAGCAGTGTTTCCTTTCCTTTACACCCCCAGCTCTTTACCTCTTGCTCCCAAGCTCTTGGCCAAAGGGGAGTAGCTGTGAGAGCTCAGCTGGGGTCTGCAGATCCCAGCTCCTGCCAGTAGCCTGGCTGCATTCAGATGGGATATTCTGTCAGCTGCAAAACATTGAGCAGCCAGAAAACTCAAGGTCTGTATCCAGCAGCACCAACCTCTAGCTCTCCAGCAGTGGTCCTGCTCCAGCATGGACATTCCTTCCAAGGCAAGAGGCAAGAGCTGAGCAGGAGCTGAGGCCAAGGGCAGCTCCTGTCTGAGGTTGCACATATCCTGGCCTTTAGGTCCTCGTGTGTTTCTGGATTCTCTTGCACCTCGTGGAGCTGGGACACTTGTGGCATGGAGAGCACCCTGCTCCAGCTGCCCCTGGCCAGATGTCACTCACCCCTGTGGCAGCAGGACCCAGCCTAGTGTCCAGCACAGCCCCAGGCAAACTTGTGGCACCATCCTCTGATGGGCAGAGCTCAGCACAGCCCAGCGTGAGAACCTCCTCTGCCACGGCAGCACAGGCGTCTGGAAGCGTTTTGAAGGTGATCCCAGCAAAGCTCTGTGGTTTCACAGCTTTCCCACCACAGCAGATGCTGGGGAAGCTGCTGCCAACCCCCATGCAGCCCTTCCAGCTTCCTCCCAAGCCTCAGTGGGAATTGTTGGGGTACAGCAAGGGCCAGGAGCTGGGGGCACCTCAGAGCCAGGGGCAGGACAATCCCTTCCCAGCAAGGAGCAGGGCAGGCCTGGAGATCACAGACAAGTTCAAGCAAGAGTCCAGATCACCACCAAGTTAGTGGTGAAGAGGCAGGTCTGAAGTCATGCTGAGACATCAGTTCAGCATCAGGGGCAGGATCAGATAAGGGCAGGGTCATTCTGGGAACCAGCTCATGATGGGGAACGTCTCTCTGAGGAGGAAAGGCTGCAGCCCTGGGGCTGTTGAGCCTGGAGGAGAGAAGCCTGAGCTCAGGGGCACCTCAGCAACACTCACAAGTCCCTAAAGAGTGGGTGTCAGCAGCATGGGGGGACACTTTGTTCTGTGGTGCCCAGGGACAGGACAAGGGCTGATGGACATGAGCTGGGACACAAACAGTTCCCCTGGCACAGGAGGAGCAACTGGTTTGGTGCTGAGGGGAGGGAGCCCTGGCCCAGGCTGCCCAGGGAGGGTGTGGAGGCTCCTTCTCGGGAGGTTTCCAACCCCCCCTGGACACGTTCCTGTGCTCCCTGAGCCAGGGGAAGCTGCTGGAGCAGGAGCTGGAGCAGCTCTGCAGGGCACTTCTAACCCCACCATGCTGGGATTATGTGATTCTGCAGGGGATGGAGCCAGAGGCTCCACAGCTGAGCAGAGCAGAGCCAAAGACTGGTTCTCCTACAATGATGCCAAACAGATCCATGCAGCAACATCCAAGTCCACAACCAACACGGCAGCAGCTTGGATTGGCACCAGGGACATCTCAGAGTAACTCTGCACCATGGCAGGGGTTACTTTTGCTGCCAGATGTAGAGTCCACCAGCCCTGTGCCGGGTGCTGCCATTCCTGCATGGCCATGCTTCTCCACAGCAACGCTTCTGCATGGCTCAGGCCACGTGCACAACCCAGACTCCTGTCATCAGGCCTCAGCTCTGCCTGTCTAGGGGTGCTGAAGTGAAAAAGACCCACTCAGTGGAGCGTTTAGTGAGCAGGAGCAGTTGCACAGGCAGATTCCCAAGGCAGTTTGCTTCCAAACCTGAACGGCTTCACTGATGGCAGGCTCTGAACCGTGCTGATTTAATGATATTTGATTGCAAATGCTGAGGAACAGCCCTGCAGCAAACGTAACGTGCACACATTTCCCTGCTGCACATCACTTCTAGGCCAAGGCAGACAAGTTCAGGCTCAGGAGCAAAGGGATCAGGTTTGCAGCACCGAGCAGCAATTACAGCTCTTATCTGAAATTCACTGATGCCGAAAGAACCCTTGACATTGGATTCCACGGGATACTGTGAAAAAGGGCTCTGCACACCTTGTGAAGGCCTTGAAGATCCCTCTGAGTAGCAGGGCAATGCCAGCCCTCAGCACACTTCCAGGCTGAGCTCTCTAGAAGAGGAGACACTTGAAAATATCACCAATTCTGTAGCCAGCTGGCCCCCAAGGGAAACAAGGGCCAGCTGCCTTCAGAGGCAACACCACACACAGCCCTTGGGGGTTCTGAAGACCACAAGCTACCTTCTCCTCCCTCCACTGGGCTCCTGGAGCAATCTCTGCCTTGACCTCAGAGCAAGATGCTTTCACAAGCAAACCCTCCTTGGCATGCATTTGCTCTCCATGTGCTGGTTGCTCCCCCTGAGGATGCCTGCCCAAGGCAAGGGCTGCTGTCTGGGTGGCACTCAGGCTGCCACCACTCTCCTCCATGTCCCTTCCACTGCCCCAGGCACATCTGCCCTTCCCATCCCCACTCTCTGCTGTGACAGACAGACCTCCAGGAGATTTAAAGCCAGGTGACAATCCCCACCATGAGCAAGCAATGCAGCAGGACAAAGATTTTGGCTCTGTAGTCCTGCAGCTTTTGTCAGTTCTCACGACCACAGCAGCACCGTAGGGAGGGAAGAGCATCCTCAAAAGTTCTGCAACATCTAAGCCTGGTCCCTGCACCACCATCCTGGGCTTAAAATGGCGAGAACTGCTCCTGAATTCTCTTCTGCCTGGTGTCCTGGTGTAAAGGATTGTGTCCCTGTGCTGGGCCCTGGGGAGGCTGCAGCTCCAGGGCTGTGTCAGTGCTGGGCCCCTCACTCACTGCCACAGGGACACTGAGGGGCTGCAGCGTGGCCAGAGCTGGGCACAGAGCTGGGGAAGGGGCTGGATGGAGCACAAGGGTGCTGGGGAGGGGCTGAGGGAATGAATGGGGGTGTTGAGCCTGGAGAAGAGGAGGCTGAGGGCAGCCAGCAGCACTCTCTGACACTCCCTGACAGGAGGCTGCAGGGAGCTGGGGGTCAGGCTCTGCTCCTCAGGCACCAATGACAGGACAAGAGGCAATGGCCTCAAGTTGTGCAACAAGAGCTTTAGGAGATTGGCAACAATTTCTTCAATGAAAGTGCAGCCCAGGGACATGGTGGAGTCCCCATCCCTGGAAGCATTCAGTAGATGTGGCACTGAGGGACATGTTTAGTGGTGCACTTGGCAACTTTTAGGTTAACAGTTGGATTCCATGATCTTAAAAGCCCTTTCCAACCCAAGTGACTCTATGGGAAGCAGAGAAGGGCCACGCTTGAGGTGTTTAAGCTAAGGGGCAGGTACTGCCACGAGCTGCCATTGCAAACAGATTGCAAGCAGCAGGCAAAGGCAGCCCAGGAGCAGCAGGGAGGAATGACCTTGGGGGCTCACAAGCTTTTATTTTCTCAGAAAACTTTGGAGCTGAAAGGTGGTCGTGTTTAAAACACCAGCTGGGAGGAGAAAGGAGGGGAAAGGAGGCTGCTCCCCAGTGTAAATGAGAGCTTGTGTTTGGCCACGGCTTGGGGAAGGCGAGACCCGTGCAGGGGGCATCTCTGTGCCTCCCCCTCTCCCCTTGCCTAAACCTTCTGGGTGGGCTCTGCTGATTTCAACTGAGCCCCTGTGTTCCAGGGAAAGTTCAAGCTCACGCTGGGCGAGGGCATGGGGATCTCCAGGATTTACTGAGGCGCTGACAGGCACCCGGAGGGATGAGCCCGGGCTCTGCATCCCGGCGTGACCCAGCACTGGGGGGTACATGGAGCAGCAGCAGCAGCACGGGGGGATGTGCTGGGAGGTGCAAGGCTGGCCCCCAATAAACACATCGTTTTCTTTTGGAGGCTCATGTACAGTAATGTCTAAATATATACCCTGCACAAAGTGTGGATTGATTTATTTTTGTTATTGTTGGTCTAAAGCTCTGCCTGTTGGAACAGTGCTGCTGACTTACAGGGGCCTGGCTGGGCACACACCAAGCTATCAGAGATATGTCATAAAGCAAACACCAGCAGGACCTGCAGGGGAGGTCACGCAGGGCCAACGCTGCCAAACGCAGCCACCGCACAGCGGGAGCCTCCGTGGAGGGTGAGCTAATCCTGCCCTGCCACAGGCAGCTCCTGCCACCATCCATCAGGGTGGAGGGAGAACCATGGCATCATCCCACCTTGGGAAGGTGCCAAGATGCAACAGGCAAGGGCTGTGTCAGCTACCACGAGTGAAGCTGGAGAAAAATCTCTCCCCTCCCTGCAGCCATCTCTGGTAGCAAGATGCAATCCCCTCGAGGGATCCCATACGGGACTTATTAGGCCTTTCATCAGCAAGTGTGCAGATGAATGGTATAAAACATCACGAGGCCACCATGTACTCCAGACACTCAACCCACCCAAACTCAGCAGCACGTTGCTCTGGGATGTCTTTCCAAAATGTATGTTGTGCCAGAGGGAGGAGGAGGGCACTGACACTGGAGGGAACTCCCCTCCTCCCCCTTTCTCATTATAGAATCATAAAATCACAGAATCATTACAGTTGGGAAAGACCTCTGGAGCTCCTGGAGTCCCAGCCCTGCCCTCACCCTGCCCAGCCCAGCACTAACCTCTGGCCCTCAGCATCTCAGCCCCACGCCTTTGGGATCCCTCCAGGGCTGGGCACTGCCCCAGCTCCCTGGGCAGCCTGGCACAGGGGCTGACACCCCTCTCAGGGAAACAGTTGTGCCTCAGCTCCAAGCTCAACCTGCCCTGGGGCAGCTGCAGCCCATTGCCTCTTGTCCTGTCATTGGTGCCTGGGGAGCAGAGCCCGACCCCCAGCTCCCTGCAGCCTCCTGTCAGGGAGTGTCAGAGAGTGCTGCTGGCTGCCCTCAGCCTCCTCTGCTCCAGCCTCAACACCCTCATTCCCTTGGCTGTTTCTCATAAGATTTGTTTTCTAGACCTCTCACCAGCTTTGTTGCCCACCTCTGCAGAAGACCAGGATTGTCTGGGCTTCCTCCCAGCACTAAGAGCAGCTCAAATCCTAATGCTCATGGATTTCCAACTACTTCTGGGTACAAAAGCTATTACTGCTCCTTGGAAAACCCTGCTGTACACACTGTGCCTGGCTTAGCATCCCAAAGATCCATGAACACAGAAGTGTTTCTCCTTTATCAGCTGGAGAAACTCCACCTTTATGTGACACCAAAAGCTGCTGACACAAGAGCCCTTGTTGTGGCACCCTCCAAGCAAACTGTAGGAGTGACTGTAGACATGGATTGATCTCACACTTTTCCACCTCTTGCCTCTATCTCAAGCAACTCCCTTGCCCATCCTGGTGCCACAACATTTCATATCATTGACAGAGTGCTGTGAGAAGCTCTTGGCTTTGGTTAAACAGTGTGCATCCCCTTTAACCACCAACCACTCCTGCACTTGAAGTGCTTCAAACTCCTCTCCCAGGCAAGCCTGAGCAGCTCCTGGCTGTGTTGTACTTGACAAAGTGGCTCAAATAAAGGCTTCTCAGGTTTGTTTTCACCTAGTAACACCCCAACCAGAAACCTTCCACTTGATATTGCCAGGATGGCAGCTAACCCACCACCTCGAATGCCATCAGGAAGCTCACCTGCCTTGATGCTCTGTTTGCTTTGCTGTAACCAAGCTCAGGAGATGGACGCCTGCAGATCTTGACTAAACCATACAAACTGCTTATTCAGTGATGCTAACTGTTCTAATTTCCTCTCTCCTCAGGACAGAGAGATGCAGAGTTCAACCCTTCCCCCTCTCCCATGGCCCCATCTCACCCCCTCTCCCATCTGAAAGCCCAGCTTCTCCACAAGCTGCCCTGGCTTTGCCTGTCTCAGCGTCTCCTCCCAACACACACACACACACACTCACTCTCTGAGAGCAACAGGAGAGCTCAAACAAGCTCCATCTACAGAGGAGCAAATGAAGACAGCAAACTCTCTCCTTACAGATCATCTTTTAAGTTGGGTTGTTTTAAATTGCCCTTATTAGTCCCAGACAGAAATCTGAAACCCCCTTTAAAAAAAAACAGAGATACAGAATGGTTTTCAAAGCTGTGTCACATAATTAATGTCACATTTATCTCTTCAGCTCTAGAGATAAAAAGAAACCATCTATCCACGGCCTTGGTACATTTTCTTCTCCTTTTAAAGCCAGTGGCTAAATCCCTGGGATGGGGGATACTCCAAAGGAGGAGGAGAGACTGACTTTCCCTTAATCTCACACAACTATGGGGACAGAAGTTTTCTCCCTGCACTCTCCTCCATTCCCTTTGCTCCATCGCTGTTGACTGGAGCATGGACTGAGCATCCCTCAGGCAAACCTCTCCCTCTGCCCCATGGAACTACTCCTCTGCCTCCCTCTTCTGCCTCACCTCTCTAAGTTCAGCAGGGGACATTTCAGCAGCTGGGACTTCTCCTGTCTCCTTCAGCTCAGCAAAGGGCCAGCCTTTCAAGATCTCCTGTGACACACAGACTGAGTCTCCCAGTAATACCCTTCTTTACAAGCCTTGTACATTTTGCACCATTAGCAGAGCTCTGGCTCATCTCATATTGCGTTCAGCTTGGCTTTGGGGGATGCTGTGCACATTAAAATGACACTGAACACCACGCTGCTCCCCCAGGAACACCCCTGAGGGCACCACCAGCCCTCTGCCCCACGCCTGCTCACTCCTACCCCTCACTCCTCTCAGCTCAGAGCTACTTCCCTCTGGATGAGGCAAGGACCTGATGGTCACAGCCTCCTTCTAGAGTCCCAGAAAGTGAGAAGGGCTCTTTAAGCTCTCTGATGAATGCAGATAATCTGGTTTTGATCAGTTTATGACAGCTCCAAATCTTGCAGTTAGAGCTCTCCAGGCTTCCAGCATACTTTGTGTCCTGAACTTCCACACTCAGCATTCCACCCAGATGCATGGGCTGCCATCTGCCCTCAGCAGAGCTCCCACCAAGGGCTTCTCTCATTTGATGTTGCCCAAAAAGAGATGAGTAACAAGTATCAAACAGAGCAATGGGTGAATACTGTGGCAAGAGAAAAAGGGGAAGGGGAATACTGTGTCAGACCTGGAGAAGCAGAGGAGACCCAAGACCTCTCACAAGGATCCATAAGGTTCAAAAAGTTCCACTTAAACATAAGGAAAAACTACAGAGCCCTGGCCCAGGCTGCCCAGGGAGGGTGTGGAGGCTCCAAACCCACCTGGAGACGTTCCTGTGCCCCCTGAGCGAGGGGAACCTGCTTTAGCAGGAGCTGCAGCAGCTCTGCAGGGCCCTTCCATCTCCCACCATGCTGGGATTGGGTGAAGGAGACCTCTCCCAGCCCCTCTGTGAGCACCCAAGCAGTCTGTGCTGATACTGGGGAGGTTTCTTGTCTCCTTGGCCACAACCAAACCCCTTTAGTACTTGCTGCCAGGTGCAGGCTCAGCCACGCTGCTGCACCAGAGGCCACATACTGTGCATTAGTTTAAGTGGAGTACACACTCTCTGTTTGCTGACCTGCCCCAAAAGGCACCCAGAATAGCCACCAAGAGCTGAATGGCATTGGGAAAACTCCAGGAATAGGGAGCATCAGGTGCCCAACCTCCTGCTCTCAGGACAGCATCATCTGCTTGGCAGCAGCAGATGGGCTCAGAAGCTGGTTGCTCCTGCCACCAGTGACCCTGGCAGAGGAAGAACCATCTTACCCTCTTCTCCCCACTGTTTGAAGAGGCTGTGAGCTTGCATCCCCTGCATGCTCTTAGAAACATGTATCAAGAACTTGCTCTCCCAGAGCTCCAAGGAAGCAAATTTTTTTGGTGGGTAGATAACCACAACCTCAGCTGGCAGCTATTGGATGCCAGGCTCTAGATCTCTGCTTTTATCCCAACTCACCAAGCAGCAGGTCAGATCACTTTTAATCTCATGCCTTTTGTTTAGCCAGGGTAGAGCCAGCTGCCATACACCCACTCAGGCACAGCAGAGGTGGCAATGCCCGTGGTCACTGTCCCCAGCTTGAGGAGTTCCTCTGCCAAGCCTAAGCAAAGTCAAGCCAATTAGCCAGAAACCATGGCTAGGTTTACTTCAGCATTTTTGCCTTCACTGCATCTCTTTTTTTTTTTAAGGCAGAAAAGAACACCCAAGGAAGAAAAACAAGCCTTGAGCATCCTCCTCGACTGGGAGCTGCCTTTTGGCAGCCAGGGCAGGAGTGCTCAGTGCCAGGCAAAACCTGCCTCATATCCAGACTCAGTGTGGGGTGAGGACTGACTGCCACCTCTGAAATGAGGCCCTGGGAGACAGCTGGGGAAAGGCAGGCATTGGAGGAAGAGCCACAACATTGCTGTGTCCAGGCTCACAGGGAAGCTCTGCAGCTCCAGCAAAGACAAGGAGTCCATGAGCCCTTCCAAAGAGGTGCTTTTGCTTCACAACCACTAAAGTCATTCCAAGCTTCCTTCCTTCTTCTCTCTCTCTGAGAAAGGAGAAAGAAAAAGGCACATTTTTTGCTGCTGAAAGCTTCACCTACAAAAAGCAGGGGAGTCTCTGGTAAGATATCTTCAAATGCCCTTCTCTGCCTTGAAACAAAAACACTCAGCCAGGGAAAAGCATCTGATGGAGCAGCTCTGGCCCAGAGCCTCTGAGAAATCACAGTTACAGACTGAAACTAAAGCTTGTTCACGAGACTGCTTGTAACTGAAGTGGGTAAAGGCAGGAGGAAAGCTGCACCACTGCTGGCAATGTCTCCCCAGAAGTCCTGAGCTGCTGCACTGCACAGGCTCTGAGCATCTGCCATGGGACGTGCACGGAGAGGCAAGAGTGCTCCCCAGTGTACAGACACACACGTTGCTAACAGGGTGTAAATGGCTCTGTAGAGAGGAGGTTCAAGTTGTGAGAGGTCCCAGCTGTGCCCTTGCAAACCCCAGAAGAGGGGCCAGACTGCTGTGGCAGCTCCTCTGGCTGAGCAGGGACTGAAGGCTGTGAGGGAATGGGGCAATTTGGAGCTGCAAACTCCCAACATCAGAGACACAATGACAAGTGACACCAGAGAAGTGATGGGAGCCCATCCAGAGGGTCCAAGGCATCAGGTGCTCCTCCTGCTCACCCCCAGCCCCTCTCTGCTCCTGTCTTCCACGTGCCCTGAAGACTTTGGTCTCACACATCTCCCTTCTTCCCTTTCCCTCTTCTCCCACCTTTCACATCCACATCCCCTCTCTGACTCCACCAGCACGTTATAGCTTTCCTCTGCAAAGCCAGGAGCCATCCATGGCAGGTCATGCCCTGGGCAGCCTCCTTTTTTTTGTTGTTCAACAACCTGGCTGGCTTCCTCTCAGCCATCTTCAGCTCTTTCAGGAGGAACCACTGGGACACCACAGCTCTCCAGGCTGGGAGGCAGCTGCCTTGCACCAGAGCCCAGGCTCTGCCTTCAGGCCACTGCTTCCAATTTCAAACACCTGCCCTGTGGAGAGGGAAGGAGAAGCAGCCTGGCCATCTCCAGAAGCAGCTATCTTCATTTTACCTTTCTGAAGCAACATAATACTGTTGTCTCTGGAAGTTCAGCTCTGCTTCTCCAAGCCAAAGCAGGTTTCCCTTTGGGCACTATAAGCTGGCTCTCCTTTGACCCACCAGCCATAGTCATAGCTGAGTGCAGAGCTCTTAAGAGCCAGGCCAGTGGGAGCAGGAGCAGCAAGCCCAACAAACCAGCTCCTTATCTAGCAAAAGCAGAGCACTAGAAGTCCCTTGTCCCTGCTCCATGCTGTCACACACCTGCTGTGATCTACCTGAGCCATCACTGGAGCCCAAAGCCACTGTGATGAACCCTCCATGGGCCTGTTCCACCATCCCCAGACAGCACACTCAGCTCTGCATTTGTTGCATGAGGAGATTTGTCCAAGAGGGTTTGCAGGCACCCTGAGAGCTCCCTTGCAGGGACAACCCAAAGCATCAATCCCCTTTAGCTGTTTATTTGTTTACAGAAAGAGATTTATCTAGGATAAGACATCCATGAGACACAGCTACCCCACTCACACTCAGCTTGCTAACACAAGCAGCTACATACACAGCTCCTGCAGGAGGATGACTACAGGAGGACTAAAGACACATTCACAGAGGGAACTATCCCCAAGGCAGCAGAGTGGTGACTCAAACCTGGACCTGGAGCATCTGGAGACTTTGAGTCTGATCTCCTTGTAAATGTGTCTGCATGAGATGACAGTGTCTGGGCAGCACAGCCTCTGCCTCCTACTTGGCCCTGGGGAGGCTGCAGCTCCAGGGCTGTGTCAGTGCTGGGCCCCTCACTCACTGCCGCAGGGACACTGAGGGGCTGCAGCGTGGCCAGAGCCGGGCACAGAGCTGGGGAAGGGGCTGAGGGAATGAATGGGGGTGTTGAGGCTGGAGGAAAGGAGGCTGAAGGCAGCCAGCAGCACTCTCTGACACTCCCTGACAGGAGGCTGCAGGGAGCTGGGGGTCAGGCTCTGCTCCCCAGGCACCAATGACAGGACAAGAGGCAATGGGCTGCAGCTGCCCCAGGGCAGGTTGAGCTTGGAGCTGAGGCACAACTGTTTCCCTGAGAGGGGTGTCAGCCCCTGTGCCAGGCCCCTTTTGGGGGCAACACTTGCGAACAACTTGCCAGATACCACTGAACACCATCTCAGATTATGTGCAGTAGACCTTTAGAATGACACAACAATATTCTGTTTAGGCTGGAGAAGAGAAGCCTGAGCTCAGGGGCACCTCAGCAACACTCACAAGTCCCTAAAGGGTGGGTTTCAGCAGCATGGGGAGACACTTTGTTCTGTGGTGCCCAGGGACAGGACAAGGGCTGATGGAGATGAGCTGGGACACAAACAGTTCCCCTGGCACAGGAGGAGCAACTGGTTTGGTGCTGAGGGGAGGGAGCCCTGGCCCAGGCTGCCCAGGGAGGGTGTGGAGGCTCCTTCTCGGGAGGTTTCCAACCCCCCCGGACACGTTTCTGTGCCCCCTGAGCCAGGGGAAGCTGCTGGAGCAGGGGCTGGGGCTGCAGCAGCTCTGCAGGGCTCTTTCAACACCACCATGCTGGGATTGTGTGAGGTAAGGATGCTGCAGTGATGGCAGAGAACCCACAGCACTGGAGTCAGAGACATCCCTGCGTGGTTCAAGGAGCACTGCTGCTGGAGCTTACAGTGTGGTCACCACCATCCTTCAGTATTACCTGGAATGGTGGAATTTTGTGTAATTTGCTCAAGTGTAGATTCCTCACCTCTTTTTTTTTTTTTTTCATGTAGAAAAGGGGGTTAGAGTTGGCTTGCCTCTTTCAAAGTGTCCAAAAACAGAGTGAGAAAACTCCCCCAGCCACTGTTGCCCAAGCAAGGGCTGGTGACTCATCTCTTCACATGCACAAACACTCCCTGCACCGAGCCACCGGCCGCCTCTTGCTCCCTGAGCCCATGTAGGTGGAACTGGTGAGACAGCTCCCCGTGTTTTTCTTGGAGGGGAAGCAGTGGGATACGTGGACATTGCTGAATACAAATCATTGCTCCACATGAACAATGAGCCAGTCATCCAACAGCAAAACATGCCTCAGCAAAAAAAAAAACCCACCCCCAGAAGGTAACTCTTTGCACACTTCTTTGCTGTGTGGCTCTTCAAAGCCCGTGGAAATCAGCTCTGCCTCAGCCTCCCTTTCACATCAGGGCCAACATAGGATCCTTGTACTGCACAGCTTGGCCTGGGATGACAAAATCCTTCCAAGCACCAGCAGATATCATCAACACTGCAAAGGAACGGACGCCTTCACAGTCCCACTGGAAAAGGCAAGTGCTTTCGCTGCCAAGCCCACCAAGAAGGGATGAAAAGGGAGCCCTGATGTCTGTAATTTGTCCCAAGCAATATAAATGGAGAGCTGGGTGTTACCAGACCTCATCTGAGATGCATCTGTATGGCTGGGGCTGACCTTGAAGCTGAACTTGCGGATCACACGTGTAAGGAGGTGCCAACGGCACAGTCCCGGCGGTGGTGGAGTTGGCCACGAGCAGTGCCGAGCTCTGTGGTCCACACAGCTCACTGCCCCTGTCCTTCTGTGCCAACCAGAGGAGAAACACCCTGTCCATATTCCCCCAGGGTGCCAACCCAGCAAAAGCTACGTGGAGCTCTGAACCATGTGAGGGAATGACACTAAGCAGCTCCCCACGCCAGGCACTCACTCACTCACTGACATCCAAGCAGCTCCCTACCCCAGGCACTCACATCCAAGCAGCTTCCCACCCCAAGCACTCACATCCAAGCAGCTCCCCACCCCAGGCACTCACTCACTCACTCACTCACTCCCTCACATCCGAGCAGCTCCCTACCCCAGGCACTCACTCACTCAGTCACTCACTCACTCCTTCACTCACCATCCAAGCAGCTCCCTACCCCAGGCATTCACTCACTCACTCACTCACTCACCCACTCACTCACTCACATCCAAGCAGCTCCCTACCCCAGGCACTCACTCACTCACTTACCTCCAAGCAGCTCCCTACCCCAGGCACTCACACACTCACATCCAAGCAGCTCCCCACCCAAGGCTCTCACTCAATCATTCACATCCAAGCAGTTCCCTAACTCACTCACTCAGACACTGACATCCAAGCAGCTCCCTACCCCAGGCACTCACTCACTCACTCACTCCCTCACATCCGAGCAGCTCCCTACCCCAGGCACTCACTCACTCACTCACTCCCTCACATCCGAGCAGCTCCCTACCCCAGGCACTCACTCACTCACTCACTCAGTCCCTCATTCACTCACTCACATCCAAGCAGCGAGGCCTTTAAGAAACTAAAGAAATCAAACCAAAACACAGAATGTTCTTCTAACCATCTGCAGGTTCACCCCTGCCCTGCCATTCCTATGCCTGGGCTGTGCAACTCATCTCCAAGCTTAGTGCCCAGGGTTTACCTCAGCAATGCAAAGTCTTCAACCAGGAATTCATAGCAGGAGAAAAAGAGAAAAGGGATGGGGTAGAGAAAAACCCCACTTGTGTTTTATCCAGTACCAAAGCCTTTTGCAGGTCTACTTCCCTTTGGCTCACTCATTCTTCTGGGTCTACCAGCATACTTTAGGTAATGAAGTACAGATTTGCTGGTCAGCTCTAATACATCCAGAGGGACTGGTTTGTGCCTGTGTTTGTTTTAAACTTTCAGGGTGTTGTAAAGTTGTTCCAAACGGCCCAGGGCTGGGCTGATAAGACATGGCAGGCAGTGCCTGGTTAGTGGGTGGTTGTGGTATTAATATTTATCCCATAATTGAAGGAAGACGTGACAACATGAGAAAATCAAACCACCACCACATTCCCTTCTGAGGCACACACTGAACCCCTCTGCAGAGACCACCAGATCTGAGGCCTTTCATACAAGCCTTGTTTATTGCAGAGAGAAAATCCTCTTTACAGGCCAAGTTCATTAAAAAAAAAGGGGGGGGGGGAAAGCATGGTTCCAAGTCAGAATCAGGCCTGTTAGCCTCAGTGACTTTCCAGCCAGCTCCTTCAGCTTTCACATCCCCCTTGGCTGCTGCCAGTCTGACCTGGAGCCTTGGCCATGCCCTGGAGCAGAGCATCCTGACCTGACCCTGCCTGCCATGGAGGATGTAGCTCCAGCACAGCACCCAGCATTGCCAAAGCTCCTTTGTACAGGTGCCACCTTCCATCTCCAGGCAGTTTTCAGACCACTGATGGATGAAGATCAGGCTCACAGGGGGAAACTTCTCATGTCAATTGATTTTGTGCTTGCTTGGTAGAAAAGAAAACTGATAACTTATTCACTCCTGAAGAGCAGAAACCCTCCTGGATTGGGTACTGGGGATTTTGCAGAGCTAAATCAGATCAGCAAACAAACAGCAGCAGTGTCAGAGCAGAGTCCAAGTGAGAGCAAGAGGGAAGGGGACATTCATAAGGCTATTGCTGCCCAGTAGAGAGCTGTGCCCTGGGCAGGGAGGGGGTGCAAGAGGGACAGATCCACCTCTGTAAGTCCCTTCTTGCAGAAAGGTGTAAAATTACTGACCCAATTTGGGGGAATTCAGGGTCTGAAGCTTCACTTTTCCCTTATTTTGGGTTGCTTGAAAAGTCCACGAGAGAAAGAAAAAGGTTTCCTGAGGCACCAAGTATGTTTCTAAAGGAAAGTTAGCTGAAATGATGGAGACATGGAGAGCAAACACCTGCCTGGGAACACCACTGGAAATTAAGTCCATCTGCTTGCCCAACAACAGGAGAAATGGAGCAGCTCCCATGCTGGCCTCCCCCCTTTTCAGCTCTCTTCCACACAGCCTTGACAGCAAGAGATGGAAAGGAACACAATGCCCTGTAAAATTCTCCAGGTGTGGGGCAAGAACCCATGGAGTTCATTGTGCTAAATGCTGCTTGGGGTATGAAATACAGCTGAGGAAGGTGAGCAGTGGTCAGGCTGCTGCAGAGCTCCAGAGGTTCCCACCTGGACTTTGCAGCCCTGGCAGATAGCAAGGAGGGAGCTGGGATAACCTCAGGGCACAGCTCTATGCCAAAGCCACCTCTCTGTACAACCCAGACACAGCAAATACTGTTCTCTGGTCAGAACAGGACACATCACATGGATTTTATACACAAATAAAAAGGATTAGCTTGCACCTTGAAGCCTTTGGAAGAGGCTGCCTACAAACAAAAGCCCACTTTAGAGTTAGGGAACTACAGATGCTGCTTATGAATATGAAGCTTTGCTATTTTTTATGGTCACCTAAACTAACCATAAAGCAGCTTCTTCTACCCACAACCTGACCTAAAGCCCAAAGCCCCCTGCTTTTACCTCCAGGTTTCTGAGCCCATTGAGTAGATAAAGTCTGTATAGAAAGTCTAGGTGGGAGTTTTCTAAAAGCTATAAGGGACTTGGGATTTTCCCACAGCCAGGTACATCAGACGCCTCAGATTTGTTAAGGTCAGTGATTTTCTGTTCCTCTCAGGTCTCCTAGACATTGTGCTAAATGGGTCCAGGCTCCTCCATGGAGAACTCCAGCTTGTTCATTGCATCTGTGCTGCCAGGGCACAGAGATGCTCACCTCAGGGTTCTCACCTTCCCATTGACAACCTCCACATTTTCTACCCCTTTCCTTTTTCCCTTTTCCCAGGGAGGGCAGGATTTCATTTGCTCAGTTGCTGGCAGGAGGACATGAGCTCACCTGGACAACCAGAAGCCCTGAAGTCAGTGGCTTGGCCGTATAAATTGAGTTCATCCCAATGTTAAGCTCAACAGATACCCCAGGCTTGTGCTGCACGAGCTGCTTCTGCAGAATCACAGAAGGATTTGCTTTGGCTTGGAAGGGACCTTTAAAGTTCATCTAGTCCAACCTCCCTGCAATGCACAGGGACATCTTCAACTGTATCAGCTTGCTCAGAGCCCTGTCCAACCTGACCTGCAATATTAGTTTCCAGGGATGGAGCATCTACAACCTGTTCCAGTGCTTCACCACTCTCATTGTAAAAAGTTCCCTCCTTACCTCCAGTCTGAATCTACTCTCTTTTAGTTTAAAACCTTCACCCATTGCCCTATTGCTACAGCCCCTATTAACAAATCACGTCCCCATCTGTCTCAGAAGCCTCCTTTTCTTTGAAAGGCCACGATAAGGTCTCCCCAGAGTTCTCTCCAGGCTGTACAACCCCAGCTCTCTCAGTGTTTCATCACAGAAGAGGTGTACCATCCACCTGATCATTTTTGTGGCCCTTCTCTGGACCTGCTCCAACAGATCCACAGCTGCTTCTCTCTTATTTGGATAAAACTTAGGAGGCAACTGCTGCCTGTGTCCAGGTTGCTGCTTCTGCCAGGTACTTCATGGACAACTTCTGGGAGGAGGCATCAGCTGGCAAAGAAATGGATTCAACTGAAAGATTTTAAGCCGACAGCACAAGTGCAACTGTTCCAACACCACCCAGGACCAGTCCATGGCAGACAATATCCTTGCCCAATAAACCCTCCTTTAAAGGTTCACTGCTCACAGCCAGACCTGTCATAAATCTCCCCCAAATAGTTTATTATCCCCATAAATCTCCATAAAACTATTTTATCTCGTCTAGGTTGGCAAGCAAACAGCCTTCCCTTCATTTATGACTTACTGAGCCAGCCTCTAATGACAACAAACATGCTTCTTAAAGACAAGAGAACAAAGAGGCTGAGCAGTGGGCAGCCCCGAGGCCTCAGCCCTCCCAACCACTGTGTACACAGCACCCCAGCCACACAGCCTCCCTGTGTTTCCCTCACCAGAAACAGAGCTGCAATCAAATAGTGGTTCTTCCTCTCCTTCCTCAGCTTCCAAATGTGTTCTTTTGAGGGTGGGGGGAAAGAAAAGGAACTAGCTTGGAGGCTGCTTTTGACACAATGCATGCTCTGCATTTAATTCAGAGAGTGTTTGTGCTCCTGGGAGCTGAGCAGGAGCTGAGCAGCTACTTTGTCAACAGCTTTTTATTGGGAAACGTTGATGTTTTATGGCTCCATTTAGATCAGGTGGGTGAACGCAAAACCATCGTCTATTTGGCATTTTGATTGCAAGACACAGAAATAAAACCATTTCCACCCACCACATCTCCTTCCAGCCAGCCCTGGTGCCCAAGGACACGGCTACATCACACATCTGTCCCCTGCCAGTGTCACAACGGTGTTCCTTGAGTGTCATTTAAGGAATGACCCTCTCAGCCCAGACATCTGGCCTCAGGGCTTGACCACCAACCTCCTCCAAGATGTGTCCCAGAGCTTCTTTTCACCACCATGAAGCCCTGGAAGGTGCCACATCATCCTGAAATACTCCCAGGACACTCTAAAGAGCAGCAGCCACAGAAATCCCCCCACACTCCTCGAGCCTTCCTCTCACCACAGAGGTTCAAAGCTCCTTAGTGGAGCTTATGAAACACATCCAGCAAGAACCTCCTGAGGCTGGCAGCCTGCCTGCCCTCAGATACATCATGAGGATTCATGTTTGCAGCTGGCAAAGCCAGCTTCTCCTCCTCCTCCTCTGCAGAGACAGCCTTCCATCCTCCCTGAGGGCACACAGCTGCTGCTCACCACGGTCCTCCTCACAGCCTGATCCCCAGTCACACCATGCCTGTGTTCTGGACCAGAGGACAGCCAGCACTCCTGAAAAAGCCTCAGCTCAAGGAAATGCTTGGTTTAAATATTCATGGCTTTGCAGATTGCATCTTTTATGCCTCTGTCTCCCTCCTTCTTTAGCTGGGCAGGCCACACAACCTTAGGGGTATGGTTCCCACAGGATTCTCTGCCCCCACTCCCTCTGATGCTCTTCTGCCAAGCAGCCATGCCCATCACCATCCTCAAAAGGGGACCTGGGGCCAGTACAGCACCCAAGGGAGAGGTCCCAGGCATCTCTGGGGAGTTTGATGGGCAAATATCTCACACTGGTCTCTCAGAGCCAAAGAGAGTGAGGAACAAAGCTACAGTCACCTCAGGAAGCTTTATCATGAGTTCAGGGATCCTTTACCAAAAGACCCCCACACTAAGGCAATGGTAGTGTGGATGTAGGATACAGCTCTCAGGAATATAAGCTGGCAGGAGCACTTGGTTGTGGAAGCCAAGCCCCAGCAGCCAGAGAGAGACCTTCTGGTGACTGACCACCCCCGTTCCCTTCAGCAGCACAGGCCACCACTTCTCAACCACTGATAAACTTTGGATGTCAAAGCCCCAGCTCTAACATCTCCCCAGGCAGCAATGACAGGACAAGAGGCAATGGGCTGCAGCTGCCCAAGGGCAGCTTGAGCTTGGAGCTGAGGCACAACTGTTTCCCTGAGAGGGGTGTCAGCCCCTGTGCCAGGCTGCCCAGGGAGCTGGGGCAGTGCCCAGTCCTGGAGGGATCCCAAAGGCGTGGGGCTGAGGTGCTGAAGGCTGTGGGTCAGTGCTGGGCTGGGCAGGGTGAGGGGAGGGCTGGGGCTGCAGCAGCTTCAAGGGCTTTAACAACCCAAATGATTTTATGACACATGGAGACCACTGATGCCACCTGTGCCCAGACCCTACCCTGCAAGTGCACGTGTTGATCTGCAGCCACCACGGTCCCAACCAGCAACCCAGCAGGAAGGGTGCCCCATCCCCAGCCGGGCTCATCACCCAGCTCCAGCTCCAGGCAGAGGTGAAGCGTCCGAGCAGCTGATGGCAATTTCCATGGCAACACAAGGATGCCAGCAGCAGAGGATTAAGCTCCAGCAGGAGGGGAAGCAGGAGCAGGGGGAGGGCTGGTGATCAAGGCTGCTGCAGAGGAACAGAGGCCCACGACATGGATTTGCACACCCAGCTTCCCCTTTCAATACTCCTCTAGCATGAAAAGTCCCAATTTAAATAGCAGACTTTGACACCATTAAAAACTATCAGAGCATTTAACACACTGCCCCTTCCTCCCACGTCATCACAGCCACGTCTGCCACAGACATAAAGAGGACTGCAAAAGCCAGACATCTCCTCAAAGTCCCAGCCAGCAAAGTGCAGCAAATCTGCGTCACACAGAGAACCTTTGAAAGAGGATGAATGCCAAGTGCAGGGGAAAATGATCACTTCATTTGTAAAGACCACGTCTCTTGTCATTCTAATTCATTGCAAATCCTCCAGGCACTGGCCAGCTGCAGGTTTCATCATGAATATACAAATGAGCAACAAATGAACAACAAAGAGCATCTCCAAACTCAACATGGGGAGACCCAGAAGTTGGTCTGGTTTAGCTGTCACTTCATAGTGAAAGAGAGGAAGGGATGGGTAAAGCTAGGACTTGCCACCTCCTCTTGCCACCACACATCCAGGTAGCTCAGCATTGCCTCTCCCATTTACTCCCAGAGATGAGAACATCAGCCTGTGCCTCTCCTTCTTCCAGCCAAGCTGAGCGGGAAGCAGCAGCTGCACGGAGGACAGCAAAGGGGAGAGGAGAGGGAGGAGAAGTGAGGGAGGGTGGGCAGAGGCAAGAGCCCATGGAAATGAGAGGCTGAGAGCAGCTGGAGCAGCACAGACAATTGCAGTAGTAGCCGGGAAGCAAAACCACAGGGTTTAATCTCTGTAAACAAATGCCCCAAGCAATGGGAAATCTCTCCCTTGGCCATGGCAGAGCAGAGGCAGCAGAGGTTCATAGAGAGGGATGCACACTAGAGTGAAGGCATTTCACTCTGTGACACTTAACATCAAACACCAAACCTATTAAAGGCAGGTCCTGCAGAGGCTGCTGCTGCTGAGGAGGCTTTAGGATCCCTTCCCAAGCAGCCTCCACCTGCCTACTGCCATGCTTTGCATGTTTTCTGCACATCAAGGTGCTGCAAGGTTGGTGTGTGCAACTCAACGTGGGACAAGCAGCAATCAATACAGAATCTCACCCAGTCCCAGCATGGTGGGGTTGGAAGAGCTCTGCAGAGCTGCTGCAGCCCCAGCCCCTGCTCCAGCAGCTTCCCCTGGCTCAGGGGGCACAGGAACGTGTCCAGGGGGGGTTGGAAACCTCCCGAGAAGGAGCCTCCACACCCTCCCTGGGCAGCCTGGGCCAGGGCTCCCTCCCCTCAGCACCAAACCAGTTGCTCCTCCTGTGCCAGGGGAACTGGTTGTGTTCCAGCTCATGTCCATCAGCCCTTGTCCTGTCCCTGGCCACCACAGAACAAAGTGTCCCCCCATGCTGCTGACACCCACCCTTTAGGGACTTGTGAGTGTTGCTGAGGTGCCCCTGAGCTCAGGCTTCTCTTCTTCAGCCTGAACAGCTCTTGGTCCAGGCTGCCCAGAGAGGACAACGGTGACAAATCCACTCCCCTGCCCACCCCTGTGCACCACAACTCATCTCCACTCCCCAGAGTAAGACAGAAGGTGTATCCATCCATCCATCCATCCATCCATCCATCCATCCATCCATCCCTCCCTCCCACCCCTGAAAACTGCCTTTCTTTGAGAAAAAAAAAAATAACATTCCTTGAACAAATGGCAGCAAAGCCCAGTGTGGAGCTGCACAATGGACACTTCAGTCTGCCCAGGGGAGGGAGAGACAGGACCTTCAATGCCTAAATAAATTCAATTTGCTCATTAAGAGGGGGCTGAGGGAGGTTAGGCAGAGGGGAGCAATGCTTATTCACTTCCCCCAATTAACATTCCAGTGGCACTGCTCTGCTTTCTAGGAACAATACAACTTTTTTGGAAGGAGGAGTGATGCTCATGGAGAGGGGGGGAGTGTGTGATGGTCCTGGAGAAAGGAGACACGTCTGTGCCTCGACAGGGTCTGACTCTGGATGATGGGAACTGCGACACAAAACCCAGAATCAATCAAAGATCCAGCAGACGCCAAAAGAACCTGCAAAACAAACCCCTTAAAGCCCCAACACCAAGATGATTTGCCTTTGCTGCTGATCTAAATGTTTTGTGCACAGAGCTTGGCAACAGCAGCAGTGGTGGCTGGCCACTGCCTTGTTTATCAAAGGTCTCCAAATGCAGGGTAATTAAAACCCTTCAGCCGTGGCTTCAAGTCGTGCTGTGCCCACAGCCCAGCCTGGCCCCACGCCAGCTCCTGGGGACAAGCACCTCCACTGCTCCTGTCTGAAAAGAAACCTGATCCATGGCTCCCCATCATCACACCAGGTAGGGATTACAGGTGAGGTAGCTGGGAGGATGGGCAGGGAGAAGGTTACTTCATCCCTGCATCAGCTGGGGAGAAGAAGCCACTTCCCAGCTTATGTCTCTTGCAGGATGAATAGGGCTGGATCCCACTTTCTCTGCTCTCCCCCAGGTTTCTTTCTGCCCCAGGAAACTCCTGAGTCCCTTTCCTGAGGTCTGCCAACCACTCTGTGATAGTACCTTAATCGTTTATTTCCTTCCCAGAATGAAAAACCTGTCTCTTCTTAGCACACTCATTAATTTCTCCACCAAAGCGTTTGCAGCACACTCAGCTGCTCTCACAGCTTCCCCAGTGCTCGTACAGGACAGGCTGCTGTGCTTTAGCCCTCCTCAGGCACATAAGCCCTGTGATGGTGCACACACAGAAAACAAGCCTTAGGAAGCAAAACCAGTTCCTTTTACCCTATAGATGTTAAATCAGACATCCGAAGATGTTCCAGTTACTGAGTTCACTCCTCGGCAATTTGCAAGTTGGAGATTTGCAGTTTCCCCACTTGGCTCCTCAGATGACACAGCAGCTTCTTGATCTGCCAGACAATGCATCATCAGGTCAAAAGGCTCTTTGGTGTCAAGGCTGTCTCTCAGGAAGAATCACATGATTCCCAGCATGGTGGGGTTGGAAGGGCCCTGCAGAGCTGCTGCAGCCCCAGCCCCTGCTCCAGCAGCTTCCCCTGGCTCAGGGGGCACAGCAACGGGTCCAGGGGGGGTTGGAACCCTCCCGAGAAGGAGCCTCCACACCCTCCCTGGGCAGCCTGGGCCAGGGCTCGCTCCCCTCAGCACCAAACCAGTTGCTCCTCCTGTGCCAGGGGAACTGGTTGTGTCCCAGCTCATGTCCATCAGCGCTTGTCCTGTCCCTGGCCACCTCAGAACAAAGTGTCCCCCCATGCTGCTGACACCCACCCTTTAGGTAAAAGAAGATGGAAGGATGGTAGAAAGGCCTGCACCAAACTGAGAAGGTGCCTCCTCACAAGCTTGATGCAGAAAGGTTGGGACAGTTGTATCAAACAATCAGTATTGTGACCTTGAGGCACCTGGCAACAGCACACCAGCACCAAACACTCCTTCCAGCCAGCCAAAGGTCTGAGGGAAAGGCTGGATTTGCCTGAAGTCCCACTAGAAGTTTGTGGTGCACCTCTTGCTTCCAGCCCCAAATTCTCCTCATAGGGAAGAGCAAAGTCAGCAAGAGAAAGTCTCCCTGGGAAGCTGTGGGCTTTGTATATTCCTCCTGGAGAGTGGAGAAGAGGAGGCTGAGGGCAGCCAGCAGCACTCTCTGACACTCCCTGACAGGAGGCTGCAGGGAGCTGGGGGTCGGGCTCTGCTCCCCAGGCACCAATGACAGGACAAGAGGCAATGGGCTGCAGCTGCCCCAGGGCAGCTTGAGCTTGGAGCTGAGGCACAAGTGTTTCCCTGAGAGGGGTGTCAGCCCCTGTGCCAGGCTGCCCAGGGAGCTGGGGCAGTGCCCAGCCCTGGAGGGATCCCAGAGGTGTGGGGCTGAGGTGCTGAGGGCTGTGGGTCAGTGCTGGGCTGGGCAGGGTGAGGGCAGGGCTGGGACTCCAGCAGCTTCAAAGGCTTTTCCAACTCAAATGATTCTTTGAAGCAAATCTATGATCAGGAGGCTTAATCTCAGTGCAATGGACTTGGTGCCTTTTGACAGCAAGCAAAGGTCTGCAGTCCCCTCTCAAGACAGCATCAGGCACTAGGACTCCATTTTCCCCACTTTTTGGGCAGCTGCTTGGCTCTACAACCCAAGCAGCCCCTGCACAACCTATTGCTCTAGAGCTGACGTCACAGTTGCTCACCAGAGGTCCCTTAAATAGTCAGTTTGAACAAAACCTTGGATGGAACACCTGAGGTATATGGGCTGGATTGACTGTTGCCTTTCAAGCCTGAAAGAAGAACCCACCCCTAAACCTCAGAGTCCAGCTCTTCAAAGGGAGATAACCTCACCAGAGGGGAAGCTGCATGAACCAAAAGCCAGCTCAGCATGTGCTCCCCTCCAGCCCTGGCGTACCACAGACCACACATGGCTCCTCCTCACCACTCAATGCCCTTATATTGCCACAGTTGAATGCAGGACTCGAATAAGGACCCAGATCTCCAGCACAGTCCAGTCAATGTCCTCAGGAGCTTCCCTACATGAAGCTCCACACCTGGTCTCTTCCAGCAATCACTTTCCTCCCTCTCCTGCCCAGGAGATAATAAAGGGCCAGAGAAAAGAATCTAGAGCCCACCACTCCATGTGGAAATTAGGTGCACAGGAGAGTCTGTCCAGGACAGCAGCTTTCATTCTGCTTCCCTCAAAGCATCCAGAAGCACTGAAGCTTCTCCCAGGGCAGGGAGGAAACAGGCAGATCCACAAGCTGAATGTTGTCATGTTGGCACCTCAGAAAAACTATTGTCTCTACCTTGGAAAGCCAAGAAACCAACTCTCATCCCCTCAAAAGAGTCATTCTGCCTTTCTATCCCGTTGCCACTTGGTCCTGAGTGTCAGTTGACCTTCTCCTGGGCTGCTGGGGAAGCTTTGGCAAGGAGAGATCGAGCAGGTTGACATTAAGTACAGCCCTTGTCATGGAATGAAGCCTCAAGAGGTTCACAGCCAATGCATCCTTCCCATCTCTCTTCAGCCTCTCTCCCTTTGCCCTCCTCCTCCAGGACAAGGACCAGCAGGGCTGAAGGTCTCACAGCTGTGGGCCATGCAGCCACCCCATCCCCACTCCCCTGCAGCTATTTTTACTCCTCTGGTGTGAGCAGGTTCAGACTGGAGATTCAACTGCAGCAGCAGGAGGGAGGAAAACCAGCCTTCTATATGAGACAGGCAAAGAACTGTAAACAGTCAGTGCGGAAAGAGAGAAATCTTCTCTTTCCAGGAGATCAAGACCCAGACTAGGCGAGTGGGGCAGCTTCCAAAGGCATTTCATTCTCCACTGAAGCCTGGGCTATCTCTGCCTCTGCAAACACTCCCTTGTAGAGATAAGGCTCCTTTTTCTGAAGCTTGCAAACTAGTCATTACAAGAAAAAAAAAACAAAACAACCCCAAAACACAAAGGGAGAGAAGTGAGATGAGCAAAATGCTAATAGGAACCTCCAGGTCAAACCACCTCCCCTGTCACCGGGCTCTCCTCTTGCCAGCACATTCCTGCCACTAATGAGCCCCAACCGCTTCCTCTTCCCTCCTCAAGTTGCTCTGGTGATGCAAATCCATCGTCTTTGTTTCTATTCCTGGACTCAAAACAGAACCAAAGTAAATAGCAAAACAGCTCTTAGGTTTCAGGATCATTTCTTTTTTTCATCCTTCCCAGCAAGCAGAGAGGCTGTCGCTGCCTTCAAAGGGAGGTGACACCCGAGCACCATCCTCCTGCTCCCACCCGAAAGGCTCCGCTTCATCTTCAGCCTTTGAGATCACCCCCACCTCCTGCTCTTTGAGATCATCCCCAGCTCCTGTGAGATCACTCCCAGCTCCTGTGATATCCCCCCCAGCTCTTTGAGATCACCCCCAGATCCTGTGAGATCACTCCC